>CP139509.1:294969316-295472072 GCA_021014915.2 Artemisia tridentata subsp. tridentata | reverse complement strand
AACATGAACCAAACGCGTACTAAAGGTTTTTATGGTTGTATTTAATGCACAAGCGAATTCTAGTGATCCCATGTTAGGAGCTTCCTAGCCGGCTCGACATAGGAGTGAAGTAGGAGCTTGTAGAGTTTGGGGAAGTAAGTACGCCACCCCACGAATGGTATTAAGGAATACACCCGTCATCCACGCAACTAATACACACTAATTAACCGGTAAAAGATAGTTAGGGAGTAAGGAAATCTAAGTAAACACATTTCTCTACACATAAGTTTCTCACCACTTTTCATTTTTGTTATTTTATTTTATTTGCATTTGTAGTAATTTGGGTTAGTTGACTAGCAACTAATTCCGCCCACTCCTTCAAAACCCGAGATTTTACTTGCTTTCATAAAAATTATAAAAACATAAAAAGAATCTTCCTCGACCCTTAGACCTAATTAGAGTAGCCTTTCACACCTAACGAACACTATTCCCTGTGGAGAACGATCAATCCCCCGTACTTACCACTACACTATACTACATCGGTCAGGTACACTGCCTGGTGGGGTTGTAAGCCTCTTGAGATCCCTCGAGAGGTAAAACCTGTTGTAAGGTTACAAAACCACGCAATCAAGTTTTTGGCGCCGTTGCCGGGGAATAGTTATTGTTTAGGTTGAATTTTTATTTCTATTAGGTCTACTCACTAGATTCCTTTCTAGTGAGATTTTTGTTTTATTTTTCTAGGTTTTCTTTAGTCTATCTATTTTCTTCGTGTCTTTGTTCGTAACCATACCATCCGACATCATGGAAGATGGTAATATCCTTAACCCACACAACCCACCACCACAACAACCACCACCACCTCCTAGAGCCCGTACTTTAGGAGAGTATTCCCGTCCTAGCCACCATGGCTATCGAAACACCATTGAGCTCACTCAAGGAGCCAATATCACACCCTTGCGATCCGACACCATCCGGTTGGTGCAAAGCGGATGCGCATTCCATGGACTTCGTTCTGAAGATCCTAATCAACATCTCAAGGACTTTCTTAAAATCGTTGATTCTATAGACCTTGATGTTGCCACTCGAGAGACGACCCGATTGCGTCTCTTCCAATTCTCTCTGCGGGACCAAGCTAGTCAGTGGCTAGAACGTCAACCCGCAGGATCCATCACCTCTTGGGATGATCTCACCACTCGTTTCCTTGCTCAGTTTTTCCCACCGGGAAGAACTACCAAGCTAAGGAATGATATCTTGATGTTCCAACAACGTCAAGGCGAAACTCTCTACGAGGCATGGACTCGATTCAAGGACTTACTCCAAAAAGTCCCTCACCATGGCATAGAACTTTGGCTCCAAGTCCAAATCTTCTATGACCATATCAATCTCTCCACGAGGCAAACCATTGACCAATCGGCCGGTGGCAAGCTACGTGATCTAAGTGCGGAACAATCATGGGCTCTCCTAGAGGATCTTGCTCTTTATGACAACGAAAGTTGGAGTGATCCCCGTGATTTGAATAAAACGGTCAAGGCAATATCTTTGCCTTCGAACAATTCAAGCACTTCTGACCGTAGGATCATAGAACTTGAAGACCAAGTCAAGTTTCTAATGAAATCCTACGAGGCTCCTAAACCTTCAAGCCAAGTGAACAAAATCACTTCTTCATGTGAATTATGTAGTGGTCCCCACGACACTCGTGATTGCATGGAACTCCCCAAACAAGCTTTTGTGGACTACGCATCCTCGCGTACCGACGGAGCGGGAGACAAGTGGTACACTTTCAAACCCGAGCCAAACCATTGCGGTGATTCATACAACCCCTCATGGAAAAATCACCCGAACCTTAGGTGGAAACAAAACCAAAACTCACAACAAACCAATTCTTCCAACCCACCTAATCGTTTCCAATCAAGCGGTTCCAACTCGAACCGTACTTTCAACAACAATCCTTCCGGCAATGGTAGTACCAATAACTTTGAAGGATTGATGTCTCAATTTATGGCATCTCAAGAAGCTCGGATAGCTAGATTCGAATCCGAATTCAATCAACAACAAACAGAGATGACCAACAAAATCGACAATTTGTTGAAAGCCCTCAATAACCACGTGCTATCACCTCCACATAAGGACGCTAGGAACACAAATAGCGGACCCCAAGTAAAAGACCCCTCTTCATCCAAACACGTCCACTTTGTCAACATTGTCACTATTAAACCAATTGATAGGAATGAGGATAATAGTGAACCTAAGGATGAGGATAAGAAAGTCGAGGTTGATAAGGAAGTTAGGACAAGTGAGATTGAAGAAGTAGATGATGATGAGGACTACTTCAATAGGCTACCCACTAAGGAAGAGCGCGCATATCATACAAACTTATTCGATGACCTCGAGACACCATACTTCCTAGGTAGACCAATCATTGAAATAGGCGACCCTTCTAATCTCAACATACCATGCAACATCGGACATCTACATGTGTGGAAAGCTTACATCGACCTTAAATCACCCATAAACATCATGACTAGAGCCCACTACAACTTGATAATGAAGAATCAACTTGGGTATAGGATGTTCCCTGACAAGGGTTGGATGAGTAACTTCACGGGAAGAGTTAAGGGATTACCGGTTTATGTAGGAAACTTCACCTATGTCACCGACTTTGTAATTGTTGAAGATATCCGCCCAATTGTCGATGCATCCTTAACTCAAGTGGTTTTTGGAAAACCATTTGTTGAGGTCTCTGGAATGACTTATGAACCTTCCTTAGGGATAGTTAGATTTAAGGATGAGACCGATGAAGTAAGCTACCAAATGCCATATAAGATAGAACAATTCCAACACTTGTCAAATGTTGAGAAGGAGCTCAAGCAAGCGGTCTACTATAGGAATGATGAGGATAGAAGTAAAGGAGTAGACTATGTTATGAAAAGGATATTCGGTTTCTACAAGGATTGTTTGAAATTAGGACCGGAATATAAAACCGGGAAGGAGAATGGCCTAGGAACCGTGACCGATGATGGAATCACGTAATGTACGTGACTTTGAGTCTAGCTACAAGACTCGTTAATAAAGAAAAGCGCTTCTTGGGAGGCAACCCAAGCTTTATTTGCTTTATTTGCTTTGTGTGTTTATTTATTTGTTTGTTTGATTTTATTTTCCGTATGTATGTTTAATTTTTATTCTTATTGATTCATGTTCAAAAGAAAATTGTGAAAATGCTTTATGTTGTTTTTAACTTCGTCTTAACTACATATAAAGGTATTTTGCAAAAGATAAGTGTAAGGGAAATCTAAATTGGTTTATTAGAACACATATGAACATGAATCGTAATAATAATAAATTAGCATACATATTAGTGTTTGTTTGAGTCAAATGCTTGTATCGAGTCATAATGATGTTTTGCAGGATTTCCAGGAAGTAAGGTAAAGGTTTTTCCAGAAATTTTCCGGAAACTTAAAATGAAAATTTTTGTCAGGTCATTTCTGACGGCGTCAGGGGTTATAACCTGACGGCGTCAGATTTAATTTCCAGAAATTTTTGAAGGTTTTGTTTTCATAAAAAGTTTTTATTAAAATCTCCAACTTATAATCTCCAGGAATCTGCAAAAATTATCATTCCACAAGCATTATATCCTTATATATAGATTTTATCCCGCCGATGTTATGCAGGTTTTCGTGTTTGTTTTCTCAGGCTTAACAGGTTATTTTGGACAAGGAGATGTTTATGGAATCAAGCTTATGGCGATGCATTAGCCTTGGAGCTTCAACATTACTTTGGAAGAAGATCTAACCGTGTAATTTCATTATCCAACGAGCGAATCAGGGGAGTATTTGATTTCATTCTTTTACTTTTTTCTTTTACATCTTTTTATTTTGAACATTGGGGACAATGTTCATCTTAAGTGTAAGGGGAGGGTAAAAGTACGATTTTAGAGAATGCTATTACGCTTGATTTTTGTTTGTTTGATGGTAGATGTGTAATAAAACTGAGAGAAATACTTGTTAAGGCAATTTTAGTGCCAAATTTAAAATTTTTTTACAACATATAGGAGTGAAACTTTGATCTTAATGAGCGTCTCACGGATAGGAGTTATATGACTAGCACAAAAAACCGTACCACTAAAAAATTTTCCACCCCAAATATGTGAGGTTCGCCCCTAGAATTGGTAGGAAAAGCATTTATGCTATGATGTGTGTACCGGTAGCACTTAGATTCTAGAACTTGCGTTAGGACCATTCCAAGGCCACAAGTGAGACTACATTCGTGTAGTTAGATTTACTACATGATAAGAGGCATTAGGATTAACCCATTGTTTTACACCTGTGTTTTTGTTATAATTACTTTGGCTACATTGGTCAAGTAATTCTCCCACACCCTTTGCGTTGTACTCATTTTTAGTACACAATACCCCTAGTACACCCCTCAGAGCCTATCTTTTCGTTTCGACCTTTAAGCATTTTACTTGAAGGAAGAATTTTGTTTACACCCCACTTAAATGTACACCCAAATCGCCTTAGCCTACCTTGTATGCACTCATTTTTAGTGCATTATTGTTACAACATTTGTTTAAACCGAAGTTAATTATCTAGTTGATTACATGGTTGCTAAGTCGAGTCATATCCTTGTACATATTGTTTTGGGACGATTGGGACTCATGGGTAAAGTACTAGTGTAATGGAGTAATGGGGAAGAACATCATTTATTACCCCCATATGTGCTAAATAGTTTAAAAAGTACTCCAAGTTTTTCAATTATCTTAATTCGAGTCATTAGATTAGTATTTGTAAAGTTATGTAAAAATTCAAGTGTAAGGGGAATGCAATGCCCCTATGATGTATTATTTTGGATGGTAGGGCAAAAGTGTATGCAAAAAAAAAAAAAAAAAAAAAAAAAAAAAAAAAAAAAAAAAAAAAAAAAATTCGAAAAATCAAGAAAAATACAAAAAAATGAGAAAATGAAAAAATAGAAAAAACATACGGACTACCATCCCGTTTTATTTTATGTTTGTTTTATGTTTTTGTTATTTTGTTATTTCGTTTCTAGCTTAAGATCGAGTCTAGTCTTGGCTTAGCAACATTGTATAGTACATGTAATTGACCAAGATTTTTAACTCGCCACCAGTAAAATATCCTTTATCCAACCAAACCGTGTTTTCCTTTTCCCTACACCTAACATTACAACCCATTTAAAAGCCCTCTTTGATAGTTTATCTTTGGTGCTTACGCCTAGTGGAGGAGGTTTTCGATCCTTTCCCAAGCCTATGGTAATCTATTTGCTATGACAGGTAGTGAGAGATATTTTCCGTTTTCATTTATGAGATTTATTTTGATGACACTTGAGAGATGTGAGTATCTAAACACTACTTGTGAGGTGCTAGTATGTAATCTCCGTGCTTATTATGATTGAAGTGGAACGATTATTTGTTGTAATTACTTTTATGTTAGCATTAAATGACCCCTAACTTGTATTTTGATTAGAATAAAAGCACATTTGCTTGAGGACAAGCAAATCTCAAGTGTAAGGGTATTTGATGAGGCGAAAAGTGTACCGCTTTTAAGGGGTCATTTAAGCCCGAAATTGTATTTATTTGATCAAATATCGCCCTAAATCGTTCCTTTTGTCATTTTAGGTACTTTTGAGGAGAAATCTGGAAAAGGAGGCATTTTGGACGTTTTTGGAGCATCAAAGTGAAGAAAACGGCAAAGTCTCAAGAATCGGCTAAAAGTTACTCTTGACGGCGTCAGACTTAACTCTGGACGGCGTCATGCCTTGGCAAGAAAAGTGGGATGTGAAATTTACTCATGACGGGCCAGTGAGTTAGCATGTGAATTCTGACGGCGTCACGCTTTAACTAAATCAAGGGCGTCACGGCTTAATTCATAAGGGGACGGCGTCACGTTCAAGAGGTGAGGGCGTCAAGCCTTGATAGGCCAGAACGGATTTTTGGAGAATTAAAGAGGGACGGCGTCAAGATGGTCATCCGAGAACCCTAAAAGCGGGGGAGGTGACGGCGTCACAATCCATAAGGTGACGCCGTCAGATGCAAAAGTCTATATATAGTTTTCTAATTTTTTGTCATTAAGGGAGAGCTTAGTGTGTGGAATTTTGGGATAAAACCCTAAGACGATTTTAGCTACTTTTTCAGGGCTTTTAGCCTTGAGATCTTCCATGTTTCATTGAAAGATAAGTTATCAATTAATCATTCAATATGTCTATGTGTTGTTTGATTCTATCTTATGCTTGTCTTTTGTTTAACATGTTAGGCTAATTTTATCTTGTGTTTGCTTAGATCTAATGAAACCTAGCTATTGATTATTGGTTGTTGGTGTGTTGTTAGTTGTATTGGATGATTGTTTATCTATGTTAGGCTTAAGAAAACTGGCTAACTTCCTATTCGGTAACTTGCTTGAACGTCTTAAGAAACATGAACCAAACGCGTACTAAAGGTTTTTATGGTTGTATTTAATGCACAAGCGAATTCTAGTGATCCCATGTTAGGAGCTTCCTAGCCGGCTCGACATAGGAGTGAAGTAGGAGCTTGTAGAGTTTGGGGAAGTAAGTACGCCACCCCACGAATGGTATTAAGGAATACACCCGTCATCCACGCAACTAATACACACTAATTAACCGGTAAAAGATAGTTAGGGAGTAAGGAAATCTAAGTAAACACATTTCTCTACACATAAGTTTCTCACCACTTTTCATTTTTGTTATTTTATTTTATTTGCATTTGTAGTAATTTGGGTTAGTTGACTAGCAACTAATTCCGCCCACTCCTTCAAAACCCGAGATTTTACTTGCTTTCATAAAAATTATAAAAACATAAAAAGAATCTTCCTCGACCCTTAGACCTAATTAGAGTAGCCTTTCACACCTAACGAACACTATTCCCTGTGGAGAACGATCAATCCCCCGTACTTACCACTACACTATACTACATCGGTCAGGTACACTGCCTGGTGGGGTTGTAAGCCTCTTGAGATCCCTCGAGAGGTAAAACCTGTTGTAAGGTTACAAAACCACGCAATCATACATATAACTTCAAACGTCTTTATCTTCTTAGCAGTACTATCTTCATCAGCAGTCTTCAGCAGTATTAAGTTAGTCTGGCAGTACTAACTTATTACTCTAGCAGTACTAATTGATTAGTACTGGTAGTTATATCTTGAGCAGTACTAACTATTTTGGCTTGACAGTACTAAGTGTTCAGACATTTAATTCCCAACACTTCTTTTCTGCTTCGATGCTAACCACGGCTATGATCCTGAGATCGCTCATCACCGGTGTAGGTGACTTGACCACAAGTTTACTTTTGTACCATGTTTGCCTCTTTTCATACCAGTGGTAGATTCCCAGATGCACATCTTTATCATACAACACTTTGTTAGTAATGAAGAGTCTGGTTGTTGTTTCTTTGATGGCCGGTTGTGGGTATCTTGCAGCAGGAATCAGGGTTATTGACGTTGCTTACTTTGGTTGACACTTGATGCCGTGTTGGAGAAGTTCAAGATAGTTGTTGAAGAAGAAGCTGTAGGGAATAGCAGGATGATCGGAAGTTGCAACTATTGGCAATGGCTTTGTCCAGTCCATAATGTATGTTCTTTTATGCAGTGAGGTATTATCAACCACATAGGTGTCAGGATTCATCCAACTAATATCATTCGACATTGCACGTGCAATGTTTTCCAAATGATATTCCAGTTCAGCTGCACTTGAGGACCGATCCTTGAGAAAGTTGAATGCATCATTCTTTATACGACGGAGTTCTCCTTTAGTAAGCTTCTTGATGTGTTGATCACGTTTGAGCTTTTGAGTAAACTCAAGTGTTCGTCCATCAATCATTGAGTCATCGTTGATGTATGGTTGAGCACTGACGAGTGTATCAAACCACTCGTTCCCTTTAGTCGTGTCATCGTCAAGCCATGAGACAACCTATGACTTTTTACCTTTTTGCTTCTTGACTTGCTTAGACTTTTTATCCTTCGGCTTTGGAGGAGACTCTAGTCGATATTGAACTTGTTCTAAGTCATCCTCTTTAGTGAACTCGAAATGATGTTCCATTACTATTGGTTCGGATCCTGATGCCCTTGGTGGAGACTTGGCAGTTGTAGTGGTTGCAGATGGGATAACTAGTTCCTTGTATGAGGAGGATCCACCGACAGTCTTTTGTTTCTTTGCTTGTGAATTTGGGTCGGGGTCTTCGTCATCCCTTGGTCTTTTATCTTTCTCAGCATCGGCTTTGCATGACTCATTGGAAATATTTGCCACGATAGCATTAGAGAGTGCTATTTCTTTAGGAGTCAAGGTTGTGAGACCCGATAATATATCAAACAACTGAATCTGAAGTTCTTCAAGTGTTAGTTCCTTTGGCTTTGGAACAGTGTGAAGTGTAAAAGGAGTTGAAGAGATCACTTCATTGATGATTTGTTTGATGATTGGCGTGAGCTGCTCTTTCAATGGTTTGAGCTGATGCTTCAATTCTTTAGTAACAACTTTTGGTAGGTTCGCACTAAGATATTTTTCAGTGTAGTTCACGATTAGATTATCCATGTCATTTTGGACATCTTTGGATAGATACTCATATACGTGTTGCTTGGTCTATTGAAGTTCAATCATTTGCTCGGTTAATCCCGTAACCATGCTTGTGAGAGTCTCCAGTTGATCCTTCATCTTGTCCTTTTTCTTTTGTCAAGCATGTTTAACAGCTTGCTTGACCTTTGCTGAAGCTTGAGAGACCAATGGTTTTAAGGATTTCTTGATGGATTTACTTGTGGATGTTGTTTGTGTTGGTGGAGGAGATGAATGAGTTGAAGACTCAATGATAGTTTCTTTGACAGTTTTGTCTTTTGTTGAAGTTGGTGGTGAAACTGGAGGTGAATCGTTAGGAAGTGGAGGAGATTCTGGAGGTGAAGTTGGAGGTGTTTGAATGTAGTCGTCAGCAGTTTTCCTAGCTAACTCTTCTTCCTCTAGTTGTTTTAACCTCATTTCTTCCTCTTCCTTAGCTTTCTTTTCCAACTCCAATTCTTCAGCGGCTTTTCTTATAGTTTCATCATCAACCAACATGTTCTCTGTGTCATCATCATCATTCATGTCAAAGTCGTCAACTTCTGTCTCGACCTCTGTCATAATGAGATTACCTTCCTCGTCCCTTTTCTTGTCATTACCGGGTTGATTAACCGGATCTGATCGAGGTTGGATGACTTGTCCCCCTAGCCCACCAGGTTGATTAACTGGAAGAGGTTGGGAGAGTTCACCTACATGTCCTGACCCACCGGGTTGATTAACCGAAATGTTAAGGGTCTGAGCATCTGGTGAGGCGATCTCAGTTATTTGCTCCTTTGATTTCTCCTTGTCAACTAATTCTGTTTTTGTCACTTTTCCTTGGGTTTCATCATCACCAAAGTCTTTGTTAATATCATCATCCATCTTCTTTCTTCGTCTTTCTTCATCTAATGCAAGAGACTCAAGACTAGCTTCCAAAGCGATCTTTGTAGCAATGTCTTCTTTGTAAGTCACAGATTCTTCATCCATTTCCGTCTTAGACCCAGATTCTTCTCCTTCTTTTATGTGTTCTTCATTTGGTTCGGGCTCGGCATGTTTGACAAGTGCTCTCCTCTTGGTGTGTTTAGGAGTGTCTGGTTTTACTTTCTTTGTGGTGCTAGTGGTGCTTCCAGTTTTGCTACCTCTCTTTGCTCGAGTCTTTACCTGAGGAGGTTCATCATGAAACTTGCTAATTCCGACAAGTCTAGCCTTGAAGGCTTCATCACACTTATGTTATGCCGGTGTTTTCTTGACTTTGTCGGTTAGAAGAGTGTCAGGAAGTCTCTTCCCTTGTTTGCGAGTGCTTGATGCCGGGATGTAGATTTTGTTGACCGTTTTGTCCATTTTGAATAGATGCTTTTCTTGGTCTTCTAGAAGACGATGGATGTATTCATTGTCAACAAGGAGATTGTAGATGAGTAGCTTGGTGAATCTGATAAAAGGAATTTTGGTGAATGCGTTGAGGTAATGACTCTGGATCTGAAAGACTATGTCTTCCCAGATAAGTTGAGCGTAATCAATTTGTTTTTGATTCACTATTCCCCAAAAGATTTGCAAGTGAGAAAGACGAGGATGCTCATGGCCGCTATCTCTTCCAGAAACTGATCGAGCCAAGATGTAGTAAATGGTTCTCCATGGTTGAGGGATGAACTTGGCATCGACTTTGGAAACTGAAGTGAGAGGTTTGCTTGGTTGTTCATCATAGCTAATTTCCAAATGGAAGTTAAGAATGACTTCTTCTGAGGGAGTGGAATGAAACTTCTTGTTTTGTGCAGGAGCTTCGGGCATAAGTAAGACCTTTCGAAGATAATTGAAATCAATTGTGACTTCTTTTCTGTCCAGTTTGCAGGTGAATGAGATTTCATCAATATCCAGCTTGATTGTGTGCCACATCTGATGAATGTAGAACTCAGGAACAGATGCAGACTTTTCCAGCATGTGTCTGCACTTGTGTAGTTTGAGAACTTCAATTGCTATTTGGCACGACGGTTCCGCACACTTGATTTTGTGGAATTCAACACGTGCATTATTCTTGCCAATTTCCACATTATAATCTTTTGGGAAAGTGCTTTTTTTTGTGAGCATGGGAAGTGGTTGTTGAGCAGCCATTTGAAAGTTCTGAAACATTGAATCAGAGAGACAGACATGCAAGATATATATTTGTTAAAATATTCTTAAAAATACATTTATACATGTGACCTCTAGATTGTATTCCAGATTTTATTTGTCCTTTGATTATTAACATTTGTAAATCTCACATTTGTGACTTAGAGTTATGCTTCAATGTTTTACTTTTGGTACAATTGCAAAGTCAAAATATCACACTTATGCATTTTATGAAATTACAATTACAACAGGTTGAATTGCGATAAAAATCATCCAATTGCGACAAATTGTGCTAACATTTTGAATTTCGATATAATTATGCGAATTACGACAACTTTTATCAATTGCGATGGAATTTGATTAATTGCGATGGAATTTTTATTCAATTGCGACAACCTTGAATTGCGAAGAACATTTTGCAATTGCGACAATAATGTGCAATTGCGACAACAATTTCGACAATTTCTTATACAAGAAATTCCGATAACACTGTAGACATACATTCTTTGTGGATCTTTATCGAAATTCTTTTCCTGTGTAATTTAAACCAAACCACAAGTTACAACATGATCCATGAGCACATTTAAACAAGCCTAAGAATAGTTTATCTAAATTGAAGACAAACATTTGCAAAAGCGATAAACCCTATTTCAATCTTGTCGAAATTCAGTTTAATGGATTAGTTGTTTATGTGTATGGATCAAATAAGTTCCTATGATGATTATAAGCACAATGGACCGCATTTTAACACATTTCAACCATGAATCAAGAAGTTGGGATTTGGACGTGTTCAACATAAACCCTAATTATCAAAATTGATTCAAAAGTGTTTATGGGTATGAATTGTTGATCAACTCATGTTTCTCAACTCATTAGAACATTATCCCACCCATTTCATTGGACCAAAACAATTACATTTGAATTCCCCCAAATTATACGCATAAACCCTAAAATTAAATATCGATTAATTGATGTTTCTGGGAACAATTAGACACACATAACATGATAAGAACATAATTCGGACCATATCCCACCACACAAATGAAACAAAAACACTCGAAATCATTTTTCCCCAATTCGACATAAACCCTAAATATTCAATTGATTATTTTGAAAGATTTAGCCGTTGGATCTTTAACAGACCAAAAAACATTTCTTAGATTTGCCTAAAGATTATAAAAACACTTACGGATTGGCAAAAACTTAAACGGATTCATGGGTTTGATTACAGCCGTTGATGGTGGTGGTTAAGGAGTTAATATGTTTGCAGTAAAAGTGAAATGGTAGTAAATGCACTTTCACTTTTTTTGTTTTGTTAATTTCTTTTAACTTTCAAACTTTGACACATTTGGTCCTTTAACATGAGACTTTGCATGGTTGATCCTTATCTTACAAAATAAACACTTAGACATTTATTTGGCAAAAACAATTTTAATACTCCCCCTTTACTTAGGATATGAGAAACATTTTAAGATCAAGGAGGGTATCACGAGAATAATTTTACCAACACATATTAAAACAACATATTTTTGGAAATATGCAAGCACAAAGTTTAAATAAAAATTTAAAATTTCCTACTCCCCCTCAACACTTGTTCGGAAAAATTTGTTAATTTGTTTGAATGAACAAAGTGTTCATAGAAATTTTGTACTTGCATTTTTTTTAAATGAAAAGTGAAAAAAGAATATAAAGGTATAATAAAAAATCTTTTTTTGTTTTTGAAAGTTTTAGATTTTTGTATTTTGTTTTTGATAGAATATTTACAAAATGTTTTTGTGTTTGACTTTTTCAAGTTTGTTCGAGAAAGTTTTCTAGATCTTCTGGAGTCAAACACCGCATACCAATTTGGTGAACTAATTCCACAAATCTTGCATGAGGCAAGGCTTTGGTGAACAAGTCTGCCAATTGATATTCCGTACCCACAATATATAATTCAATTGTACCATTTTCAATATGCTCCTTGATAAAATGATATCTGAGAGCGATATGCTTTGATTTTGAATGTTGAACCGTCTTGCAGGAGATGGCAATTTCACTCTTGGAGTCACAATACATCGAGATCTTATCAAATACTTATCCATTGTCCATCAGTTGTGATCTCATCCAAATGACTTGAGCACAGCATGCTGACATAGCAACGTATTCTACTTCTGTTGATGACAATGAAGTGCAATCCTGTTTCTTTGACTGCCAAGATACGAGCTTATCTCCGAAAAACTGAACACCACCAGAAGTACTTTTACGTGTATCTAAACAAGCAGCATGATCGACATCTAAAAAGGCTATTAGTTCAAAACCAGAATCCTTCGGATACCAGATCCCCAAGTGAATGGTTCCCTTTATGTATCGAAGGATTCTTTTAGCCTCAGAGAGGTGTCTTTCAGTTGGGTTTGACTGATAGCGGGAGCAAAGATATACAGCAAGTACTATGTCTGGTCTACTGGATATTAGATACATGAGAGACCTAATAATACTTCGGTATTTGGTAGGGTCAACTGGTGTCCCATGTAAATCAGCATCCAGCTTTGGTGAGGAGGCAGACATGGGAGTTTTATAAGTGTCACAACTGGTCATGCCATGTTTCTTTAGAATTTCAAGAGCATATTTGGATTGGTTTAGAAAAATACCACGGGGGGATTGATGAACTTGGAGTCTTAAGAAGAACTTTGGTTCACCCATCATGGACATTTCAAAATTTTGTTTCATTAATTTTGCAAAAGCGACTGAATATTTTTTCTTTGTTGATCCAAAAATGATGTCATCGACATAAATTTGAACAATCAAAATGTTCTCCCCGTGTCTTTGAATAAAAAAAGTTGGATCAACTGATCCTTTGGTAAAGTGATTAGCAATTAAGAATGAAGGCAGTTTACCGTACTATGCCCTCGGGGCTTGTTTAAGGCCGTAAAGGGCTTTCTTGAGTCTGTACACATGATTTGGATGATCTGGATCGATGAACCCTTTTAGTTGAGATACATACACTTCTTCACAGAGTTGACCATTCAGAAATGCAGTTTTCACGTCCATTTGATAAACAATGACGTTCTTGTGGGCAACATACACCAGAAACATTCGTACAGCTTCAAGTCGAGCCACTGGTGCAAAGGATCCTTCAAAATCAATTCTTTTTTCTTGGCTGTAGCCTTTGGCAACCAGACGCGATTTGTTACGAATCACTGTTCCATCAGAATCAAGTTTGTTCTTCCAAATCCATTTCAGTCCGACGACATAGACTCCATCTAGTCTTTCAACCAATTCCCAGACTTCAAGACGTTTGAATTGATCAAGTTCTTCTTGTATTGATTCAATCCAATTGTCATAAGTCATTGCTTCTTTAATGTTCTTTGGTTCAACTTGACTGACGGTAAGAGCATAAACACAATGTTCAGTATCTGTCTGAAGTCATTGTCTTGTCATGACTGGATTTGAAGGATTACCAATCATATTTACTAATGGATGATTTCTTGTCCATTTATGTGTTGATGGGCGATGTTGATAAAAGGTGTGCATATTAGACAGATCCAAGTTGCGGGTTGACGACTCTACAATATCAGGAACAGTTGGAGCCAGAGCAAATGGATTGAAGAATGCATTTCCGTCATAATCTGCAGGTGTGGGTACTTGTTGTTCTTGATGATCTTCAGCTACATCATGGGTGTTGGAAGCTGTTTGTTCTTCTGTTGGCGGAGAATCGAATGGAGGTGCATCAGTTGCAATAGTAGTTATTGTTTGTGCAGGTGTACCAAGTATTGGAATTTGATCAGGTTGTGCAGCGTAAATGTAGGATATTCACTCACAAACAAACACACGATTTGGGACAAGATGATGGATCGATTAGTAGAAGAAGAAGAAGGTAGAGAGAGAAGTGGAATCTAGAGAGAGAAACAAGTGTATATTAGCTTGATAAGCAAATGAGGTTCAACCCTCTCCTTTGGTGGAGAGGGCTTTATATAGTTCTTACATAGGGTGCCCCTAGTGGGCTGTGGAGTGAGCTGACAGTGGGTAAAGACCCGACCCACTCCACAATATTAATAATAACTAAACTACTAATATAATAATATTACTAATTATCCTACGAGCTATAATGTGCTACTAAGTACTTGGGGTGACCGAGTCTTCAGCTGAATATTCATATTCCTAATAATCTCCCCCTAAAGGAGGTCACCCCGGAAGTGATGTTCTGACTTCTAGCACTTCATTCTTGGATCTTGACTTCATAGCTTGTAACCATTGATTCTTCAATTTCTATGATCTTTGTGCATACAACAGCGAACTTCAGATGATTGTTCTTCTGTCTTGGATGATCTTTGGTGATTCTTTGAAGTCATCATCCAACTTGTGTTTCCAAGTCATCTTTCAGTAGTATGTCTCCATGTGATGAACTATTCATTGAGTTGACATACTCACACTATTTGGCGTCATGATCTTTCAGTATCAGAGTTTGCAGAAGAGATGTTGAAGGTCTTTTAGGTTATCATGACTTTGTGAATATGATGTAGTGCGAGCATGTGGTGATGGATTGACATCTTTTCAGCAATTAGCTACAACCGCTATCAGCTGCAACAACAATCTGCTACAACCTCAATCAGCTACAACAACAATCAGCTACAACCGCCAAGTGTTCCTGCATACGACAGTTAGCAATAAAATGTCCGGTACTTACAGGTTCGGACTTCGAGATTGTTAACAGCATAGTGTGAAAACTCTCTCTAATCCTTACCACAACCGTTCCTAAATCGGAAACCCACAGAGGGTTTTAAAGATTTACCGTAGCAAATCAACGATTAGGTGAGTCACTGGAGATCACTTCACGACTGTAGACCGTTTGAAACCGTCGCGATCACTAAGCGTAATCCACAAGGAATTACCGAAGTGACCTGCTTTCAGGGCTGTTTGATGTTGACGCTGGCAGGAATTTCCATTCAATCATTGAGAATTATATTAGTAAATTCTCTCATAAATGTTCTGGCAGATTGCTAAGATCTGCGTAGGACTCATAAGTTTACAACTGGTGTTCTTAATGTTGAAAAACCAGTGTAGAAATAATACGTGTTCCTATGAGATCTTATTATGCATCTTGTGGCTCTAGACTCGATAGTGCATTTTGATTTAGTAATCGGAGGCTGGAGAGAACTGCCACCTTTTCAATATCATTTAACTCGGAGTGAGAGAGACGATAGAAATGTATTGAACTCCGTGACAATTGAAACAAGAATCCTTTGAGGGACCTTGAGTGGCTAGGGAGGGTTGTGCAGCGTATCACTGGGTCCATGATACTTTATCTTCAATATCAGCAATCAACTAAGTGATTCTGACAGCATATGTATTGACCCGGTTTCTGCCTAAAGTGTAAGGAGGGCTTCTTACTTTTCACCCTTTATCTTTACATTTCTTTTTCATTCTTCAACCCCTTCAGTGCTTACCGAGACTTCATTACTAGTACCTTGTTGGGTTTGTTCCAGTACTAGCTCCATCTCAGTCGACACTCTTCCCTTATTCACACTTTTCTCCTTTTTAATCATACCTAAGGACTTCTACACTAACTAGTGGATTGTCCCTGGGTAGATCCCTCCGGCTCTGGCGGGATCGTGGGAACTTGTACCTAACCTTACCATCCTTATAACTCCAATACGTTAAATAAAATGGTCGGTCTTTGGTGTTCTTCCACAATTGCCATTAACCAAATCCTTGAAAAATCTCTCAAAGTGTTCATGATTGTAAAACACATTTTGTTAACACTTTGAGAGTTTTATATTTTTCAAATGCTCCCCCTCAACATGTGCTCCGATGTTTTAAATATAAATTTGCACATGTTGTGTAGAGCTCGCACTTTTTGAATTGATCCACTTTCAGTGAACATGACCGATTCGAGACACGCTTACATCACTGGTTAGACCAGCTTGAAATTATTACCCGGCCAGGATATGTCCTTTCGATAGATGACAGTATGTGTTTCGTCAATTCTTTTGTGAAGTCTGAGCCGTGCTCACATAAGATGCCAAATCCTTTGTGTTTCGTTAAAACCATTTGCTCCCCCTCAATATGTGCATTGGTATACAAAAGAGTTTAGCACATATGGGAGAGCTTACTTTTATGTCCAAAACATCACATTTTATCAGATTTCATATTTAAATCACATTCTCTCCCCCGATCAAAAATTTCAAACCATTTGAGATTTGTGATCCCAATTGATTTAAATAAGTTAGAAAATTTGGGAGAAAATGTGTCCGATTTAATATTTTCTGATAATGGAGCATACTATACTCCCCCTCAAACCAAGAGATAGTGTCACTGCTGATGTTGTACAAAGTTGGCAAGGTGTCAGAAATTTGAACAAGTACTCTCCCCCTCAATTAATGACCCGTTTTCTATTTAAAGAGCTGTAGTCATTCAATTGAGCGTCGAGTATTTGTGAAAATTTAATTCAATTTACCACCTTGTGAGACATCAAAACTCTCTTGAAGAATCATAGATTGAAAGAGGGTTTTGGTGCAAAGAAGACTTCTCTTCTTCTTCAAGAAATGATGCACTGAAACGTACATCAAGTCGGGGAAACATGGATATAAAGTAATCCATGCCCAGGTGAACATCACCTGGTTGGAGGAACAGCTGTCCTTTTGGTGACATGCTTTCCCCAGTGTATAACGCGGGTTGCAGTATGAAGTAACTACAAGTCATTTAGACATGTTTTAACCAGTTAGTATAACTTCTGCTCGAGCTTCATTTAAAGACCCGTGTCATTATTGAATGACATTTCTAGGTCCGTAAATGTTATCGATAAACAGAAGACATGCCTAGGTGAAACTATTTTTGGTATTTTCTGATTTTTTTTATTTTTATGGTTTTTATAGGTTTTATATTTTTCTTTTCTTTCTTTTTTTTTTTTTTTTTTTTTTTTTTTTTTTTTTTTTAATATTAAGATATATACAACTATATACAAGGATATGAGAAGACAATCCTTTACTCCTCCTTTTCTTCCTGAAGACATTTGAGAGTTTCAGGAGACAAGCTCTTCATGCCAAGACGTGGGAGAATAAACTGAAACCGTTCTCTTGGAAGCGCCTTGGTGAAGATGTCAGCCAACTGAAATTCCGTTATCACAAAGTACAGCTCCACTACCCCTTTCTCAACCTGTTCCCTTATGAAGTGATGTCTAATGTCGATGTGTTTCGAGCGGGAGTGTTGGACATTGTTACAACAAAGAGCAATAGCGCTTTTATTGTCACAATATAGAGGAATCTTGTTGTATGAGAAGCCATCGTCTGAAAGTTGCGATCTCATCCAAAGGATTTGTGCACAACAAGCAGACATGGCAATGTACTCGGCCTCTATAGAAGATATAGACATGCTCATTTGCTTCTTAGAAGACCAACTAACCAACTTTTCCCCCAAAAATTGAGCTCCCCCTGAAGTACTTCGACGAGTGTCCTGACAACCCGCATGATCAGCATCAGCATAAGCCGTCAACTCCATTGCAGTGTCCTTAGGATACCAGAGACCCATGTGAACTGTGCCTTTTAGATATCGAAAGACCCTTTTCACTGCTTCTAGATGCTTTTTGGTGGGCTTGGATTGATACCGAGCACACATACATACGGCAAACAGAAGATCTGGTCTACTTGCAGTGATGTACATTAATGATCCAATCATGCTTCGATACTTTGTTTGATCAACTGGAACCCCTGAAGGGTCGTCATCTAGCTTTGTTCTATCTACCATGGGAGTGTCAACAGACTCACTTGAATCGAATCCAAACTTTTTCAGGATCTCATTGGCGTATTTGGATTGATTGATGAATATGCCTCCGGGACTTTGTGAGACTTGTAATCCTAAGAAGAATGACATTTATCCCATCATTGACATTTGGAACTTAGAACTCATCTCCTTTGAAAATCTATCACATTCACTAGGATCAGACGAGGCAAAAATAATGTCATCTACATAAATCTGAACTATAAGCAGATGTTTGCCCGACTTCCTGGTGAATAATGTGGGATCAACAACACCCTTGAAGAACCCGTTTGCTAGAAGAAACTTGGACAGTGTATCATACCATGCCCTTGGTGCCTGCTTCAATCCATAAAGAGCCTTCTTCAAGCGGTAGACATGATTAGGACGTTCAGCATCCACAAATCCTTCTGGTTGGCTCACGTAGACTTCTTCCTTTAAGTCTCCATTCAAGAAGGATGTTTTGACATCCATCTGGTATACTATCATATTCAGACTCGCAGCATTGGCAAGGAAGATTCTGATGGCTTCAATTCTAGCAACTGGAGCGAACGATTCTTCAAAGTCTATGCCTTCTTCTTGTCTGTACCCTTTTGCCACTAACCGTGCCTTGTTCTTTAAAACATCACCATGCTCATCAAGTTTTACCTTGAAGATCCACTTGAGAGCAATAATCATAGCGCACTCTGGAGGAGGCACCAGTTCCCATACTTCAAGTCGATCAAACTCATGGATTTCGTCTTGCATGGCCTCGAACCAGCAGTCTTTGGTCATTGCTTCTTTGGCATCTTTTGGTTCGACTTTGGAGAGTACGGAATTGAAGAAACACCACAGTACATCAGTGGCCAGTTGTTTACGTGTGGATACAGGACGAGCGGGATTGCCAATGATGTTGTCAATTGGATGATCGTTGGTCCATTTTCTGAGATGATCATGAGGTTGAGGGTTTTGAACTGATGTTGCCGTGCTGTGTTCTTCGAAAGAGGATGTGTGGGTTGTAGATTCAGGAGCAAATATATTCTCAAAAGGAACATCATCTATAGGAGCAAATGGATTAACTTCCAAAGAATGGTCATCTACGAATTCTTGTAGCACCGGAGAGGATTGAGTATTTGATGATGAGGGTGATTGACTGGCAGCTGGAGCATTGAAACTGATTGAGACAGATGCTGATGGGCCTTCAGAGTCTTACGGATCTTGAGCATCAGCATTAGGAAGAAAAGCTGCAGCATTTGAGTTTGTTTCATTAGTTGGCTCAAAATATTCGTCAAACATAGGATCAAATAACTTCTTCAACTCCTCACTAGTTGGTGGTACAAAAGACTCTGCAGGCGTGGGATTCTGTACAAGCCCTGAACTAATTGGTCCAGGAGTCAAAAGTTTAAGATCGGGTCCAGAACTGGTTTGTCCTGAAGCAGGTTGCTCACTCAGCTCATCGAACGTGACATGGATGGATTCCATGATTTGTCGGGTTCTCTTGTTGTAGATTTTGTACCCCTTGCGATCTGGTGCGTAACCAACAAAAATACCTACGTCTGCTTTAGCTCTTAACTTTCCCAAGTCTTGACTATCATTAGTCGGATAGCAAAGTGCGCCAAACACACGAAGAAAGGAAAGATCTGGTTTCTTGTTATGAATTAACTCATAGGGAGTCTTGTCATGAATGGGATGAATCAGAGATCAGTTTTGGGTGTAGCATGCTGTTGCAATAGCCTCTACCCAGAGAAACATCGGTGCCTTTGAAAATATAAGCATGGTTCTCGCAGCTTCCACCAGAGTACGGTTCCTTCGTTCAACGACTCCATTCTGCTGAGGAGTGCGAGGGATACTTTTCTGATGCGTGATGCCTATATTTTCATAGAAATTTCTGAGTTGATGATTAACAAACTCAGTTCCATTGTCAGTGCGGATGATTCTGACAGTTTTGTCGAGCCTTACTTGCACTGTTTTATCAATTTGATGATAACCTCTGGAGTTTCATCCTTTGTTCTCAAAAACTTAACCCATGTAAACCGAGAGTAATCATCTACTATCACAAGAACATATTTCTTTCCATTTATGGTTTGTACTCTCATTGGGCCGCACAGATCCATGTGAAGGGTGTGAAGAACTTCTAAGTTGGTGTTGACAGTTTTGGTTTTATGGGTTTGTTTCTTGCTTTTGCCCAGTTGACATGCGGAGCAGAGATGATCTTTCTTAAATTTTAGTCTGGGCATGCCTCGTACAAGATCTTTGCGGGAAAGATTATTTATGGTGCCGAAGTTTAGATGGTTCAGCCTACGATGCCACAGCCATGATTTTGTCTTGGAGGCTTTAGAAAGTAAGCAAATGGGAGAGGATCTCAACATTTCTTCAATTGATATGGTGTATAGATTTGTACCCCGACTGCCTTTTAGAAGATCTACACCATCCAATTCCCTGACGAAACATGTGTGTTTTCTGAAAGCCACTTCTAGATCTGAATCACAAAATTGACCCACAGAAAACAGATTGTGCCCTAATCCTTCCACATAATATACCCGTGAGATTACACTGTCACCAAACACATAATCTCCATAACCCAAAATTTGCACCAAAATGGTCGTTCCCGAATCTAACTGTCCCGATAAACTTTTTCACGAAATTCTTGAGCCGTGAGCGATCCCTAGTCATATTTTTGAGCAGCCTGAATCCAAATACCAAAGGACGATTTGTACGACCTGCATTTGAAGACAGACAAAGATGGATAACTGAAATATGTGGATCCCCACGTGTAACTGGGGTCCGTTTGGTTAGCATTCACAAATTTAGGAGCAACAGAGTTTGCTAATACTGAAGTCTCTACAGTGGGAACAATCCTAGAGTCAGCAGATGGCCTATTTGGAAGGCATTGTGTTCCTAGAGACAAAATTCGACCTGTTGGCCTCCATTCTTTAACTTTCACAAACCTATGATCATTCAACTTAGGCAATGGACATTTATTTCCCAAACTGAATTTTCTTTCGGTGGGTCTCCATTGATACCCAATAGTAGCAAAATTTTTCCTGTTGCCTTCCAAACTTTCTTACTTCTTTCAGTTTTCCTAACATACTTAACATGGGGTGGTGCATGAGATATCAGAAATGACACAACACAATCATCATGATTAGCAGAAATTAAGCATTTGTCACATGTTTTACAGACCGCATTAGAATTTTGAATTAATTACAGTACTTTTGATACTAGAATCAACACGATTCAATCTAGTCATTACAAACTTATTGTTCCTAGGTTGGGCTTCTACACTCTTCTTGTGATCATAATTAGCTGGCGCAGTCCTATCTTTCCTTGCATTGCCTCTAGGCTTTGACTCGCAAGCTTGGGTGTCACATTTCATCCTGTAGAAGTAATGATAGGAACATTAGTTTGTTTCACTGTCTCATGCTTTCCAGATTTTGATGTGCTAGGTTATGATATTCTTGATGGCACATCAAAGGTTACATGCTTGTTTTTAATAGCGGATTATGATGCACCTAATCTAACTCTTAGGTTACTAGACTTGGGACCCGTGCCAATGGCATATTCTAACTGTTCCTGGATCCTTTTTGTGAGGACGCAAGCATAACCTACTGCCTTATCAAGTGGTTTTTCTATTCTGTCCTCTTCCACAACCTCACGAAGAGTGTCAAGTCCATCCCTAAGGTGACAGAGATACATTTGATGGACAGGTCTGTTGTTTCTCATGGGAAATGGAATAGGCCCCACATCAATCTCGTACATTTTACAAGCAGAGACCTTTGATGCAACACAATTACATGAGGTGCATGGCATTTTTCCTTTCACCTGAGTCTTAAGATTCTCAATTTCATTTAACAAAGAAGTTATCTTTTCATTATGACTATTTCTAGTAACTTTAATTGAGTCATATAACTCTTTGTAATGCTGTTTAATCTTAGAATTTTCTTCTCGAAAACACTCATTTTCATAATGTAACTTATTGATGGTGTCTTGATATTGAAAATTTTGAGAATCTGAAGACGAAGGTTTATTGGTGCCATACACATCACATTCGTTGGATTTCAATTGGGCAATTTGGGCCCTCCAAGTCGAATCGTGTTTGTGTGAGCTTGAATTTTTTCATCACGTTTGTTTAATTCAAAATATGTATCAAACTCAGGAGCATCCAAGGATGTCTTGACATTTGATATTTTGCATTTTTCTTCTAAGTGTTGATGTTTTATTTGCAAATTCAGATAATCAACCTCTAATTTTGAAAAACGTTTAACCATGTTATCATGGTCATCATTTTGAATTTTTTCAAGCAATTTCAAATTCTCCCCCTCAAGCTCAACAACACGATTCTGGGTAACATCTAAAGCAATAGCATACTCATGAAATTGTCAAGCAGATAATGCAGAATCAGTAGCAGTATAAAACACATCTTGCGCAATACATCTAGCAATCAAGTTGTCATTGGCGATGAGTATGTTTTTCCTTTCAATCTCACGACTCTTAAGTTCTATTGCACATTGAGTTACCTCATTTTCCATATCTTTAAACACTACTTTCATTTCATTTATTTCTGTTTTAAGGGCAGTTTGCATCCCTTCAAAATGTTCTTTAAGTAGTTTAAAGAATGGCATGACCTCAGTCAAGTAACACCTTTTTGCATGCTCAAAACACCTTTCCCCCTCAGTAATTCCTGTTGGTGTGATTCTCTTCTTACATGTTTTATCAAAATCAGCAAATAGTTGCCAAAGCACGTATAAGCTAATTAAGGTTTTGCATTCAGTGGGAAGAGACAAAGGAACCAAATTCCTAGGTGTATTGGGAGGATACACCGTTATGGACGCAACTTTTCTAATGTATGGGGTGTTGGCTTTAAGTTTATCTTCCTTTAGCTTTTCTATATCTTGTGACCAAAATATTTGTTCAGGTGTTAACTTCTTTTGAGGTGCAAACACAGTCAAACGATTCTCCTCACAATAATCATGGGGCTTGACTATTACTCGTTTGGCTATGCACATGGGATCCCTCATTTTCTCATTCATTTTTTCTCTTTTTCGCACTTCTATCTCATTTGCCTCATTCAAGGATACAACCTCAGGTGGTTCATGATTGGGCATGATCATCACTTTGGCATCATATAATGCAGGTTGGGCTACCTTAGCAATCTTAAGAAGAGCTAATTGAGATTCACCTACTTTGCTTTCACTATGCTTGTCACTTAACTTTCTGTGCTTATGAATCATTTGGGCAGTCTGTCTGGTTTGGTCTTGTGTGTACAACTTATCTTCAAGCTTATTCTTTAACGTTTTGAGTCTAGAAAAATCATTTAAGAGTTCCGTTTCTTTTTCTTTGAATTCTAGCTTTAGGGTACTTATACAATTTTGAATATCCGGTTTTTGCTTAACAGATAAATCCAGCTGATTTTTCAAAGAATTTAACTCTTGTTTTAATGTTTCTTCTCTTACTCTAGTTTCTTTTATAAGTGTACACATTTGATCTTCCATTTTCTGCTCACGTACATTAAGCTCAAACTTAGCACGCTGTTCATACATAGCTACTTGTTCCTTATATATGTTTAGTCTAGTGATCAAGTTATCATGTGGAGCAAATACAGTGCTATCATGCCTCTCACATGCATTATCTACTTCACATATATTTTCTAAGGCACACACGTTATTATACAACACAAGCATTATTATCAACAAAAGATTCTCCATCTTGTACATCAGTGATGTTGTTGTGAGTCAAATATTGTTCATATGGAATCATATTGCTATTTTCCATGTCAACATTATTTGAGTCAGAAACATTTCCCTGTTGTACTTCGTTGGGAATCTTTTGTTTATTAACTACTTCATATGTGTCATAAAGTTTTAGTACCTCAGAAATTACAAATGCATTTGAAGAACCAACTTGTCGAGGTGATGAAGCCAAGGATGACAAGTTAGCCATGAAGACTGTTTGAGCCGTTGGTTCATCATCCACATCAGAGTCAAATGCATCACAATCATCAGCTTTGAAGATGTTGGGATCGTTGAGTGCTAGATCCTGAACTGGTTGCTCATCCACATCTTCATCAAAAGTATTTCCCCCATCACCAGCCAAAAACAACAATTCTTCCTCATCCAATACAGCTCCATTCTCTTGAGCCTGCATCAACAGCATCTTATCCTTGAAGTAATCTGAATTCTAAGGACATTTCGGTTGATTGCAGTTTCTGGCAATGTGTCCTAGTCCTCCACAATTATAGCACTTGAGCTGTTTTCCCTGACCCTGATTGGCATTCCCTGCTCTGTTTTGCCCAATACCTCGACCCATATTCCTTCCTGCTCTCCCTTACACATTCTGGACCACAATTTTCCCATCCTCCACCATTGCAAGATTGCGTGGGTTCGATGAATTTCTTAGTTGATTGTTGGTCTGAGGGAGAACTGCTTTGAATTGTTGAACCAGTAATGATACTTGGTTGGTGAGGTTATCGATCATTTTGTCGGTCTGAGAATAGCCTGAATCAAGTTGAGAACTCATAGCAGAAGATGGTGATTGAAGTTGAGAATAACCTTGGTTGGATGAGAGTTGGGTGTTTGGTAAAGCGTTTGCCATAAAGGCCAGTGGATCATTAGGAGTAGTAGGATTTAACTTTTCTCTTAGCACCCGATCAAAGATAGCATGCTTCTCATGCTGTTGGAGGTATGCATACAGCTGTTCATATTTGTTGTCCCTCAGACCTTTGTTGAGTTTGACAGCAGTGACGAATCTATCCCATTCTGGAGTCATGTTCTTCACAAACATTGAGTTAAGTTGGATGTTGGGCATAGTCATTCTTATTATCCTCATGTCATTCACCAACTTATAAAATCTCACATAGTAGTCTGTGATATTGATAACGCATAAATCTAACATGTTTTTGATAGCGTTATTGGTAGTTTTATATATGTTTTGTGGTTATATTTATATGCTTTTGTTACTAAATCGTACCAAAGTGTGTTTGCAAAGCATTTGTAGCCAAAGACAGGAAAATGGATGGAAAAGATGCAAAAATGAAAAGAAAGGAAGTATTTGAGATTTCATGTGAATCTTGTGTCAAGTTCCGCTTCGTAAGGTACTTCAAGGAGTTAAAGTCCAAGTAGTCAAGTTCATAAGCTTTAGGATAAAGAGAAAGACCGAAGAATCAAGAGCTACGTCCGAGAAACAAGTCATACGCAAAAGTTCAAGAAAAAGGTTCAGCAGCCATCACCATCCGATCGGTCGCCGCCCGCAACCGATTCGGATGGAGTGGAAGTGGATTTACCGAGAAGACCAACCGATCGGTAGACCATTCCATCCGATCGGTTAGAAGTCGCTGTTTTGCCCAAGACTTCTTTATCAAGGATTGTGACTTTATAACTCCGGTTCTAGGCCCTTCTTGTCATTATTCTAACCATTCAATACTACTTGGAGGGCAAGAGAAGCATTTATGCACTTAGACCCTTGGTTGGAGCAATTTATGGAACCTTTAGTTGAGTATTTATATACCCATCAATTTAGAGAGATAGGGAGATGAAAAACAAGTGCTAGGAGAGAACCATTCACAGAAGAAACTCAAGAAATTCGTCCATAAGTCCAGGAGAAGGGAGAAAGTCGAATTTACCATTTTCATTGCTTGTGGAATCATTGTCTTTCACTTGTAATCTTATTCCCAAATCATTGTAAGACTTTCAATCATGGTTTCTAATGTTCAAATTATTGAGTTTACATTTATGTTTGCTATGAGTGGCTAGTGCCTTTGTGCACTTGCTTAGATGATGTGTATTATTCATTGATTTGCATATGATTGTGATAACATGTTTTAATTCAATTTCAAGTCAATTCTAAGAACCAATTGTGATAAAGTTTCATAGTGACATTTGGGAAATCAAGTTTGACTAGTGCTAGTAATCTTGAGGGTTGAAAGAACTATTGTTATTCCACTAGTTATAATCATTTGTCTATGAATGATTGTTGTCTACCACTATTCTTGATTAACCAAAGGAACTTAATTGTGATTGTAATGAAAAAGCTTTTGTCTATCAAAACGGATTGATTGTAAACCACTTTAAAGGTCGAAAGATTAATAGTTTGCTTTCAATTGTGACCTTTTGTCTATAATTGGTTACCTTTTGTATTGACCATTTCCTAAGCTTGTTTGATTAGACAAAAGATTGTTTTTGTGTTTGAGGAACACCAACTCATGAACCTTGAATTGATCTTGAATTGATTGGTTAATCGTAATGCTTGTTTTTATAAACCAAAATCTTGACGAAGGTTTAATTTGTAGGAACAATAGATTAGTGTCAAAACTAATTATCACAACCAACATGTTTTCCAAAGTTATCACAATCATATTAGTCAATTGGAGTACACTAGTCTAAGCAAGTGTAGTTTTTAATCATTTGAATTTTCATTATATCATTACTGCTTATTTGAGATTGTTGCTTTTAACTTGCAATTCGATTCACTACACAAATCCCTGCGAACGATCCCGACTTACCATCAAAATCTTGCTACAACGGACGAGTATACTTGCTCGTATGTGTTGTTATTAGATTCGGTAATTCACCCTTTATAAATTTAAAACTTGCACCGAACCGGGCACATCAGATATTCTCTCCTGGGTTCATTTTGAAGTGTTCAAACTCATCATACAGTTGAGATTCCCGGTCTTCCTTTGTGAGTTCTGACCCAGCTAACAACATCTTTACATTGTCCCACACTGCTTTGGCTTCTGTGTTGAAATTGATGAGTTTGTAGACATCCTTTAGCAGACCTTGTATGATGATATTTGAGGCTCTAATATCAGCATCATAACTCTTCTTTTCCTCATCAGAAGGTCATTGTAAGTGCGAGGTCTATCAATTCCAAATGTGACTGTGCCATCTTCACCAGTAGTAACAACGTCTCTGGTGGTACCCATCTGAAATGGTCCTTCATCAATGGACTTGAGGATGTTTGCTCCATTCTCTTTTCCCAAGCAGTAAAGCCGTATTCGTTGTGCCCATGACTCATAGTCCGTCCTGTCTAGCATAGGTGGACGGGTATCGGACCCTGCTACTTGAATATCATCTGATGCGGTGCTTGTTATGGTGGCCATTATTAATACGGGATTTTACTGATCTTGTGATTTAACCGAGAATCGAATCTTTCGCGGGAATTTCTAAAATCACCAAGACACAAACCATAAACAAAGAGTAATCAGACAAATCGCACCCTTGATTGATACAAGTCGCCACACACAAAACGCAACTTTCGGAAACTGGACAAGTCGCTAGACACAAAACGCTAACTTTTGGAAACTGGACAAGTCGCTATCTTGACAGACACAAGTCGCTACACACAAAACGCAACTTTCGGAAACTAGACAAGTCGCTACTGTGACACAAGTCGCCAGACACAAAATGCTAACTTTTGGAAACTGGACAAGTCGCTACTGTGACACAAGTCGCCAGACACAAATCGCAATAGACAAATCGCTAGTCTGATAATACAAACAGCAACAGACAAGTCGCTACTTTGACGGAGACAAGTCGCTACTCTGACGGAGACAAGTCGCTACTCTGACGGACATAAATCGCTACCCACAAAACGCTAGTCACTAGACGACAGAGCTATCACTATCTTGGTCAAAACGCTACCAAGAAACAATCACAGAAGGACAAAACGCTACGAAGAACACTTAACTATTCACCCTCGAATCTGCCAAAAACTACCATCCAAAGCCTTAAACTCTGATTCCACACACCAAACACTACTCCTATGTTATCCCTAAGCTAGAAAGTACAAGATCTAACACCTTTTATCAACTAAACAAAGCACTAGAGAGATTTTCAAGAAACTTTGTATTCGAACCAAAATCGCCCCAAAACTCCACAAATCCGTGAATATACCTTTATGTGAACCTAACCTTGGCTCTTGATACCAATTGTAGGATATTCACTCACAAACAAACACACGATTTGGGACAAGATGATGGATCGATTAGTAGAAGAAGAAGAAGGTAGAGAGAGAAGTGGAACCTAGAGAGAGAAACAAGAGTATATTAGCTTGATAAGCAAATGAGGTTCAACCCTCTCCTTTGGTGGAGAGGGCTTTATATAGTTCTTACATAGGGTGCCCTAGTGGGCTGTGGAGCGAGCTGACAGTGGGTAAAGACCCGACCCACTCCACAATATTAATAATAACTAAACTACTAATAATATTACTAATTATCCTACGAGCTATGATGTGCTACTAAGTACTCGGGGTGACCGAGTCTTTAGCTGAATATTCATATTCCTAACAGTAAACATTTGATACATCTGGAGCACGTCATTCGGTTGTCTCATTGAACAGAGGAGCAAACAAAGTTTCTAATTGTTGATGACTGAATACGGGTGATGGTGCAGCTGATGATTCTGGGAAGTTTAAACGGTTGGTTGCGGGTCCTAAGCTATTTTGCTCAGAAGCCATATCTGTAAGTTCATCGAAATTAGCATGAATGGTTTCCATGATTTCTCTAGTGCGACGGTTCCAAATTCGAAAGCCTTTTGAATTTTCACAGTATCCAACGAACACACCGATGTCTGCTTTTGCTTTGAGTTTGCCAAGGTCATCACGATCATTATTTGGACAAGCTCATAAGGTGTTTTGTTGTGGCATTTGGTAATCATAGAACGGTTTTGAGTGTAACATGCAGTCGAGACGGCTTCCGCCCACAAGTAATAAGGTAATTGAGTATTAATAAGCATCGTTCTTGCAGCTTCTACTAACATTCTGTTTCGTCTTTCAACTACTCCATTATGTTCTGGGCTTCTTGCAATGGATGTTTGATGTTCAATTCCCACTTTCTCAAAATAACCGCGAAGAGTCTGATTCTTGAATTCAGTTCTGTTGTTTGTTCTAACTTTTCTAACCGTATTGTGAAGCTGAACCTGAATTTTTGTGAGAAAGGTGATAATCATGTTAGGAGCTTGATCTTTACTTCGAAGAAAATAAACCCAAGTCCATCTGGAGTAATCATCAACAATTACTAGAATGTAGCGTTTGCCATTGATCGTCTGCACGCGCATTGGGCCACATAAATCCATGTGAAGAAGATGAAGTACATGATCGGTACTCTGTTCAGCTTTTGGAGGAAAGTGTGCACGAGTGCTCTTCCCTTGTTCACATGCAGGACATAAGTGATCCTTGGAGTAACGAAATCTTGGAAGACCGTCAACTAGTTTGTGTCATGCAAGTTCAGTCATGGTTTTGAAGTTCAAGTGAGAAAGTCGTTTATGCCATAACCATGATTTTGTCAAAGTTGCTTTGGAGAGCAGACATATTGGAGAAGAAGCAATCATGTCAGACATGGAGATTGTATAAAGACTAGTTCCACGAGTGCCCGACATCAGATCATTTCCTTGTAAATCACGAACGAAACATGTTTTCTCCCTAAATGCTACTTCTAAATCCCCATCACAAAATTGACCAACTGAGAAAAGGTTGTAACAAGGCCTTCGACGTAATATACACGACTAATTTCGATGTTACCATTTACATAATCTCCATAACCCATGATAGCTGCAAAATGACCGTTCCCAAATCTGACAGTACCAATGAACTTTGAAACAAAATTAACGAGCAGTTTAAGGTTTCCTAACATATGTCAGGTACATCCGCTATCAACAATTCATAGTACGATTTGGATTACCTGCATCACATGAAGACGAAGAAGATGGAATAGAGGTATAATTGGAACCCGTACTAGTAATGGGTTCCTTTACAGTAGAATCACACATGTTTCTAGATTTAGGTAACCACTTAAAACTAGGTGTATACTGTAACCATTTTTGCCATATCCAACTACTTGGGGCTTTTGTCTTAGTGAATGCACTAGGTGAATCCTTTTTCTTAGGACTTGTGTTTTTGGCTATGGGATCACTTATCGCAACTTCAGAAACTACTTTTGGCTCTTTTCCTAACACAAACTTAGAAGCTATAGTGGGCCTAGAAAGAATGCCATTAGTATGTTTTCTAGTGCGTAATAAAAGAGAATTAGCAACGCAATGACCATGAGAACCAAACATCATACTTTTACAACAAAGAATACAAGAAGCATTGACATTTGAAACGTTCAACGATATAGCATTCGTTACATTGATATTAGAATTACAAGTTTTTAAGTTCGAATCTAAATCATGTGCAACATGCGTTTTATTGAAAGTCCTAAGGTGATCTTCTACTTCATTCTCTTCTAGAGGTCGCTCTACGTTCCAGATCATATTCTTCTTTCTGGTGCTCTTACGCTGTGATCCGCTAACGCTAGTAGTGGCTTCTAGTCCTGTAGAAGTGGAAGCATTCAAATTAGTGGTCTGACTTTGCTTGATATCTGTTTGCCTAGATGATGTTTCGATTTTGTACATTCCTGGTGCAATTACGTTTGTGTTTCCTAATTTCCCTTTGTTAAGTATATGTATTTACTCTTCTAACTCACTAATGATGAATTATTGATCTTGTATTTTTGCATTGAGTTCTCTATTTAAACGAATGGTGTCATTTCGATTTTGTCGACATTCATCATTTTCTTTTAAAAGTTGAGTACGTATCTTTTTTAAAGAATCATAAATTTTTTTGTACTCATCTTTTAAATGCTCAATTTCTTTTTCATATTTGAAAACTTGACATTTTAAAACCGCATTTTCATCATCAAGATTCTCAACTTTGGATGTTTGTTGGTTTTGAAAAGACATTTTTTCTTTTTGACGTTGCAATTCGAGTTCAAAAGTAAGACTTTAAGCATGACACAATTGAAGTTTCTTTTGTAGTTGAGAAATCTCGAGTGAAATTTTTGTTTGAACATCATCATTATGAGTAATGATTCTCTCATTTTCTGCTTTTAAAATCTGATTTCGTGCCTCAACGTATCATTTTCAGCATTGTGGTCGGTTATGAGCATTGAATTGCATGACAAATAAACATAATTCATAAATACAGATATAATATTAGAACTCAAAACATCCTCCAAGAGTCGATCTACTTCTTTTTGAAGAATTTTGTTTTGATGTTTTCATTTTGAAATCAAGTTTTCTGTTGCTTTGAAAATGTTCATCATGGATGAAACTTCATTTTGTAGTTCCCGTTCCCAGTGTTTTGCACAAAGACGCAAATGTTGAACATGAGGTAAAAATTGTGTCTGAAAATTTTGTCTCTGTTCTTTTGCGTAAGCAGATTGAAAAGTATAAATTTTTACCTCAGAATTACGTTTCAATTGCTTGTTCCAAAAGTTTGATATCTTCCATAAACATATCAAAATACCGAAGTACAAGACATCATTTAGGTAATGGTTTAATTTCACTAGAAGATGGTAAAGGGCCATTTATTTGTGCCACTGGTTTGATGGGACCAACACCAAAAGTTGATTCATGAATTTCTGAAATATACCAAGGTTGTTCTGTTTTTCTTTTTGAGGAACAAAAGTTTCATGGTTAGATGGTAATTTAGAATAATCAAATGGTTTAGCCAGTTCCTTTTTGCTCATTTTCAATCGATTCTCGTCTTCTTGTTCCCATTCTTCCACACAATTATATACAACAACACACTTAACAGAATCATCAAACAATTATTCTGCACTATACAACTTTGTATTTTCTCTGAGAGCTGTGTGTAGAAAACGTGGTTTATCGTCACTAAGAGCAAAACCTTTTGAACCATTTGGATTTGATTTTAAAGTGAACTTTTGTATGGTTGTTACCGACTCACCAGTTTTGTAAACAACTTTTTGAAATTCTTTTATTTGTCTTTCCAACTTAAGGATTTCATCAACGTGAGAATCAATTCGTTTCCTTGACTTGTGTTTGTATTCTGAAAAAGTTGCTTGACAAACCAACATCTCCAAATTTGTTTTTAAAAGTTCAGTTGCAAGATGTTTGACTTGTTGTTTTAACTCAAGCTTTTCTTGTTCTAATTTAGAAACTAAGTTGTTATTGGAAACAATTAATTCTCGCATTTGATGTTGTAATTCTTGCTCTTTGACATAAGAATTTTGAAATGCAACTTCAAAACTTTTTTCTCGTTTTGCTTGTGTCTCAAAGTTTGTAAGTTGAGTTTTATAGCTCTCAAGTTTCGCAGTTAATGATGCAATCTTAGATTTTAAGTTCCCATTTATTTTATTGCATTTTTCAACTTGGGATTGGGTGGTCATGAGTAAGGTGATAAGATCTGGATCTGGATGGGCGAAGTTTCAATTTGTTCAAGTTGATCATTGTTACATTCATCAATTTGATCATCAAAGGTAACAACTGGGTTTATTTGATCATCATCATCAAATATAACAACTGGGTTCATTTGATCATCATCATCAAATATAATGACTGTGTTAACTTGATCATCGTCTCGAGGAGGTAACAATGGATCATCTTGAATAACTTGCTCCTTGTCAGGTGCAGATGCAAATGGAGATGCTATTTCATGTAAGAGGCATGTGTTTGCATCAGGTACCTGAGACAGGCCATCAGTGTCATAAACTGGGCATGTATCACTCATGTGAAGTTCCTGTATGTTTTCCATTAACATCATAGCAGCATTAGCTTCCAGATCTTCCATTTCATAATCTGAATTAGCAGAGGCCATGAAGCTTTGTTCGTTGTTAGTAAGAGTTCCTCCTGTTTCATCCTTGAGTGCTAGAAGCAATGTTTGCTTGTGGAAGTCACTGCCTCTCATCCTTGGTTTTGAACATGCATTAGCCAAATGACCCTTACCGTTACAGTTGTAGCATTAGATCACTGCATTTCCAATTTGTGCATTACCAGTTTCAACAATTTCAACCCTTCTCTGAGGAGCACCAACATTGTTCCTACTTCCACTAGCAGCATTAGACATTTGGCCATTTCCCGAATTCCCTGCATAACCACTGTTTCCCATTTGACATCCATAAGATCGATTCTGCACTTCAACTCGTCCTCCTTGAACAACAGCTTGATTCTTTGGGTTAGATGAATTGCGAAGGCGATTGTTTGACTTGTTTGCGAATTTGCTGAAGGCTAGAGCAATGAAAGCAAATCCTTGATTCAATGTATTAAACGCTTCCTCTTCATCATCATGTGCTTGTGCATAGAACATGTTGTCTTGTTGTTCATACGGAACAAGTTGATTGTCAGATGATTGTTGTGAAGAATCATATGGAACGATCTGAGTGGAAGGTGATTTTTGAGGATAAGTAAAGTGATGTTGTTGTTGACCAAACGCATGATTCAACTGTGGATATGGAGCTTGATAAGATTGAGCCATAAGTGCTAGTGGATTCAACTGTGGAGGAGGTGCTGAAGGTTGATACATTCCACGGAGAGCTCTATCTTTGTCAACTTCAGATTGATGATGCTTCAGATAATCAAACAACAACCAATACTTTGCATTATGAAGATTTTTGGCTGGATGAATGATAACGCTCATTTTATACATGTTTTAGTTGCGTTATTTCTACGTTTATGACATTATATTTGGTTGTATTTGTGAACATATTATGCTTAAAAGGTGCAAAAGATGTATTTTAGTTCATGTACGATCAAGTTCAAGGAAAAGGCTAAAAAGATGAAGAAAAGTTGTTAAATCAAGAGCTTATGCACAAACGTAGGATTCTTATCACAATAAAGGCTTTGGAAGGATCGTTAAAGATAAAGAATCAAGATTGCAATGATTTCCAAGTTCAAAAGATCAAGAATTGATGAAATGAATGAGAATTATGTTCAAACCCAAGGCTCATATATCAAACCCAAGGTTGAAGCTGAATCCCAAACCCAAGGTTCATATCTCAAACCCAAGGTTGAGCAGTCATTCTAAAATCAAAGGTTCAGAGTCCAAACCTGAGGTTCAACAGACATCCAAACCGCCGGTCCTTGGTCCCGACCGCGGGTTTAGCCACTAAAAGTCATCCAAAGTTGCATTTAAGTGAAGAATTAAGTGCCATTACTCCAAAGTCCGATCATCTACTTCCATTAACTCATTTTGCCTTCATTTTATGACACTTTGGGAGCAAGTATTTTGCTTGGTGACCAAGGGGAGCCATCTTATATATACTTGGCCAAAAGATACAACAAGGAGAACTATCTATCAAATAAGAGAAACCAACTATTATCATATACATCACTACTAGAGACCAAAGGGGTTACAAACATATTCAAGGGGGCGACAAAGGAGAAAAACGCAGGAAAAAGGGAAGGCTTACATTCATCAATCATCAACTTACTCATTCAAGGAATCTTTGTTGATCATCTCACAAGTGTTCCTAATTCTTGTAATCATCATTACAACTTTTGTAAGACTTTGTAACGATCAAGATACATGTTCAGGAGGTCGGGGGAATTCAAAATAAAGATTAGACATGGTATTATTAGATGAATGAATGGGGGAAGGTGTGTGTGTTTTCTAGAGAGAGAGAGTGAAACCACACACACCTTCAAAGAATACAATGAATTCCCTAACCTCCTAGTCTCAACTAGGAGGGTATTTATACAAAGAACCTAGCTTAACTATCCGCTAATTGCTAAACTAGTCCCTGTACATAATAACTATTGCAATTCCTAATATAACATTACTTTTAAGGCTAACAATCTCTCCCCAAAGTGATGTTATATGGGAATTGCTTACAAAGTTCCCTACAAGTAAAATATAAACCATTAAGCACAGAGAATGGTCTTCAAACTTCATCACTTCGTTCAGCTTGCAGAATCTTCTCAGCTTTCATTTCTTTACTTGCAGAAGAACGTGAGCAAATTAATTAGGGTATAATTCTGGGTGCCCTGAGTGCTCTCCCCTAATTAGTGCTCTCCCCCAAACTGACAACCTTTCTGATTACTGCCGTGATTCTGAAGAAGTCTTTTGATAGTTAACTGCATCCCGTCTTTTGTCTTCTAACACGCAGCGGAAAATGTAGAACAGACTGAAGACTCGACCTTCTTCAAGATTATCCATTCGGGGGAATAGAGTATCAACATCTTCATCTCACCAAATGCATCCCAGTTATCTTTCATATGATTTTGGCAACGTTACTGTCCATCAGGCGAGATTCATTGAGCTTCTTGTTCATGTAATCGAGTTTGCTTGCCCGAGTTAGGGTATAGTCGAACTACTGGGAAATTGATCGAACATGTTCACATAGTCAAGTTAGACTATAGTCGAACAACTTAGTTTTGATCGAAGTTTGTCTTGATCGAACTACGTTTTGATCGAACTTAGTTTTGATCGAACTACGTTTTGATCGAACTTCGCTTTGATCGAACTTAGTTTCGATCGAACTTCGTTTTGATCGAACTTCGTTTTGATCGAACTTAGTTTTTAACCGAAGTTTGTTTTTTTTGATCGAACTTGCTAGTTAACCGAACTTTGTTAACCGAACTTTGTTAATCGAATTTTGGTGATCGAATTTGGTGATCGAATTTTGGTGATCGAATTTTGGTAACCGAACTTTGGTGATCGAATTTTGGTGATCGAACTTTGGTGATCGAATTTTGGTGATCGAATTTTGGTGATCGAATTTTGGTGATCGAACTTCTCAATGATCGAACTTCTAGTTGATCAAACATCAACCCTTGTTTGATCGAACTATCATTTCGATCGAACTTTCTTGTTTGATCGAACTAGGATTTCATCGAACTTATTGTTTGATCGAACTTGGATTTGACCGAACTTTTTTTGATCGAACTAGTCATTCACCGAAGGACCAACATGTAGTCGAAGGAACCAGTCGAACGAGCTCTCATCGAAGCAAACTCTTGTTGAACCATATGTAGTCGAAGCATGATCTAGTAAATCGGATACTTGATCGAAGGAGGACTCATCGAACCATAAACTTTAATCGAACAAACCTTTGATCAAACTACCTACTTACTTAGTCGTGGCTTCATCAGTAACATTGAGCTTCATTAAGTTGAACGTAACATTGAGTAAGCATGCAGTTAAGTTGCACGTAACATTGGTCTTCTCATATTTCTTCATTAAGTAAGCATGCTGTTGAGTTTGTTGAACGTAACGTTGAGCTTCATTGAGTTATGGCTTCATCAGTAAGCATGCAATTTGTTAATTATGCGTTGTGGCTTATTGAGTTTGCATTTTATATATAGAAGACTATCAGGATCAACTTTCTATTATGATAATAGAAATTTACGTGTGCATGAAACGTGTTGCTGTACATGAAACGTGTTGCTGTACATGAAACGTGTGCTGTGCATGAAACGTGGTTCTTCAACTTTTGATGTGAGAATGGGTTATATAAAAAAAAAGTGCCACGTCTAATACACGTATTGAAGTTTGGGGCATTTGAGTTTATTTCGTGAGTTTAATATTGAAGCCTTTAATGATCATTTGGACGTATTGAGTTTGGACTATCTGCTAAACTTTTGGACTTTAATCATCTCATATAAAAAGAGTTTCATGGGATTACGTGTGTTCACGTGTGCTTCATGGGATTTTGTTTCTTTGATGGGATTATTATATATTGTTGGTTTAGATAATAAAGGTTTGCTTTTCGAGCCATGTTCAAAAATATTATTGGCCTACATCCTCAAAACACCACGTATTGCTAAAACGATCCTGATCAAGATTCACTATCAAATGACAATGGCTAATGTTTACTATGAAATGTGACTACGGGGATGATTCGTTATTATTTATTTGGGTTTGAAGTAAGGTTTTATGGACGCGTGTACTTATTTCATCTTCTTTCTTTCTACCATCCCGCGAAGATGACTTGTTTGGGCTTATATTAATGATGACGAAGACTTGGATATCTAGCTACTTTTGTGATTCTTTCTCTCTATACTCACAAAGTAGTTAGGATATGTCAAGAGGTTTTGTACTAATACTTCTGTTGAGGGTATTTTGTACACCGTTCTTAGTCACAAGGATCGTACAAGATTAAGTCACAAATCTGGGTGATTTTACTTCATTCTCAAGTTCGTCATGTTGGATTATCTTCTCATGTGGTTACTACAAAAAGCCGTTGTTTTTATACAGGAGGTTGATAAAGAGTTAGACATCTTAAATGGTATTGTTAGTAGATTGGGTTTATCGACATCTTCTCACAAGCTGATTGGTTTAATGATAAAGTGCTTCCAGTTAATACTTCACGTACACATCATTATGCTGATTCCGATTAATCGTAACCAGCAGGGGAGAGAAATGTGTACATCGAGGACGCACAACAAGTTCACGTGATCGGGCTTAATGATTTATGAAATGATTTGTGTCGGAGATTGGTTGATTCTATGTCTTATCTTCCACTCATCTTATTCTACGCACTTCTACCTTATCCACCTTCACCAATTTCGGGCAACAAAATCAAGATCAGTGGTTCAACTTGTTACTTTGGTGTTATCATTTCATGTGTACGTTATGGGCTGATTTATCATATGAAAGATAACTGGGATGCATTTGGTGAGATGAAGATGTTGATACTCTATTCCCCCGAATGGATAATCTTGAAGAAGGTCGAGTCTTCAGTCTGTTCTACATTTTCCGCTGCGTGTTAGAAGACAAAAGACGGGATGCAGTTAACTATCAAAAGACTTCTTCAGAATCACGGCAGTAATCAGAAAGGTTGTCAGTTTGGGGGAGAGCACTAATTAGGGGAGAGCACTCAGGGCACCCAGAATTATACCCTAATTAGATTTGCTCACGTTCTTCTGCAAGTAAAGAAATGAAAGCTGAGAAGATTCTGCAAGCTGAACGAAGTGATGAAGTTTGAAGACCATTCTCTGTGCTTAATGGTTTATATTTTACTTGTAGGGAACTTTGTAAGCAATTCCCGTATAACATCACTTTGGGGAGAGATTGTTAGCCTTAAAAGTAATGTTATATTAGGAATTGCAATAGTTATTATGTACAGGGACTAGTTTAGCAATTAGCGGATAGTTAAGCTAGGTTCTTTGTATAAATACCCTCCTAGTTGAGACTAGGAGGTTATGGAATTCATTGTATTCTTTGAAGGTGTGTGTGGTTTCACTCTCTCTCTCTAGAAAACACACACACCTTCCCCCATTCATTCATCTAATAATACCATGTCTAATCTTTATTTTGAATTCCCCGACCTCCTGAACATATATCTTGATCGTTACAGACTTTTTAATCATCTTTTCAAGTGATAAATTTCTTGTGGTTATTTCTTTGTTTGCCATGAGTGGCTAAGTACCTTGTGCACTTGCCTAGATGATGTTTGTTACATGACTTTTGGTTGATTATGACTCAATGGTTCTATGATAAACGAAAAGCTAATACTAAGAACGCATTGTGCTATTAAGAGTTTTCTCCACCAAAGAGTTATCAAGTTTGGTTAATTACTAATAGTGTAATGGGTTGAAAAAGACATTGTTAGTCAATTAGTTGTAAAGCTTTGTCTATGAGGGTGTTACCTTATGTATTGACCATTTCATAAGTAACTTGGTTAAACTTGGAAAACTAAAATAGTGTGGTTGTCAATTGCTTGTGAAACGAAAGCGAATCGAGTGATTGAGTTGTGTTAGTCTTGGATTGATCAAATCTTAAATATTGTTTTTGTCATCTTAAAATCTTGACGAGGATTGAAAGTGTTGGAAACAATAGAGTTAGTATACCCACTAATCGAATTAGAACACCATCTAATTCGTTGATCATAATCAAATGGAACCTTTGTCATCATCATGTCAAGAGAATTGTGCAAAACTAGTCTAGGCAAGTGTAGTCTTTAATTTATTGAATTCACATCATCATTATTTGCTTGCTATTAGAATCGTTGAACAAGATTGATATTATATTCGAAACTCACATCCCAAAAACTAAACAAATCCCTGTGAACGACCTCGGCTTACCATTTCACCTCTTACTACACACGGACGAGTATACTTGCTCGTATGTGTTTCGTTTGAATTATCGGTAGATCGTGTTATAAATTTAAAACTTGCACTCGAAACGGGCACATCAATGAACAAATGTGACATATCTCTGCCAATCTTGACCTAAACAATTAAGGAATTTGGTGTTGATAGCAATTTTAGGCAAGATGATATTGTGTCAGTCCAAGTCATTGATGATGTTTGTGAAGCGATGATAGTAAGACTCTAATGACTCCCCTGGTTCAATAATGAATGTTTCATATTCAAGATAAAGCTTGGATTCCATGTCTTCTTGATTTAGTTCTGTGTCTTCCATCAAAAGATGTACATGTTCCACATATCCTTAGCTGTCTTCTGAGCATCAATGCTACGGTAAATTGGATTAGGTATTCCCAGAAGAATATATTCCATTGCAAGTTCATTGGCCTTGCGGTGTAGTTTCTGTTCAGGTGTAAGTTGATTCTCTGGTAGAGTTGTCATAGTCTCAGGTCTTGGAGGAACAACAGTTGCATCATCGGGAACCATTAAAGTTGGCATTTGAATGGGTCCTTCAAGGATAACTTGTTTCAGGTACTTGCCATGAGGTTTTTGGAGTTCCGTGAACCTTAAGAATCGACTTGCCCATTGAACATAATTACCAGGAGTGAGCATTGGAGGCCTTTCTAGTGAACCGGCTTCATGAATTAATTGTTGGATGCTTATAGCTTCACACATTTGATCAAACCAATGTGGTTGTTTTGGTGGAAGAGGTAATGGTTGCATTGGGAATTGTTGTGTTTGGTATTGTGGTTGTTGATGGAATTGTTGTTGGTGAAAGAAATGTGGGCTTTGCGGAGGAGGGAATGGTTGTCCTTGTTGATGAGGGTAATAAGGGAAATGATTGAAATAAGGATAAGGTGGTTGAGACATGTTTGTTGAACTTGTGCTTTGTAGAAATGGATCTTTTGAAGACAATTGAGTAGTGTGTTGTAGTAGATGAAGTTTGGTTTCGGTTGATTAGGAATTTAGATAAGTACTGTTCACATTCAATTTCGCTAAACACTGTTCACTGACTGACCAATTGCGATGACTATTGATCCAATTGCGATAGATTGGGCGAATTGCGATAGAGCTTGTTCTCAAATGAATTGCGATGAGAATTGCACTTTTGAAAGCAAGGTTGCAATTTCGATAAGTAATGCAATTGCGATAACAATTTGCAATTTCGATAGTATCTCACTAACTTATACAAGAATGAGATTTCCACCGAGTCGAAGTATTTTCACAAGCTTATACAAGCTAGGAAATTACTGAGTAAACCATGAATCGTGAAGAAGAACTTTGGAAGAATTGCGATAAACCCTTAAATGTGAATTGCGATAAACCCTCAATTGCAATTTCGATAAACCCTTAATCTTTAATTGCGATAACAGTGCAGTAAACAAAAACACTTAATTTGAATGAAAAACAACTTAAATAACAATTCCTTTTGATCAAAAACGTTGATAATGACTTAAATAATAAGAAAGTTTAAAGCTTTAACGTTTGAGATAAAATTTGATAAATTTCGATAGATTTACTAAAGTTTAAACTACGAAATAAAACAAGTTTAATGCAAAAAAGACACAATCTTTTGACTAGAAATCAAACTCCTAAACATTCTAAAATTCTTAACACTTTACAAGCGTGAAGAATGAGTGCTAGAAATGAGATTTTGTCAAAAATTTCAATCAAAACCAAACGTTAAGTAAAATGAAGATACGTGTAACTTCAAAAAACACTTCACAATGATCTTTTGGCGATTGATACCACTTTTTAGGTCACCATAATGATTCAACATAAGTATAGTAATGATAGAAATAAGAGAGAGAGACGAGAGTGGTCAATTACTTCAATGTAGAATGAAATGACAAAGGTTTATTAGCATAAAGAAACAACCAAAAAGAATAAAAGAGAGTATACATGGGTATTTATAGGAGTGGAAGATAGGGCAACACTTCTAGTCCCTTCCATCTATACGTTTAACATAAGCTAAGGCCCATGGGCTTGATACAAGGGCCATAAACTATAACTAACATACAAGCCTATTATAAATAGCAACCTATTACATATAACAAATGAACGACACTTTAATAATGTTTACAAGTAATCCCAACAGAGGGGTTATTAATATTTTCTCGGGTGGCGAGTCCCCTTAGGTAACTTCATAATATATATGTAGTTTTAAGCCATATTTCCAAGTTGGTATTGGATGACTTCGTTGGAGGAGGATTGTGGCTTGCATAGGACATTTTTCCTATAAGCTTGAAGTTGCTTTCATATAGTGGCTTTTGGAGTCATTCCATCACAATTACAATATACTTGTATAGCATATCAGAAGGATATTAGATAGAGGAAGAAGTTTTAGCTTTTAGTCTCTGCCTTCCCATCGTCACATATGCTATTTATAGAATGCAAGTGGGAAAGATATGGAAAGCAAGTTGGGTAATATGAACAAATCTTGATCGAATATTATCTCTGACACAATATTTGTTATTTGAGATATTCATGCATACTTTTCTTCTAGATGAAGTATTTTAGGTTGAGCAAATATTATACTACTTGGGCTTTATTTAGACATAGCTCATCAAGCCCCCCAAGACCATGCATGACTCCACTAAAATGATATGCATGGTCTTTTTCTTTTTGTATGATATTTTTTGAACTCTTATCGGCGAAAGATTAAAAATTAGTATGACAAACTTTTTTAGTCAAATCCCTAACATAATATACATAGTCTTGCTTCTATTGCTACCTATCATAATTCAATCTAAATTTCACCAAAACCCTCTTATAGCCTCATAACATGAAAATTAATCAAAACCATTATTCCAACTGCCAGTTAAATGAGCAGTGCACGTTTTTTAATTAAAAAGAAGTTCTCAAGTTTTCAGATTTTGGGCGTTTCACAAATCGAACTTAGTGGTTATTTTGAACCACCAAGAGCCTTTCAACCTCCTTTGCGTTATCCACCAAGAGTCATCTTATTCTATCTTCTTCTATCCATCTTTACCACAAGAGCTTGAACCTCTCATTTTGTATTGTCATTTAGAGCCTTATTCATCTATCTTCTTCTACCCTTCTTGTATCATATCCTTGTAACACAAACTATAACTTTCATCTGTCATAAAGGGTGTATAAGTCTTACTCCGGGTGTGGAGAAGCAAAGAGTGTAAAATTCTTGCTTCGGGTGCGAAGAAGCAAATGGCGTAAAAGTCTTACTCCGGGCGCGGACAGGCAAAGGGTTATCTTCCTTCCTTGTGTGGAAGGACTTAGGTGTGTTAGTAGAATTCACGAGGTCGTTGTGGGTGGTTCCTGGTGAGGACTCCGTTAGGTGTTAGCTTGGGTCTAGGTGTAGATCGGTGAAAGCTATTGTACGGTTTATCAACCACAAAGGATTTATTAGCACTAAATGGTAATCTGTGTCGCGGGTTTGAAGAATGATAGCATCAAATTGTCCCGATATTTTAGTTTCAATTTCCCCCTAATATGCTCATCATTTGTATCCTTTTACTTGAATATATACTCTTATTCGTTAATATTTCATTTTCAGGTTAATAAGGAGCATATGAACAAAAAGACGCGGATTTGGAAGGTTATTAATCCAAATACACCTGAGTATGCTGACCAGAAAAGAGTTACGGCGTAAATTCCTACTCTACTTATGCCGTAACAAGGATTTACACTAGAAGACCAAAATTCAACGCGTTCAAGGTTACGGCGTAACTCCAACTTAAGTTACACCGTATATTTTTCCTGACTTAGAAGAATTTTATGGTCCAATTAGTTACGCCGTAACCATTTGTAAGGTTACGGCGTAAACACGTTAACGAGAGTTCTACGATCGTAACGTTTCTCTAAGTTACGATGTAACATTATTACTATGGATAAGATCGTCTAAGATACTGATGTTACGGCGTAACTAACCCTAGATGTTACGCCGTAACTTAATCGAGGCTATAAATACAAGCCCTAATTCTGCATTTTCACAGATCCTCTCAACACACAAAAACCAGAGACGACTCAGGGCTTCAAGGAGGGCGATATTCAGCAGCATACAAGTCATTTCCAAGGGAGAATTCACGCCTTACATTACAAAAGTTTTAGTATTTCATATTACATTTTTGTATTTGATTCAATGTCTTTCAACATGATCTTAAACATTGAATTTTCTGCATGTTTTAATATGATTGGCTAAACACCTTTGCTGTTAGCCTAGTTATGAAATTGTTATTGCTTTGATGTAGTTTTCTCGTTTTCATATCGCTTTATATATATATGCATTCTTTGCTTATTCTGGGACACCCTTGTTTTGGTAGCATGGATAATTGGTTGTATCTAGGAAACTAGGAGAATTGACCATAGGACCCTAGTGAAATAGGTTGCGAGTAGTGGTAAGAATTGACCATAGGACTACTACTATCTTGCGTGAGAATTGAACCAAACGATCACCTTCCAAAAGGAAATGTTTAAGAAGTTAGGGGGAACCTAAGTTCCGACCGGCCGGGTTCCATTGAATAAGTCTTAGATCGTAGCGGTGCTTAATGACTCTTCCGTTGGGTAAACCTACTAACTCTTGTAATCATTTGGTTACGGAATAGAACGCTATGGATAATAGGCTAGACAAATGGACCAAAAGAGTCTAGTGACTTTGACCCCCATGTGGAGCGATAGAGAACACTAATTAGAAAACGTAATCATAGCATAACAAGATTAGTAATTAGGCTAACACGTTTCTCCTTATTGATTATCTTTCATTTTAAATTTATTTTGTTTTTTTTTCATTTCATTAGTTTAAATATAAATCTATTCAAAACCCCCTTTAAAACAAATGAAACAAGAACTTAAATTAGGATCCACATGCATAGCTCTTGGGACGAACTCGGCTTGACCGATAACTACACTATACACGACTATAACAACCCAAAATTTTCCACGTCAACATTTAATTCTAAACTCTAAGTCATTACTTTGAAATTTACAAAAATACAATTTACGTATAACTTTTTACTTGAATCAACGTGAAATTTAGAGTATCTTACAAGAACACTAGGACTTTAGGCTATATTTAGTCTACAACAACCCAATACCTTGCTCCTACTCCGGTTCGAGATTTTAATCCCTAAGACAAATCCCTTTTTATTTATTTATGATTGTTAATTTAACAAACGCTATTCGCGATTTAAATAAACACCCGATATACCCAATACTCCTAACAATTATTTCTAATGCATTTTTACACTTCCTAAATTATTATCAAAGTTCCAAAAATATTTCCTTACGCCTAATGTAATTTCTTTATTCATAACGTTTAATTTCGCATAACTTACGTTGATTACTAAGCCGATAACCAATACCTATTTCTAATACCCAATACATTCAATATATACATTTTTGTACAAAAATTTCCATAATTCTTCATGTTGGGGACATATAGCCGCCCTCCCTTAAACTATGGTAATTCATAGTTAAAATTTTCTACCTACATTAATTACTAGACATAAAAGCCCCAAAACATGGAGTTGTAAAATCTTGGGGGCTTGACTAGTCTTTGCCCCCCTCTTAGCCCCATATTTTTGGCCAAAGACCAAAGACCAAGACCAAGTAGAAATATCTTTGACCATCTCTTGTATAAATAGGTAACTCAAGGTTCAAATCAACACATAAACTTTTACTTACAAAAAAAAATATACTACCACTCACTCACTCATATACCATTCGAACCACAAGGAGAAGAAAGGAAGCAAGGAAGTTGGTTTTCTTAAGATCAAGCAATTACTAGGAATCATTTGTGTTACATAAGGGTTTAGGAGTTTTTGGTTTGGGTTAAGCTTGAGTTTTCATCTTTTCATCATACTAATCACCTTAAGTAAGTCTCCAAGCTAAATTTTATACCTTTACATTACTTAGAGATGAGCTATTATAATTGCATGGTTACATATGTATTAGTATCACTCTTGTACATGTTTGTCTAATTTTCTTAAAACATATCTAGTTAATAACAAGTTACAAGGTCATAAACTTTCATTTCTATGAGTACTTAAGCTTCCTAACACTCTTGATAATAATGTGGTAGAGTTAGAGTAGTTGTGAGGTGATTGGAAGTGATTTGGAATAGCTTAAAAACTAGAAAAATACACTTTGAAACATTCTTAAAAGGAGCTGTCCCATTTTGCTAAATCTGGAATAATCAGTAGGATAGGAGTAATTTTGGGCTAGAGATTCAGAAAATATACTCAAAAACGAAAACATGGCCGCTTGAATGGATTAAAACGGGCTTATAACGAAGGAGATACACTAATTTGAATATAGGCGACGAAAACAAATTTCTGAAAAAAAACAAGCTGTTGAGGGTTTTTCAAAGGGAGAAAACGGGCATTTAAAGTTAGCTAAATATTCTGAGATAGTAAAAACATGTTTGTAGACCTTACTATATACTTTCTAAATCCACTGAGTTGGGTCAGTAACACTTAATAGAAACTGTTTTACGGCTAGCTTTACTGGGTCACTTGGTCATTTTCAGGAATCCAACAAAGTGTTAATTGTTGACGTAAAACTATATTTTTGACGTTAAATGTTGCAACAAACATGTACAAGTGATATAATAGCATATGAACTTGCATGCACGACTTTGTTTTCAAAAATAAGACAAATAAATTATTTAGGTTGCGGTTAGAGCGTCTGTACCTCGATTTTCGTGCACATTTATTCGGTGTTGTATTGCTTTACTAAGGTGAGTTTCATAGCCCCACCTTTACTTGTTTTGCTATTCGATTTGAAATACTTGGGGTGGGAATACATTGCTTGTTTTTACATATGGACACAAGTGCATTAAACATTTATTGATTGCCTAAGTTGTTGTCGTTTGCCATAAATTCCCCACAATAATGAACCGTTAATTACTTTGTAAGCGCGAATGTTGTGAATAGATCTATTGGGGGTAAACTCCCCCGTCCGGGTTGGTCACTCCAAATTGTCAAACGAACGCATTTCATTTGATGTCGTACAGGTGTTTGGCAAAGCACCTGTTTGGGGTGATAATATGAACTAACTGTTAAGGCTTCAGTGTCATGAGCTTAGTGCAACAGTAATACTTTTCATGAACATATTTGGAATACATTATCGTTGAAATCTTGTGGTACATATGTAACTTGTTGTTTACTTAAACATATGAACTCACCAGCTTTATGCTGACCCTTTTAGCATGTATTCTTAGGTGTTGACATTTACTACCGCACATTCTATCGTTGGAGGCGCTTGGCATTGGCACGGTCATATACTACTCTGATATATTTGGGACCACTTGTTTACTTATATGGGCCTTATTTCTACATCAAATTAAATGTTGTATACTTATTTACTATAATAATGTAACTATTTTTCTAAATGGATAAGGTAAATCCGTTCTCTTTACTTTGTGTTGTGATCCAATTTAGTAGCACCCCAGCGACATCATCTTCCGTTGCGACCCATTTTTGGGGGTGTTACAGATTGGTACCAGAGCCTTGGTTATAGAGAACTGGGTATATTTTTAAAACCTAGACTATAACCACTTTTTACAAAAACAAAACCCTATGACCGCCACGTGCTCGTCTGCCAAGCCTGCTGCCTCACTACTGTTTGCTTGTCATAACTATGCATTATACCTTACTATTTGGTCACTTATACTGATTTGACTTCCACTATCTACTATAAGTATTTTCTGTACACTTATACATACATACCGTACATATCACAACGTTACACCTTTTTCCCTATGTAATATCACTATTTGACATCGAGTTAGGACACCTATCTTGGTCTTTCAAAACAACTTTTAAAAGCTAGAGACGTATTACTAGTGTAACTGAACTAACAAACACACTCATACTTTTTGAAGGTCCTCTAAACCTTCCGAGATATCATAATTAATACAAATGGTCTCTAAATTTTTTCACATCATTTTACGTAACATTAAAACCCGTTATAGTCTGCCAATGTCCCTAAATCTTCCGTTATAGTCTGTCGATTCCCCTGATCACCTTATTAACTGTTTCTAAAGACTAGTTTGAACGCTCGTCCCATACTTCAGAACATCTACATCACCTCGTAAATCACCGCCCAGAAGTATGCCAGTTAATCATAACACGACCTCAAGCTTTCATCTTATGACATGCCACCTTAGAGCACCTACTTTTAGGAAACGTCTTTATTACGTCTCACTATTCTTTTCTTTCTTTGAAAAAAATACCACCAAGGAAACAAAGCATGAGTGCAGCTGCTATCGATTGACTTGTTGCTCAACTAGTCACTGCACAAGTTGCTGCTGCTATGGCTGAATATGAGACCCACCGCAACAGTGGTAATGGCGGGGAAGCCAGTGGAACGGAAACCAGGGTTGAACCCGCAGCTCGTAGGTGTACTTACAAGGAATTTTCGGGTTTCCAGCCGTAGACTTTCAGTGGCGCGGAAGGAGCTGTCGGCTTGGTACGATGGTTTGAGATGTTGGAATTGGTTTTCCGTATGTGTAACTGCGCGGAGGACTGTAAGGTAAAATATGCTACGGGTACCTTGCTGGATGGTGCCTTATCATGGTGGAATGCTTATGCTTAGTCAGTGGGAATTGATACTGCTTTCGAAACACCATGGGCTGATTTCAAGGAAATGGTAATAGCGGAGTATTGTCCAAGAAATGAGGTTCAAAAGATGAAAGTCGAGTTTTGGAACTTAACAGTGAAGGGAGTCGACATTGCAGCTTATACTAAACGATACCATGAACTGGCTACTCTCTGTCCTGAGATGGTTTCTACTACACAGAAAAGTATTGTGAGGTACATCTGGGGACTCCCACCCAATATCGAGGGAAATGTCACCTCCTCTAAACCCAACACTCTCGAGGAGACAATTCGAATGTCTCACAACCTGATGGACCAAGTTTTCGAGCAAGGGCTGCTCGAGATGTCAACGACAACAATAGCAACAAAAGGAAGAGGCATGATGACAAGGGAGACAAGCATACTTTGCAACAAGATAAGAAACAAGAAGTGGTGAAAGCCTATGCTGTTGGGCCAGGAGATAAGAAAAGGTATGCTGGAACCCTACCTGAGTGCAAAAAATGTAAGTATCACCACACTGGACCTTGCCCCGCTACATGTTGGAATTGCAAAAGGGCCGGTCATCAAGCTAAAGATTGTAGGGTCCCTACCCCGGTAACTTGCTTTGAATGTGGTGAAAAATGACATCTCAGGAGTGATTGCCCAAAGCTGAGGAATCAAAATGGAGGAAGAACTCGTGGGGGAGCATACGCATTAATAGGAGGAGAAGCTTGCCAGGATCCTATCGATGTTATGGGCGAAGATAATGTTTTAAGGAAAAGTTTATGCTTATATAATAAAACCGAAATCTAAACCCTCTAGGGTTGTATTTCTTTTGCGTTTTACATTAAGTACTTTTGTATAAGTTTCATGTATTATTACGAAATTCTGTCTAATGAATGTTCTATATTTTATTATCGCCGCGATACGACAACTCTCGTCCATTACATTCTTAATTTCACTATCTTTTCTCAATTGTTTCGCTAATTACCGTATAAATCTTATAGAGTTGGGTCAGTAACACTTAATACTTTCCAAATCCACTGAGTTGGCTCAGTAACACTTAATAGAAACTGTTTTACGGCTAGCTTTACTGGGTCACTTGGTCATTTTCAGGAATCCAACAAAGTGTTAATTGTTGACGTTAAACTATATTTTTTACGTTAAATGTTGCAACAAACATGTACAAGTGATATAATAGCATATGAATTGCATGCACGACTTTGTTTTCAAACCTAAGACATATAAATTATTTAGGTTGCAGTTAGAGCATCCGTACCTCATTTTTGTGCACATTTATTCGGTGTTGTATTACTTTACTAAGGTGAGTTTCATAGCCCCACTTTTACTTGTTTTACTATTCGATTTGAAATACTTGGGGTGGGAATACATTGCTTGTTTTTACATATGGACACAAGTGCATTAAACATTTATTGATTGCCTAAGTTGTTGTCGTTTGCCATAAATTCCCCACAATCATGAACCGTTAGTTACTTTGTAAGCGCGAATGTTGTGAATAGATCTATTGGGGGTAAACTCCCCCGTCCGGGTTGGTCGCTCCAACTTGTCAAACGGACGCATTTCATTTGATGTCGTACAGGTGTTTGGCAAAGCATCTGTTTGGGGTGATAACATGAACTAACTGTTAAGGCTTCGGTGTCATGAGCTTAGTGCAACATTAATACTTTTCATGAACATATTTGTAATACATTATCCTTGAAATCTTGTGGTCCATACATAACTTGTTATTTACTTAAACCTATGAACTCACCAGCTTTATGCTGACCCTTTTAGCATGCATTCTTAGTGTTGACCTTTACTACCGCACAATCTATTGTTGGAGGCGCTTGGCATTGGCACGGTCATAGACTACTCTGATATATTTGGGACCACTTGTTTACTTATATGGGCCTTATTTCTACATCAAATTAAATGTTGTAAACTTATTACTATAATAATGTAAATATTTTTCTAAATGGATAAGGTAAATCCGTTCTCTTTACTTTGTATCGTGATCCAATTTAGTAGCACCCCAGCGACATCATCTTCCGCTGCGACCCATTTTTGGGGGTGTTACAACGACCGAGTACACTGCCCGTTAGTGCATTAGGTAGACCTTAGGTAGACTAGACTTTATAAATATTTAAACCTGGTCAGAAGTCCTGTATCAAGTTTTTAGCACCGCTACCGGGGAGCTATTTTAGGATTTTATTTAATTTTTAAATTTTTGTTTACTTTTCATCATCTCACTATTTCTGTTTAGTTTCAGGTACCATGGGTGAAGTTGACATCGATACGCTTACCCTCGAGGAATACCTCGCTTTGACGCGAGAGGAACAAGGGCCTGGTGTAGTTAAGCCAGTTATTGGAGCTGATGTTCAGTTCGAGATCAAGAATCAATTCATACGGGAATTGAGAAAAGACCCTTTTTTCTGAAACAAGACCGAAGATGCACATGAGCATATTGATAATGTCTTGTACATCGTGAGCCTTTTCAACATTCCTGGTGTTTCTCACGATGCAGTTATGCTTCGAGTGTATCCCATGACACTCACTGGTGCCGCAAAAAGATAGATTGATCAGTTCCCCGCAGGAACCGTCAGCACATGGGATCTCCTCAAGAGATCATTTATTCAACGTTATTGCCCTCCTTCAAAGACAGCAAAGCAACTTGAAGAAATTCACAACTTCAAGCAAGACGGAGATGAGACATTGTACCAAGCTTGGGAAAGGTACAATGATCTCCTTTACAGGTGCCCAACTCATGACCTTAATAAGCAACAAACGGTGAACATTTTTTACAAGGGTATCAACATTGCCATAAGACAAGTGCTTGACTCTCAAGGGCCGATCCCTGGGATGACTCCCGCTCGAGCCCTTGATGCTATCCAATACATGGCGGACCATTCTCAAAAATGGCGTGATGGAGGAAGTAGTAGAAGCATTGGTGGTAACATGGATGGGATTCCGGTAATCACCAACAAACTCGAGAGTCTTGGTAGGGACATGAAGAAGTTGAAAGAAAACGTGCATGCTATTCAAGTAGGATGTGAAACTTGCCGAGGTGCTTACCTTGCTAAAGATTGTCCCTTGAAAAATGAAAAGAAAACTGAAGAGGTCAAGTATGGAGAAGGGAGTCCTTTTTAAGGAAACAATATGGGTATCACGTTGGACGACCTGACTATTATAATAAAACACCTTTCGATGAAAGAAGATCCAACCTTAAAGAGATCATCAATAAGTATCTAGAAGACTCCACCAAGAAGCAGAATGAACAAGATGCATGGTTGAAGGGTTTTCAAGAGACCACTAACAAAAGCCTAATCAATCATGATGAATCTCTCAAAAATCTTAAAGCTATGATAGGAAAGTTACCTGAATACATTCGTGAGAAGAATGTGATGGAAGAAAGCAGCTCAAGGCATGTGATACAAAGCAAGAAAACCACGGGAACTTGCAAGGCAATCTTCGCTAACAAAGAGGTAAAAAAACTCCAATGAATACCCTCATAATACGAATCAAATTTGTGGGGTTTCCTTTTTGCAAGATAAAGCTAATGGAGCTGTGCTACGCCAATTACTAGAAAAGGAATCTAGCTTGGAAAGTTTCACTCTTCCTTGCACCATTGGTAATTATGGTATGATGGCATTAGCCGATTTAGGATCTAGTGTAAATGTTATGCCAGTGACGCTATTTCAAGATCTTGAACTAACGGATCTTAAAGAAACAAAATTAATAGTTGAAATGGCTGACATGACTAGGACAACTCCGGTAGGGATAATCGAAAATGTGCTTATTAAAATCAACAAGTTTGTTTTCCCCACCGATTTTGTAGTTATTAATATGGTGAATGTGCCTAATGAACACATTATCTTAGGAAGACCTTTCCTTGCCACTTCACATGCTCAAATCAAAGTTTTCGAAATGGAAATTTCGCTGGGAATTGGTAATGATAGGATAATGTTTAATACGAATGGAGTTATGCATGAAACTCCGAGTACCATAGCTAGAGTATGTATGACCAATGTTCCGGTGGTTGAAGAACCATTGGATATTTTTAAAATGTTGGATGACCTTTTTTCCTATGAAACTCCTTTGTGCTCAAAATTTGAACAGGAATGCAATGAAAGCGACGAAGACGGTTCTTTTTGGTTTGATGATGAATCCGAAACAGATGAAGGAAAGGAAGAAGTTAAATCCATAACTGCTATGGGAAAATTACAATTTTGTGCTCCTACAACTATTATACATAACGAAGAAAAACTAACTCTACTAACATGTGACTCTTTGGTCAATTTGTGCAACGGTAGGGGAAGGATAAAAATTAGGCAACTAAAAAAGGAGGCAAGAGTATGGTGGTGTTTTGAGGAAGATGAGGTGATTAAGAAAAATTGGTTCCACACAAACTTCATGAGTGCCAACTTAAATGAAAAAGTCCAATGGACAGTTCATTTTTTCAAACCGGTGGTGGTCAAGGAGAAAGGAGTGGCTGAAGCATGGCCTACTTGTGATCCCTTCCTAAAGGGATGTAATGGAGGAGAGTCCCCAAAAGAGAACATGCTCAAAAGATTCACTAATGAATGGGCAAGTTTTAATGAGCATAAGAGGAGTTGCATTGGTTATAATGGAATATCTTTTGAAGATTAGGTCAAGGTTAAGTTCGGAAACACCCAGTTAAATAAACAAGTAGAGATTCAATTCCGGGACGAATGGGTCATGGCAAATTTCCTGCAAGAAACCCAACATGGTTTTCACTTGTATCCCATAGGAGGAGGAATTCCCGTGACCTTTGGACCACCTTCAAGCATACGGGGGTGGAAGAAGATGGAAATGGACGAGTTTGGACAAGTCCATCGGCAACTATAAGGCACCATGGCCTTGAGTCTAACTTAAAGACTCGTTAATAAACAAAAGTGCTTTTTCGGGAGACAACCCGAATTATCCTTTCTCTTTCCCTTTTTATTAGTTTAGTTTGGTTTGGTATGCTTTGTTATGATTTTTGCAGGTACTGGAGAAAGACGGATGGCTTGGAAACGCACAATAGAGTCTTTCACTCCTGGAATTCTTCTCAGAAAGTTTCTACGGCGTAACTTATTGCTATAGTTACGCCGCAACCATCGTCAGACATCTGCAATTTTGTCAGGTGTCATTACTTACGGCGTAACTCAATCATGAGTTTACGCCGTAATTTTTCCCTGTACCAGAATATTTCTTTTTTTCTTTAATTAACTTACAAACCTTAACCTTGTATTAGTTTTTAAATGAACTTTGTGGGTGTGTTCCCTGTAAACCCTCACGAGACTTCACTCGTCCACTCGGGAAACCGAGTGGTTTAAAAGGCTTGTTGCATACGCTAAATGCAACCGTGATTCCTACGAAAGTGAGTAAGGTTTTTGTTTTTGTTTTTGTTTTTATTTTTATTTTTAGATTTATGCTTATGGATAGTGACGTGATTTCAGGGATTTGAAGTTTGCTAACATGGCGAAGCGAAGGCACGTTTTCTCAAACATGATCCTTCTATCATTTTTGGAGCAAATTTCAGGGGAGTTCTTGTTTTAATTCTACTTTTCTCCTTTATTATTACATGTTTGGTACAAAAGGGACTTTGTACATTTCAAGTGGGGGGACGGGAGTAGAATTATAACTTGAATTTTATTTGCCCATTTTTCTAGTTTATTTTGAAAAATTATGCCATTTTTAAACTTTTGACATGTTTTTCTTAACCGAACTAGAATAGACCTTACCCGAGCACACTATAAACTTTGATTTCCTTGGTAAGCTTTAGCCTTTCATTTTCCCCATTTTACTCAAATCCACCAAATATTGAGTGTTGATTGCGTGGTTTTGTAACCTTACAACAGGTTTTACCTCTCGAGGGATCTCAAGAGGCTTACAACCCCACCAGGCAGTGTACCTGACCGATGTAGTATAGTGTAGTGGTAAGTACGGGGGATTGATCGTTCTCCACAGGGAATAGTGTTCGTTAGGTATGAAAGGCTACTCTAATTAGGTCTAAGGGTTGAGGAAGATTCTTTTTTATGTTTTTATAGTTTTTATGAAAGCAAGTAAAATCTCGGGTTTGAAGGAGTGGGCGGAATTAGTTGCTAGTCAACTAACCCAAAATTACTACGGATGCAAATAAAATAAATAACTGAAAATAAAATGTGGTGAGAAACTTATGTGTAGAGAAATGTGTTTACTTAGATTTCCTTACTCCCTAACTATCTTTTACCGGTTAATTAATGTGTATTAGTCGCGTGGATGACGGGTGTATTCCTTAATACCATTCGTGGGGTGGCGTACTTACTTCCCCAACTCTACAAGCTCCTACTTCACTCCTATGTCGAGCCGGCTAGGAAGCTCCTAACATGGGATCACTAGAATTCGCTTGTGCATTAAATACAACCATAAAAACCTTTAGTACGCGTTTGGTTCATGTTTCTTAAGACGTTCAAGCAAGTTACCGAATAGGAAGTTAGCCAGTTTTCTTAAGCCTAACATAGATAAACAATCATCCAATACAACTAACAACACACTAACAACCAATAATCAATAGCTAAGTTTCATTAGATCTAAGCAAACACAAGATAAATTTAGCCTAACATGTTAAACAAAAGACAAGAATAAGATAGAATCAAACAACACATAGACATATTGAATGATTAATTGATAACTTATCTTTCAATGAAACATGGAAGATCTCAAGGCAAAAAGCCCTGAAAAAGTAGCTGAATTCGTCCTAGGGTTTTCTCCCAAAACTCCACACACTAAGCTCTCCTTAATGACAAAAGATTAGAAAACTATATATAGATTTTTGGATCTGACGGCGTCACCTTATGGAGTGTGACGCCGTCACCTCGCCGCTTCTAGGGTTCCCGGATGACCTTCTTGACGCCGTCCCTCTTTAGCTCTTCAAAAATCCATTCTGGCTTATCAAGGCTTGACGCCGTCGAACCATGAACGTGACGCCGTCCCCTTATGATTTAAGCCGTGACGCCCTTGATCAAGTTAAAGCTTGACGCCGTCAGAATTCACATGCTATTTTCACTGGCTTATCATGAGTAAATTTCACGTCCAACTTTTCTTGCCAAAGCATGACGCCGTCCAGAGTAAATTGTGACGCCGTCAAGAGTAACTTTTAGCCGATTTTTGAGACTTTGTCGTTTTCTTCACTTTATGCTCCAAAAACATCCAAAATGCTTCCTTTTCCAGATTTCTCCTCAAAAGTACCTAAAATGACAAAAGGAACGATTTAGGGCAATATTTGATCAAATAAATACGATTTAAGGCTTAAATGACCCCTTAAAAGCGGTACACTTTTCGCTTCATCAAATACCCTTACACTTGAGATTTGCTTGTCCTCAAGCAAATGCGCTTTTATTCTAATCAAAATACAAGTTAGGGGTCATTTAATGCTAACATAAAAGTAATTACAACAAATAATCGTTCCACTTCAATCATAATAAGCACGGAGATTACATACTAGCACCTCACAAGTAGTGTTTAGATACTCACATCTCTCAAGTGTCATCAAAATAAATCTCATAAATGAAAACGAAAAATATCTCTCACTACCTGTCATAGCAAATAGATTACCATAGGCTTGGGAAAGGATCGAAAACCTCCTCCACTAGGCGTAATCACCTAAGATAAACTATCAAAGAGGGCTTTTAAATGGGTTATAACGTAAGGTGTAGGGAAAAGGAAAACACGGTTTTGTTGGATAAAGGATATTTTGCTGGTGGCGAGTTAAAAATCTTGATCAATTACATGTACTATACAATGTTGCTAAGCCAAGACTAGACTCGATCTTAAGCTAATGATAAAATAACAAAAACATAAAATAAACATAAAATAAAACGGGATGGTAGTCCGTATGTTTTTTCTATTTTTCTTTTTCTCATTTTTTTGTGTTTTTTTTTTTTTTTTTTTTTTTTTTTTTTTTTTTTTTTTTTTTTTTTTTTGCATACACTTTTACCCTACCATCCAAAATAATACATCATAGGGGCATTGCATCCCCCTTACACTTGAATTTTTACATAACTTTACAAATACTAATCTAATGACTCGAATTAAGATAATTGAAAAACTTGGAGTACTTTTAAAATATTTAGCACATATGGGGGTAATAAATGATGTTCTTCCCCATTACTCCATTACACTAGTACTTTACCCATGAGTTCCAATCGTCCCAAAACAATATGTACAAGGATATGACTCGACTTAGCAACCATGTAATCAATTAGATAATTAACTTGGGTTTAAACAAATGTTGTAACAATAATGCACTAAAGATGAGTGCATACAAGGTAGGCTAAGGCGATTTGGGTGTACATTTTAGTGGGGTGTAACAAATTCTTCCTTTAAGTAAAATGCTTAAAGGTCGAAACGAAAAGATAGGCTCTGAGGGGTGTACTAGGGGTATCGTGTACTAAAAATGAGTACAACGCAAAGGGTGTGGGAGAATTACTTGACCAATGTAGCCAACGTAATTATAACAAAAACACAGGTGTAAAACAATGGGTTAATCCTAATGCCTCTTATCATGTAGTAAATCTAACTACACGAATGTAGTCTCACTTGTGGCCTTGGAATGGTCCTAACGCAAGTTCTAGAATCTAAGTGCTACCGGTACACACATCATAGCATAAATGCTTTTCCTACCAATTCTAGGGGCGAACCTCACATATTTGGGGTGGAAAATTTTTTAGTGGTACGGTTTTTGTGCTAGTCATATAACTCCTATCCGTGAGACGCTCATTAAGATCAAAGTTTCACTCCTATATGTTGTAAAAAATTTTAAATTTGGCACTAAAATTACCTTAACAAGTATTTCTCTCAGTTTTATTACACATCTACTATTAAACAAACAAAAATCAAGCGTAATTGTATTCTCTAATCGTACTTTTACCCCCTTACACTTAAGATGAACATTGTCCCCAATGTTCAAATAACAAGATGTAAAAGTAAAAAGGTAAAAGAATGAAATCAAATACTCCCCTGATTCGCTCGGTGGATAATGAAGTAACACGGTTATATCTTCTTCCAAAGTAATGTTGAAGCTCCATGACTAATGCATCGCCATAAGCTTGATCCAAAAACATCTCCTTGTCCAAAATAACCTGTTAAACCTGAGAAAACAAACACGAAAACCTGCATAACATCGGCGGGAAAAATCTATATATAAGGATATAATGCTTGTGGAATGATAATTTTGCAGATTCCTGGAGATTATAAGTTGGAGATTTTAATAAAAACTTTTTATGAAAACAAAACTTTCAAAAATTTCTGAAAATTAAATCTGACGCCGTCAGGTTATAAACCTTGACGCCGTCAGAAATGACCTGACAAAAATTTTCATTTTAAGTTTCCGGAAAATTTTTGGAAAAACCTTTACCTTACTTCCTGGAAATCCTGCAAAACATCATTATGACTCGATACAAGCATTTGACTCAAACAAATACTAATATGTATGTTCATTTATTACTATTACGATTCATGTTCATTTGTGTTCTAATAAACCGATTTGGATTTCCCTTACACTTAACTTTTGCAAAATACCTTTATATGTAGTTAAGACGAAGTTAAAAACAAGATAAAGCATTTTCACAATTTAGTTTTGAACATGAATCAATAATAATAAAAATTAAACATACATACGGAAACAAATAAAATCAAACAAACAAACAAAAAATAAACACACAAAGCAAATAAAGCATGGGCTGCCTCCCAAGAGCGCTTGTTTTTGTTCGAGTCATGAGCCTGACTCTACCCTTATTTAACGGAAATAGGGGAGGTTTTCCCTACACTTAGGATTAAGTGTGGGTGAAAGTAGCGATACACACCATCTTGGTGGAAGTATGCCACGTGAGGAAAGAGTGGTGGATGAATTATATGCTCAAAGATGTGGGATCCAATCATCATAACCTTACTTAGTTTAATTGGGTCAATGGGTGAATTGAAGTTTTCTCCTAGAAAGGGATCATCTTCTATCAACTTCGAGAGACTCCAAGTTAAGAATCCACTTTGACCTAATAAACCCGGTTTAAACCCATAATGTTTCTTGTGATCAATCATAAATGGGTGATGTATGTATGTAAGGTCACGGTTCACTCCTATATTAGCTTCCACTCCACATGGCCTAAAGTCTACTACCTTAATCTTAACATTACCCGGACTACATGGTTTGATGGGTGGATCGGGACCTTTTTCAATTCCTAAATTCACATCTAAGGATGGAAGATTAGGTAACGGTTTTGGCTGAGGCTCCGGTTCATCAAAACTAGGAACTTCCATAGAACTAAGAGTAAGGTTGTGATCACAAGTATTCAAACATACTTCTTCTAGTTGTGTTTGGTACAAGGGCTCTACCTCTATTGGGGTTCCTATAGTCTCCTCAACTTCTTCCGGGTAAGTCACGGGCGGTGTGTGTGCCTTAAATGATGGTAGGACTTGTGGGGTACTTGGTAGGCTTATGTTACTTACCTCATCATTCCTTGTGTCAAGATCACCTATATCCTCATCATGTGTTTTAGTAGGATCTAACCCTAACATTTTCCCTAGTATCTCAAGTGCTTCTCTAAGCATCTCATCTTCTATATCCGAATCATAAGGATCATCCTCAATATTCTGACTGCTATATTCAAATTGCCCAAAAGATTCATCATGTGTTTCTTGAGATTCATCGTCATCGATCATAAAACCTAGGTCTTTTTGATCAATGTGATCATGCTCGGCTAGATCCTCCATCACATCAAGATAACCTATGTGTTTGTTTTGTACTATGGCATTACATGACAACCACTTAGGTATCTCAACACTAATGTATTCATCCCCAAACAAACTTGTTTCATGATCCAGGAAATTTATATTCAATTGACTTGTACTAACGTTTGTTGGGTTGTCTACCCTATAATAATATTGGGCACAATCTTCTATGGCATCCCATGCTTCTTCAGCACTTAATTCCCTAAAGTCCCCATTGGCAAAATCCTCAATGCGCATTTGGTCATATTGGCCAACACGATAGTAAAAGGTTCGGGTTAGGGATGCTAAAGCGAAACTATGATGAGGGAATTTTCGGAGTAAATTTCTAAAACGAGTCCATGCATCATATATGGGTTCATCTCGATATTGTTTGAAATTCGAGATGTCAATAGGGTAGAATGGCCTTTGTGGTTGGTGGTATGGTGGATTCGCGTACTCCATAATGGTGAACGGAAGAGTCAATGGAAATTTCTTTTACGAACAAAGACACAAAGAAAAAGATAGACTAAAGAAAATCCTAGAAAAAGAAAATAAAAATCTCACTAGAAAGGAATCTAGCGAGTAGACCTAATAAAATAAAAATTCAAACCTAAACAATAACTATTCCCCGGCAGCGGCGCCAAAAACTTGATTGCGTGGTTTTGTAACCTTACAACAGGTTTTACCTCTCGAGGGATCTCAAGAGGCTTACAACCCCACCAGGCAGTGTACCTGACCGATGTAGTATAGTGTAGTGGTAAGTACGGGGGATTGATCGTTCTCCACAGGGAATAGTGTTCGTTAGGTATGAAAGGCTACTCTAATTAGGTCTAAGGGTTGAGGAAGATTCTTTTTTATGTTTTTATAGTTTTTATGAAAGCAAGTAAAATCTCGGGTTTGAAGGAGTGGGCGGAATTAGTTGCTAGTCAACTAACCCAAAATTACTACGGATGCAAATAAAATAAATAACTGAAAATAAAATGTGGTGAGAAACTTATGTGTAGAGAAATGTGTTTACTTAGATTTCCTTACTCCCTAACTATCTTTTACCGGTTAATTAATGTGTATTAGTCTCGTGGATGACGGGTGTATTCCTTAATACCATTCGTGGGGTGGCGTACTTACTTCCCCAACTCTACAATCTCCTACTTCACTCCTATGTCGAGCCGGCTAGGAAGCTCCTAACATGGGATCACTAGAATTCGCTTGTGCATTAAATACAACCATAAAAACCTTTAGTACGCGTTTGGTTCATGTTTCTTAAGACGTTCAAGCAAGTTACCGAATAGGAAGTTAGCCAGTTTTCTTAAGCCTAACATAGATAAACAATCATCCAATACAACTAACAACGCACTAACAACCAATAATCAATAGCTAAGTTTCATTAGATCTAAGCAAACACAAGATAAATTTAGCCTAACATGTTAAACAAAAGACAAGAATAAGATAGAATCAAACAACACATAGACATATTGAATGATTAATTGATAACTTATCTTTCAATGAAACATGGAAGATCTCAAGGCAAAAAGCCCTGAAAAAGTAGCTGAATTCGTCCTAGGGTTTTCTCCCAAAACTCCACACACTAAGCTCTCCTTAATGACAAAAGATTAGAAAACTATATATAGATTTTTGGATCTGACGGCGTCACCTTATGGAGTGTGACGCCGTCACCTCGCCGCTTCTAGGGTTCCCGGATGACCTTCTTGACGCCGTCCCTCTTTAGCTCTTCAAAAATCCATTCTGGCTTATCAAGGCTTGACGCCGTCGAACCATGAACGTGACGCCGTCCCCTTATGATTTAAGCCGTGACGCCCTTGATCAAGTTAAAGCTTGACGCCGTCAGAATTCACATGCTATTTTCACTGGCTTATCATGAGTAAATTTCACGTCCAACTTTTCTTGCCAAAGCATGACGCCGTCCAGAGTAAATTGTGACGCCGTCAAGAGTAACTTTTAGCCGATTTTTGAGACTTTGTCGTTTTCTTCACTTTATGCTCCAAAAACGTCCAAAATGCTTCCTTTTCCAGATTTCTCCTCAAAAGTACCTAAAATGACAAAAGGAACGATTTAGGGCAATATTTGATCAAATAAATACGATTTAAGGCTTAAATGACCCCTTAAAAGCGGTACACTTTTTGCTTCATCAAGTGTGCCGGTAGTATTGTAAACTTTAGAACTTGGCTTTTACATCATTTTGAGACCATAGACGAGTAGTATGTCGAGTTAGCTTGATACACTTGGGAGGGACATTTTGTGAAGGCAATGTTTAGGATTTACACCAAATAGCCCATATGTGTTTAATTGTGTGTGTTTTATCGATTAGTCACCTCGACTTTTCGACCCCCTTGTTAAACCCTTTTGTTGCACTCACCCTTAGTGCAAGATACCCCTAGATACACCCTTCTGAGCCACTCTTTTCGTTTCTTTACCCATATAATGTATTGTTTCGTTACACCTATTCGCCTTAGCCTACCGTGTAATTTTAGTTTGTGATTGGGAAGTCGCCGTTTGCCTAAGTTTGAAGTTTGAGTAGAGAGATTCGGAAATCACGCCTACATTGAAGACATATTTTTGAAGATCATTGAAGACCCCCCTATTCCTCATATATGATTCATCTCAAGTGGGGGGATGTCTATTTATTGTTTTTAGATTTAAAAAAAAAAAAAAAAAAAAAAAAAAAAAAAGTAGTTTATTTATTTAATGTTGTAAAAAGGATACTGCATGTATTATAAGCACTATTCCTTATTTATGGAGCTTATTGAACTAGAGTCGAGGATCCTACATCAATCACATTCGATTGAAGATTTCATAAGACCAAGTTAGTGTGTACCTCGCTATATGACATCTAATCATGGCACACTAACTTATTACATCATGATCCGGTTTTCGCGACTTGAAGCTTGGACTTTGGATGGACGGTGGGCGGTGACAACTCGGTTATAGGCTAAGACTATTTGTTTGTTCATTTTTATTTTTCACCAATTATGTGCATCCCATGTCTTATCCTACCCTTTAGTCGTGAATCATGCTTAGGTGAGGGAGTGAGCAGTCATTGGTGTCTTGGCCATGGATTTGGTCATGTATCGATGGTCTTTGTTGCCTTCTCCGTAGCATGTTAGTAATGACAATTCACCTTAGCCTCATTAAATTGCTCACCCAACGTTGCCTTTAAAGATTGTCTTGACCTTAGCTCTAGTGGTGGAGATTTGTGTAACTGCCAACCTGATAAGGATTTATTTGGTACCTTTTTAAGGGGTCATTTAAGCCCAAAACCGTATTTATATGATCAAATATTGCCTCAAATCGTTTATTTTTGCATTTTAGGTACTTGGGACGAGAAATCTGGAAATCGGCGCTTTTTGGACGTACTTGGACGGAAAAGTGAAGAAAACGACGAAGTCGCGAAAAACCTGTCAGACCTGGAGATCTGACGGCGTCACAGGCTACAACGTGACGCCGTCACTTGTTGATTATGCTGGAATTTTGGCTCAAGTTTAACAAGATACACCTCAGATACTTTTACAAAGTGACGACGTCAGGACCTACAATGTGACGCCGTCAGAACGGCGACTTGCACAAGATGAAACCCTAATTATGGCGAGCTGACGGCGTCAGGACCCATAAGCTGACGCCGTCAGAGTTGAGTTCCTATATATATTTTCCTTTGTTTTTCATTGTAAAGTGTGACATCTTTGGGTAACATCTTAGCTAGGGTTTTGGGACGAATTTTAGCAGCTTTGTAAGGGTTTTTTCAACCCTTGAACTTCATGTTTCAATAAAGATAAGTTATCCCTGTAATCATTCGTTATGTCTATGTATTGTTTGATTATGTGTTTATCTTTTCTTTACTCTATCATGCTAGCTTAAATTTACTTGTGTTTGCTTAGATCTAGTGAAACCTAGTTGTTAAATATTGATTTGTCATCTATTGTTTAGTTGATTGCTTCGCGTTAGGCTAAGAAAACTGGCCGATCTCTTATATGTAACTGGATTGAACGTCTTAGAAACGCAACCGTAGAGTGTACTATTGGTGTTTCTCGTTGCATTTATTGCATGAATTGCGGCTTGTAGATCCTAAAAAACTTAATAAACTTTAAGGTTTTTAGGGGAGACTAAGATTCATAGAGTTGGGGACTTCGGCACCTCCCCACGACCAATATTAAGGAATACAACGCTTCAACTAAAACAAGGGTATGACAATTCGACAGTTCAATAGGAGATAACTAGGGAGTAATGAAATCTAAGTAAACACGCCTTTCCTTATTATAAAAAGTCACCAATTGTATTTTCTTTTCTTTTTAATTAGTTTAATTCAATTATCATTAGTTTTGGGTTAGTTGACTAGCAATTAATTCTGCCCACTCTTCTAAAACCCGAGATTTTTACTACTTTTATAAAATAATAAAAAAGACAAAAAGAATCATCCCTCGCCTCTAGATCTATATCGTCATACATCTTAACCTAACGACACTATTCCCCTAGAGAACGATCAATCCTCCGGACTTACCTATACTACACTACAGCGATCAGGTACACTGCCTGGAGGATTCTAAAACTTCCTTGCGAGGTCGCAATCCACGCATCACAAGTCTATGATAGAATACATGCTACGACTATGCAATGAGTGACCACCCCGAAATTGACACTTAGAATAGAGAGAGTATGAGTGTTTTGTTTCCATTTCGTGAGGTTTTTGGCTTTGATAAATTCTAGCATAGGAAGTTTTTAAACTCATATTTTCCTATTCTCTTGGGAGAAATTTTTTAAGAATGATTCTAATAAGGTCTACTTAAGGGCAAGTAGAGTTCAAGTGGGGGGATATTTGATAACATCAAATTGTCCTAATATTTTAGTGTCAATTTCCCCCTAATATGCTCATCATTTGTATCATTTTACTTGAATATATACTCTTATTCGTTAATATTTCATTTTCAGGTTAATAATGAGCATAGGAACGAAAAGACACGGATTTGGAAGGTTATTAATGCAAATACACATGAGTATTCTGACCAGACAAGAGTTACGGCGTAAATTCCTACTCTACTTACGCCGTAACAAGGATTTACACTAGAAGACCAAAAGTCAACGCGTTCAAGGTTACGGCGTAACTCCAATTTAAGTTACACCGTATATTTTTTCTCGACTTAGAAGAATTTTATGGTCCAATTAGTTACGCCTTAACCATTTGTAAGGTTACAGCGTAAACTCGTTAACGAGAGTTCTACGATCGTAACTTTTCTCTAAGTTACGACGTAACATTATTACTATGGATAAGATCGTCTGAGATACTGATGTTACAGCGTAACTAACCCTAGATGTTACACCGTAACTTAGTCGAGTCTATAAATACTGTAACAACCCAACCCGACCAGGGTCAAGATGCCACATTATGGTGTCTATCAGAACATATAAAATAAACGCAAGCGGAAGACTTCATAAATAATGTAAAGTCAAGAAAATCATGACTTCCAAACTTACAAAACTCCCAACAAGTCTAAACGAACATCAATGAAATGAAATATCCAAACATAAGTCTAATCATAATCCAAAACAAATGGGGAAATCTAATCAAGGTAGGTCTTCTAAGCTCCTACTCTCATCACTCATGCCCAGCTTCCCGCTTATTACCTGCCGCATGGAAAAGAAACGCGGCTGAGCTTAAAAAGCCCAGTGAACAGATATATCGGAAACAAATAACTGAATCAAATGAATAAACAACGGAAGCAAAGGAAACTGCTGAACAAGGTATCATATAATCAGAGAAGCAATGCATAGATTCAACAGAAGAACCATAATGAAGTCACAGAAATCAAACAGAGAAATAATCATCATATAACTGAACAGAAGAGAAGTGCCCACGAGCTCAGAAAGCATACCACATGCTTAGTCACATAATCCTGTCATAGCATAAGTGTACAAGGAGGGGAGACCTCTCAAGTACCAAAAGTGAAATGGGGTACATGGCACGTACAAACCAATCACTAAGTCATATCATATCATATCCATATCAAATCATATACCTAGGATGCATCCATACGCTCCCTGAAACAGAATACATATACAAGTACGAGACTATGCATATATATAACAGAATGGCCATGTGCGCAAATAATCAAATAATCATAACAGAAGGGAACGCCGTGGATCAATCACACCTCCACAGAAAGTGTAATGCCATTGGTGCCTCAATGACATTGCCATGGTACCACCATGGCTAGTTAGCTCAGGCAACAGAACAGATAAACAAAGTAAGGCTATCCATAATCATAACGGAGCAATCATAACATAATGAACAAAGCATATCAAACTGAACAGAATCTCATATCAAATGAGATAGCATACTGAATATCATAACAAAATGGATAGCAAACGGAAAATTATCAAAGGATCATATCAAATGGATCATAGCAAATGGATCATAGCAAACGGATCATATCATAGTAACTAAATCAAAGTCAAGGATCGAGAAGTCATGAGATCAGAACCCTTACTGATGAAGGGTAGAATATATGTACCTTATGCAAAGCAAACCAAACAAATCAGGAAAGCACACTGAAACAGGAACTACACCTTCTTCACAGAACCTATACATATTAATGATCACGTATTACTTACAAGCTCATTTTATAAGTTTACTGCTTATAGTTATTCAGATTCCATATTAAGGAATTCTTTTTGTTTTTAGAAACTTTCCATTTTTAGTAACTTTCTATTTTTAGTAACTTTCTATTTTTAGTAAGTTTTCATATTTAATAACTTCCCAGATAACTTTCCATCTATAGTAACTTCCCAAATTAGTAAGTTCCCATAATTAGTAAGTTTCCCTATCTAGTAAGTTTCCATAATTAGTAAGTTTTTCAATTTAGTAAGTTTCCATAATTAGTAAGTTTTATCATTTAGGTTTACAAATGACAATTTAAATAACTCAAGGGTTTAATATGTTCAATATAATAGTTTAGGGTTTAATATGACAATTTATAATAGTTTAGGGTTTAAAATGTCAATATAGCAAAGTTTAGGGTCTATTTTGAAATAGTTGACAATTACTTAGGTTTATTGTTAGGAATATGAATATTCAGCTGAAGACTCGGTCACCCCGAGTACTTATTAGCACATCATAGCTCGTAGGATTATCAGTAATATTATTAGTAGATTAGTTATTAATTAGTATTGTGGAGTGGGTCGGGTCTTTACCCTCTGTCAGCTCTCTCCACAGCCCGCTAGGGGCATATTATGTAGTAAGTATAAATACCCCTTCCCTAGCAAGGGAAGGGTTGGAACTTCCCTACATTTCAAGCTAATATACACATAGTTTTCTCTCTCTAGAAGTTCCCACTTTCTCTCTCTAGTTCTTGTTCATTCGATCCATACTAAGGCCTCAAACAAGTGTTTCTTGCATTGTGAATACCCTACAATTGGTATCAAGAGCCATGGTTAGGTCCATGAGAGTTGGTATTCACGGATTTGTCTAGTTTTTGAGGTTTTTAGTTCGAATTGATAAGTTACATAAATTTCATTTTGTGCTTTGTTTAGTGATTAGAAGTTGTTATACCTTGTACTTTCTAGCTTAGGAACAGTATAAGAGTAGTATTTGGTGCTTGGATTCACAGATTTAAGGTTTGTGTGGTGTTTTTGGGTGATTCGAGAGTGTTTTATCCAAGTGTTCTTGGCTGCGGTTTGTGTGCTTTGGACGAGTTCTTGAACGCGGTTTGTGTCACTTCGAGAACGCGGTTTGTCTTATTACTAGTTTAGGAAAAAGGACAAAAAGCATTGAAAGCGACGTGTTTGGCAGTTTGTGTCTACGCGGTTTGTCTCTAAGGCGCGTACGCGGTTTGTGTCTACGCGGTTTGTCTCTGCAGCGTGAACTCGGTTTGTGTCTACGCGGTTTGTCTCTGCATCGTGTATTCGGTTTGTGTCTACGCGGTTTGTCTCTGCAGCGTGAACTCGGTTTGTGTATACGCGGTTTGTCTTTGAGGTGTGTATGCGGTTTGTGTCTACGCGGTTTGTATCTGCAGCGTGAACTCGGTTTGTGTATACGCGGTTTGTCTTTGAGGTGTGTATGCGGTTTGTGTCTACGCGGTTTGTCTCTGCAGCGTGAACTCGGTTTGTGTCTACGCGGTTTGTCTCTGAGGTGTGTATGCGGTTTGTGTCTACGCGGTTTGTCTCTAAGACGTGCATGCGATTTGTGTCTACTCGGTTTGTCTAGACGGTTTGTATCCTCAAGGGTGATATTTGTCTATGCGGTTTGTGTCTTGGTGATTTTAGAAATTCCCGCGAAAGATTCGATTTCTCGGTTAAATCATAAGATCTGTAAAATCTCGTAGTTACTATGGCTACCACATCAAACACATCATCAGAAGATATTCAAGCAGCAGGATCTGGCACTCGTCCACCTATGCTAGATAGGACGGATTATGAGTCTTGGGCACAACGGATAAGACTGTACTGCTTGGGAAAAGAGAATGGAGTTAACATTCTTAAGTCAATTGACGATGGACCATATCAGATGGGTACCACCAGAGATGTTGTTACAACTGGTGAAGATGGGACTGTAACTTAGGGCATCGACAGACCTAGAAACTACAATGATCTTAATGAAGAAGAAAAGAAGAGGTATGATGCTGACATTAGAGCTTCAAACATAGTCATTCAAGGTCTTCCAAAGGATGTATACAAGCTCATCAATTTCAACACTGAAGCCAAAGCTGTGTGGGACAACGTTAAAATGTTGTTGGCAGGGTCAGAACTCACAAAGGAAGATCGTGAGTCACAGCTGTATGATGAGTTCGAGCATTTCAAAATGAACCCAGGAGAGAATATCACAGACTACTATGTGAGATTTCATAAGTTGGTGAATGATATGAGGATGATCAGAATGACTATGCCCAATATCCAACTTAACTCAAAGTTTGTGAACAACATGACTCCTGAATGGGAAAGATTTGTTACTGCTGTCAAACTCAACAAAGGTTTAAGGGACACCAACTATGAACAGCTGTATGCATATTTGCAACAACATGAGAAGCATGCTGTCTACGATCAGGTGCTGAGAGAAAAGTTTAATCCTTCAACTACAAATGATCAACTGGCGTTCATGACAAATGTTCAACCAACAATCCAATCATCATCCAACCCAAGCTATCATCAACTTCACTCACAAGTACCTGCTATGAGTTCCCAACTTGACTCAGGCTACTCTCAGACCGACAAAATGATTGACAACCTCACCAATCAAGTATCATTACTGGTTCAACAGTTTCAAGCATCACTCCCTCAGACCAACAATCAGTTAAGGAATTCATCAAACCCACGTAATCTAGCAATGGTGGAGGATGGGAAAATTGTGGTTCAGAATGTGCAAGGGAGAGCTGGAAGAAACATGGGTCGAGGTTATGTGCAGAATAGAGCAGGGAATGCCAATCAGGGTCAAGGGAAACAGATCAAGTGTTATAATTGTGGGGGGCTTGGACACATTGCTAGAAACTGCAATCAACCTAAACGTCCTCAGAACTCAGATTATTTCAAAGACAAGATGCTGTTAATGCAAGCTCAAGAGAATGGAGCTGTATTGGATGAGGAAGAGTTATTGTTCTTGGCAGGAGATGGGGGAAATACTTTTGATGAAGATGTGGATGAGCAACCAGTTCAGGATCTAGCACTTAATGATCCTAACATCTTCAAGGCAGATGACTGTGATGCATTTGACTCAGATGTAGATGATGAACCTAGGCTCAAACAATCTTCATGGCTAACTTGTCTTCCATGGTCTCATCTCCCCGTCAAGTTGGTCCTTCTAATGCATCCGTGATATCTGAGGTACTAAAAATTTATGACACATATAATATAGTCGAGGGACAAAAGAATCCCAAAGAAGTACATCAGGCAGATGTTTCTGACACAAGTAATGTTGACATGGAAAATAGCAATATTATTTCATATGAACAGTATTTGAATCACAACAACTCGCCTGATGTACCAAATGGTGAATCTTTTGTAAATAATGATGTTTGTGTTGTAAGTAATGTAGGTGCCTTAGATAATGCGTGTAAGTTAGATAATGCATATGAGTGCCATGAGAACAAATTGCCTGTCCCTGATGATGACTTGATCACTAGACTTAACATTTATAAAGAACAAGTGGCTATGTATGAACAGCGTGCTAAGTTTGAGCTTAATGAACGTGAGCAGAAATTAGAAGGTCAAATGAGTACACTTATTAAAGAGTCGAGAGTAAGAGAAGAAACATTAAAATTAGAGTTGAGTTCTTTGAAAAGTCAGCTAGAACAGTCTGTCAAACAGAAACAGGAAGCACAAAAGTGTGTAACTACACTTAAGCTAGAATTCAAACAAAAAGAATCAACACTTCTAAATGATTTCTCTAGACTCAAGACGTTAAAAAATAAGATTGAAGATAAGTTGTACACACAAGACCAAACCAGAAAAACTGCCCAAATGATGTATAAGCATAGAAAGTTAAGTGACAAGCATAGTGAAAGAATGTAGGTAAATCTAAATTAGCTATTCATGAAATTGCTAAGATAGCCCAACCTGCATTATATGATTCTAATGTGATGTTTATGCCTAATCATGACTCGCTTGAGCATATCTACACAGAAGAAGAGGATGAGTTAAGTGAGAGAACAAAGGTTAGAATGAATGAGAAAATGAGGGATCCCGAGTGCATAGTCAGACGAATAATAATCAAACCCCATGACTATAGTGAGGAAAATCGTTTGACTATGTTTGCTCCTCAAAAGAAGTTAACACCTGAACAGATATTCTGGAAACAAGATAATGAAAAACTTAAGGTAGAAAAACTTAAGGCCAACACCCCCCTCATTAGAAAAGTTGCATCAATAACGATGTATCCTCCCAATACACCTAGGAATTTGGTGCCTTTATCTCTTCCCACTGAATGTAAAACCTTTATTAGCTTATATGTGCTTTGGCAACTGTTTGCTGATTTCGATAAAACATGCAAGAAGAGAATCACACCCTCTGGTATTACTGAGGGGGAAAGGTGTTTTGAACATGCTAAAAGGTGTTACTTAACTGAGGTCATGCCATTCTTTAAACTACTTAAAGAACACTTTGAAGGGTTGCAAACTGCCCTTAAAGCCGAAATAAAAGAAATGGAAGTAGTGTTTAAAGATATGGAAAATGAGGTGAATGAATATGCAATAGAACTTAAGAGTCGAGAGATTGAAAGAAAAAACATACTCATTACTAACGACAACTTGATTGCTAAGGGTATTGCACAAGATGTATTTTACACTGTCACTGATTCTGCATTGTCTGCTTGTCAATTTAATGAGTATGCTATTGCGTTAAATGTCACCCAGAATCGTGTTGTTGAGCTTGAGGGGGAGAATTTAAAATTGCTTGAAAAAATTCAAAATGATGACCATGATAATATGGTTAAACGTTTTTCAAAATTAGAAGTTGAATATCTTAATTTGCAATTGAAACATCAACATTTAAATGAAAAACATAAAATATCAAATGACAAGACATCCTTGGATGCTCCTGAATTTGATACTTATTTTGAATTAAGCAAACGAGATGAGACAATTCAAGCTCACACGAACACGATTCGACTGCTGAGGGCCCAAATTGCCCAATTGAAATCCAACAAGTGTGAAGTGTATGGCACCAATAAACCTTCGTCTTCAGATTCTCAGAATTTTCAATATCAAAACACCATAAATAAGTTACATTATGAAAATGAGTGTTATCGAGAAGAAAATTCAAAGGTTAAACAACATTTCAAAGAGTTATATGATTCTATTAAAGTTACAAGAAGCAATCACAATGATCAAATAACCTCTTTGACAAATGAAATTGAGAATCTTAAGGCTCGGGTGAAAGGTAAAATGCCATGCACCACTTGTAATTGTGATGCACCAAAGGCTACTGATAGTAAAAAGTATGATGTTGATGTTGGGCGTATTCCATTTAAGCTTAGTAATAACAGCTTTGCCCATCAAACATATCTCGATCATCTTAGAGAGGGCCTTGACACACTTTGTGAGGTAGTTGAAGAGGATAGGACTGATAAGCCACTTGATAGGGCAGTTGTCTATGCCTGCAAACTCACGAAAAGGATTCAGGAAAACTTAGAATATGCCATAGGCTCAATTCCTAAGTTTAGCAGCCATAGAGATAGATTTGTTGCATCATCATCTACTGTTGAGAACAAACATGTAGCCTTTGATCTACCACCTAAAACATCAGAACCCAACACATCATTATCAGGAAGGCATGTGACAGAAAAACAAACTAATGTTCCCTTCGATGCTTCTACAGGAGTAAAAAGTGACACCCAAGCTAGCGGGTCAAGGTCTAGAGGAAATGCAAGAAAGGATAGGACTGCGCCAGCTAAGAATGATCACTTGAAGAATGTAGAAGCCCAACCTAGGAACAATAAGTTTGCAATGAGTAGGATGAATCGTGTTGATTCTAGTATCAAAAGTACTGTAATTAATTCGAATTCTAATGCTATCTGTAAAACATGCGACAATTGTTTAATTTCTGCTAATCATGATGAATGTGTTATGTCTTTCTTGATGTCTTCTGCATCACCCCATGATAAGAATGTTAGGATAACTGAATCATGCAAGAAAGTTTGGAAAGCAACAGGAAAAACATTTGCTAGCGTAGGCTATCAATGGAGACCTCACTGGAAGGAAATTCAATTTAGGAAAACAGTACACGTTACCTAAATTGAATAAGCATAAAATTGTGAAAGTTAAGGAATGGAGACCCACTGGAAGGAAATTCAATTTAGGAAAACAGAGCTCATTACCTAAAATGAATAAGCATAAAACTGTGAAGAATAAGGAATGGAGACCAACTGGTAGAATCCTGTCTTTAGTGTCACAATGCCTTCCATCTAGGTCTTGTCCTGCCTCTAGTTCTGTCTCCTCAGTAAAGACAGTAGCATCTGTGAAATCTGTGGTTACAGAATATGTGTGTGCTGACCAAACGGACCCCAATTGCACTTGGGGATCCACATTTTTCAGTTATCCATTGTTGTCTGGTTTCAAATGCAGGTCGTACAAATCGTCCTGTGGTATTTGGACTCAGGCTGCTCAAAACATATGACTGGGGATCGCTCGCGGCTCAAGAACTTCGTGAAAAAGTTTATCGGGACAGTTAGATTTGGGAACGACCACTTTGGTGCTATTATGGGTTATGGAGATTATGTGTTTGGTGACAGTGTAATCTCAAGGGTATATTATGTGGAAGGACTTGGGCACAATCTGTTTTCTGTGGGTCAATTTTGTGATTCAGATCTGGAAGTGGCTTTCAGAAAACATACATGTTTCGTCAGAGAATTGGATGGTATAGATCTCCTCAAGGGCAGTCGGGGCACCAATCTATACACCATATCGATTGAAGAAATGTTGAAGTCCTCTCCCATATGCTTGCTTTCTAAAGCCTCTAAAACAAAATCATGGCTGTGGCATCGTCGTTTGAACCACTTGAACTTCGGTACCATAAATAATCTTTCACGTAAAGATCTTGTTAGAGGGATGCCCAAACTGAAATATGAGAAAGATCATCTCTGCTCTGCATGTCAACTGGGTAAAAGCAAGAAACAAACCCACAAGCCTAAAACCGTCAACACCAACTTGGAAGTTCTTCATACCCTCCACATGTACTTGTGCGGTCCAATGAGAATACAAACCATAAATGGAAAGAAGTACGTTCTGGTGATAGTAGATGATTATTCTCGGTTCACATGGGTAAAGTTTTTGAGAACCAAGGACGAAACTCCAGAGGTTATCATTAAACTGATAAAACAGCTGCAAGTAAGGCTCGATAAAACTGTCAGAATCATCCGCACTGATAATGGTACTGAGTTTGTTAACCAACAACTCCGTAATTTCTATGAAAGTATTGGCATCACGCATCAGAGAAGTATCCCTCGCACTCCTCAACAGAACGGAGTGGTTGAACGAAGGAACCGTACTCTGGTGGAAGCTGCAAGAACTATGCTTATATTTTCAAAGGCACCGATGTTTCTCTGGGCAGAGGCTATTGCAACAGCATGTTACACTCAAAACCGATCCCTAATTCATCCTGTTCATGAGAAGACTCCCTTCGAGTTAATTCATAACAAGAAACCAGATCTCTCTTTTCTCCGTGTGTTTGGTGCACTTTGCTATCCAACTAACGATAGTCAAGACTTGGGAAAGTTAAGAGCTAAAGCAGATGTAGGTATTTTTGTTGGATACGCACCAGACAGTAAAGGGTATCGAATCTACAATAAGAGAACTCGTAAAATCATGGAAACCATTCATGTTACGTTCGATGAGCTGAGTGAGCAACCTGCTTCAGGACAAATTAGTTCTGGACCCGATCTTAACCTTTTGTCACCTGGACCCATTAGTTCAGGACTTGTACAGAATTCCACGCCTGCAGATTCTTATGTGCCACCTACATGCGAGGAGTTGAAGAAGTTATTTGATCCTATGTTTGATGAATACTTTGAGCCAACGAATGGAACCATCCCAAGTGAACCTGCTATACTTCCTATGGCTGAGGCTCAAGCTCCACAAGGTTCAGAAGGCCCAACAGCTTCAGTATCAGTCAGTCTCAATGCTCCAGCTGCCAGTCAATCGCCTTCGTCATCAAACGCTCAATCTTCTCCAGTAATACAAGAGTCTTCAGATAATCATTCTTTGCAAGTTAACCCTTTTGCTCCTGTTGATGAGGTTCCTTTTGAAAACATATTTGCTCCTGAACATACATCAGACACATCCTCACTTGAAGAACACAGCACTGCTACATCTGTTCATAACCCTCAACCTCACGACCATCTCAGAAAATGGACCAGTGATCATCCAATCGACAACATCATAGGCAATCCCTCACGTCCAGTATCCACACGAAATCAACTAGCCACTGATGCACTATGGTGCTTCTTCAATTCTGTATTGTCCAAAGTCGAACCAAAAGATGCCAAAGAAGCAATGACTAAAGATTACTGGTTCCAGGCAATGCAGGATGAAATCCATGAATTTGATCGACTTGAAGTATGGGAATTAGTGCCTCCTCCAGAGCTTGCAATGATCATTGCTTTAAAGTGGATCTTCAAAGTGAAGCTTGATGAGTATGGTGATGTGTTAAAGAACAAGGCACGGCTAGTTGCTAAAGGGTTCAGACAAGAAGAGGGCATTGATTTTGAAGAATCGTTTGCTCCTGTTGCTAGAATTGAAGCTATAAGAATCTTCCTGGCAAATGCTGCTAGTCGAAATATGATAGTCTACCAGATGGATGTCAAAACGGCATTCTTGAATGGTGACTTAAAGGAAGAAGTTTATGTGAATCAACCAGAAGGATTCGTGGATGCTGAACATCCTACTCATGTTTACCGCTTGAAAAAGGCTCTTTATGGGTTAAAACAGGCGCCAAGGGCATGGTACGATACATTGTCCAAGTTCCTCCTAGTGAACGGATTCTCCAAGGGTGTCGTTGATCCCACACTATTCACCAGGAAGTCAAGAAACCATCTACTACTAGTCCAGATCTATGTAGATGATATCATCTTTGCTTCAACGGATCCTAGTGAATGTGATAGTTTTTCAAAGGAGATGAATTCCAAGTTCCAAATGTCCATGATGGGACAAATGTCATTCTTCTTAGGATTACAAGTTTCTCAAAGTCCCGGAGGCATATTCATTAATCAATCCAAATACGCCAACGAGATCTTGAAAAAGTTTGGATTCTATTCAAGTGAACCTGTTGACACTCCCATGGTTGATAGAACGAAGCTGGATGAAGATCCTTCAGGGATTCCAGTGGATATAACAAAATATCGAAGCATGATTGGATCTCTGATGTACATCACGGCTAGCAGACCAGATCTTCTGTTTGCTGTGTGTATGTGTGCTCGGTATCAATCCAGGCCAACCAAGAAGCATGTTGAAGCAGTGAAAAGGATCTTCCGATATCTTCAAGGCACGGTTCATATGGGTCTCTGGTATCCTAAGGACACTGCAATGGAATTAACGGCTTACGCGGATGCTGATCATGCGGGATGTCAAGACACTCGTCGCAGTACTTCAGGAGGAGCTCAGTTTTTAGGGGAAAAGTTAGTTAGTTGGTCTTCTAAGAAGCAGATGAGTACTTCCATATCATCTACTAAAGCTGAGTACATTGCCATGTCTGCTTGTTGTGCACAAATCCTTTGGATGCGATCACAACTTTCGGACTATGGATTCTCATACAACAAAATTCCCCTATATTGTGACAACAAAAGCGCCATTGCTCTTTGTTGTAACAATGTTCAGCACTCCAGGTCTAAACACATCGACATCAGGCATCACTTCATCAGGGAACAGGTGGAAAAAGGAATTGTGGAACTATACTTCGTGAGGACAGAGTTTCAGTTAGCTGACATCTTCACCAAGACCCTCCCAAGAGAAAGGTTTCAGTTTATTCTCCCACGCCTAGGCATGAAGAGCATGACACCTGAAACCCTCAAGTGTCTTCAGGAAGAAAAGGAGGAGTAAAGGATTGTCTTCTTATATCCTTGTACATAGTTGTATATATCTTAAATCAAAAAGAAAATACAAAAATATAAAACCTATAAAAACCATAAAAATCGAAAAATCAGAAAATACCAAAAATAGTCGTACCTAGGCATGTCTTCTGTTTATCGATAACATTTACAGATCTAGAAATTTCATTCAACAATGACACGGATCCTTAAATGAAGCTCGAGCAGAAGTAATACAAGGGTGATATTTGATAAAACTCCATTTTAAAACACCCAGGGACTAAATTTGCCATTTTTGAAACTTGAGGGGTAAAAATTGCCAATTTGTGAAAACTTGCATCCAAGGATTATTTTGAACATGTTTGATTATCCAAGGACTAAAGTTGACTTTTCATTCATTTTAAACCTTCAGGGACTAGTTTTGCCAAATTATGAAACTTTGGGGACTGAAACTGTAAATTATGTAAAATTTGCTGGTTTTTTATCAGTTTTCAATCCTTTTGCAATTATAACACATAAAAACACATTTCTTTGATATTTCCTGTATTTTGAAGCATATCTGAGTGTTTTCAGATGTTTTTGTAGCTTAAATGTGAACGAAATGATGAGTATTTAGACACTCATCACTTTACGACTAATGTATCGCCAAAAGCTTGATCCAACAAACATTTCCTTGTCCAAAATAACCTGTTAAACCCGAGAAAACAAACACGAAAACCTGCATAACATCGGCGGGATAAACTCTATATAAGGATATAATGCTTGTGGAATGTTAATTTTGCAGATTCCTGGAGTTTATAAGTTATAGATTTAATAAAAACTTTTTATGAAAACAAAACTTTCAAAAATTTCAGAAAATTCAAATCTGACGCCGTCAGGTTGTAAAGCCTGACGCCGTCAGAAATGATCTGACATAATTTTCATGTTAAGTTTCCGGAAAATTTCTGGAAAAACCTATACCTTACTTCCTGGAAATCCTGCAAAACATCATTATGACTCGATACAAGCATTTGACTCAAACAATTACTAATATGTATGTTAATTTAATATTATTACGATTCATGTTCATTTGTGTTCTAATAAACCGATTTGGATTTCCTTTACACTTAAGTTTTTCAAAATACCTTTATATGTAGTTAAGACGAAGTTAAAAACAAGATAAAGCATTTTCACAAATTAGTTTTGAACATGAATCAATAATAATAAAAATTAAACATACATACGGAAACAAATAAAATCAAACAAACAAATAAATAAACACACAAAGCAAATAAAGCTTGGGTTGCCTCCCAAGAAGCGCTTTTCTTTATTAACGAGTCTTGTAGCTAGACTCAAAGTCACGTACATTACGTGATTCCATCATTGGTCACGGTTCCTAGGCCATTCTCATTTCCGGTTTTATATTCCGGTCCTAATTTCAAACAATCCTTGTAGAAACCGGATATCCTTTCCATAACATAGTCTACTCCTTTATTTCTATCCTCATCATTCATATAGTAGACCGCTTGCTTAAGCTCCTTCTCAACATTTGACAAGTGTTGGAATTGCTCTATCTTATATGGCATTTGGTAGTTTTCCTCATCGGTCTCATCCTTAAATCTAACTATCCCTAAGGAAGGTTCATAAGTCATTCTAGAGACCTCAACAAATGGTTTTCCAAAAACTACTTGAGTTAAGGATGCATCGACTATTGGGCGGATATCTTCTACAATTACAAAGTCGGTGACATAGGCGAAGTTTCCTACATAAACCGGTAATCCCTTAACTCTTCCCGTGAAGTTACTCATCCAACCCTTATCAGGGAACATCCTATACCCAAGTTGATTTTTCATTATTAAGTTGTAGTGGGCTCTAGTCATGATGTTTATGGGCGATCTAAGGTCGATGTAAGCTTTCCACACATGCAAATGTCCGATGTTGCATGGTATGTTGAGATTAGAAGGATCGCCTACTTTCATAATTGGTCTACCTAGGAAGTATGGTGTCTCGGGGTCATCGAATAAGTCTGTATGATATGCGCGCTCTTCCTTAGTGGGTAGCCTATTGAAGTAGTCCTTATCATCATCTACTTCTTCAATCTCACTTTTCCTAACTTCCTTATCAACCTCGACTTTCTTAACCTCATCCATAGGTTCACTATTATCTTCATTCCTATCAATCGGTTTGATAGTGACAATGTTGACGAAGTGGACATGTTTGGATGAAGAGGGGTCTTTTACTTGGGGTCCGCTATTTGTGTTCCTAGCATCCTTATGTGGAGGTGATAGCACTTGGTTATTGAGGGCTTTCAATAAGTTGTCAATTTTATTGGTCATCTCCGTTTGTTGTTGATTGAATTCGGATTCAAACTTGGCTAAACGAGCTTCTTGAGATGCCATAAATTGGGACATCAATCCTTCAAAGTTATTGGCACTACCATGATTGTTGGAAGGATTGTTATTGAAAGTGCAGTTCGAGTTGGAACCGCTTGATTGGAAACGATTAGGTGGGTTGGAAGAATTGGTTTGTTGTGCGTTTTGGTTTTGTTTCCACCTAAGGTTTGGGTGATTTTTCCATGAGGGGTTGTATGAATCACCATAGGGGTTTGGCTCGGGGTTGAAAGTGTACCACTTGTCTCCCGCTCCGTCGGTACGCGAGGATGCGTAGTCCGCAAAAGCTTGTTCGGGGAGTTCCATGCAATCACGAGTGTCGTGGGGACCACTACATAATTCGCATGAAGAAGTGATTTTGTTCACTTGGCTTGAAGGTTTAGGAGCCTCGTAGGATTTCATAAGAAACTTGACTTGGTCTTCAAGTTCTATGATCCTACGGTCGGAAGTGCTTGAATTGTTCGAAGGCAAAGATATTGCCTTGACCGTTTTATTCAAATCACGAGGATCACTCCAACTTTCGTTGTCATAAAGAGCAAGATCTTCTAGGAGAGTCCATGATTGTTCCGCACTTAGATCACGTAGCTTACCACCAGCCGATTGGTCAATGGTTTGGCTCGTGGAGAGATTGATATGGTCATAGAAGATTTGGACTTGGAGCCAAAGTTCTATGACATGGTGAGGGACTTTTTGGAGTAAGTCCTTGAATCGAGTCCATGCCTCGTAGAGGGTTTCGCCTTGACGTTGTTGGAACATCAAGATATCATTCCTTAGCTTGGTAGTTCTTCCCGGTGGGAAAAACTGAGCAAGGAAACGAGTGGTGAGATCATCCCAAGAGGTGATGGAACCTGCAGGTAGAAATGTCATTCAACAATGACACGGATCCTTACGGATCTAGAAATGTCCCTGGCTGTTCCTCCAACTGGGTGATGTTCACCTGGGCATGGATTACTTTATATCCATGTTTCACCGACTTGATGTACGTTTCAGTGTGTCATGTCGTGTATAAGAAGAGAAGTCTTCTTTTCATCAGACTCTTTATTTTGTTTGATTCTTCAAGAGAGTCTTGATGTTACACAAGGTGGTAAATTGAATTTAATTTTCACAAATACCCGTCGCTCAATTGAATGACTACAGCTCTTTTAATGGAAAACGGGTCATTAATTGAGGGGGAGCATATTTGTTCAAATTTCCGACACCTTGCCAAATTTGTGCAACATCAGCAGTGACACTCTCTCGTTGTTTCACGGGGAGCATAGTATGCTCCAAAATCAGAATACACTTAAACCTGACCACATTTTCTCCCAAATTTTCTAAACTTATTTAAATCACTTGGGATCACAAATCTCAAATGGTTTGAAATTTTTGATCGGGGGAGAGAATGTGATTTAAATATGAAATTCTGATAAAATGTGATGATTTGGAAGTTAATGTAAGCTCTCCCGTATGTGCTAAACCATTTTGTATATCAAGGCACATATTGAGGGGGAGCAAAATGTTTTGGATGAGGAAGGAAACTCTCCCATAAGTGCTCAGTTGTACGTCAATGCACTTATTGAGGGGGAGCAAAGGATTTGGCATCTCATGTGACCGTGACTCAGAATTAACCAATGAATTGACGAAACTTGAACTGTCATCAATCGAAAGGATACGTCTTGGCCGGGTAATAATTTCAAGCTGGTCTGACCAGTGATGTAAGCGTGTCTCGAAAAAGATGTATCTGAGTAGAGTGTACCATTTCGAGAAACTTTCTGTGGACTTGACCAGGCCGGGTAATAATTTCAAGCTAGTCTAACTAGTGATGTAAGCGTGTCTCGAATCGGTCATGTTCACTGAAAGTGGATCAATTCAAAAAAGTGCGAGCTCTACCTAACATGTGCAAATTTATAAAACAATCAACCGAGCACATGTTGAGGGGGAGCATTTGAAAAATATAAAACTCTCAAGTGTTTGCAAAAATGTGTTTCAGAATCATGAACACTTTGAGAGATTTTTCAAAGATTTGGTTTATGGCAATTGTGGAAGAACACCAAAGACCGACCATTTTATTTAATGCATGGAGTTATAAGGATGGTAAGGTTAGGTTCAAGTTCCCACGATCCCGCCAGAGCCGGAGGGATCTACCCAGGGACAATCCATTAGTTAGTGTAGAAGTCCTTAGGTATGATTAAAAAAAGGAGAAATGTGTATAAGGGAAGAGTGCCGACTGAGATGGAGCCAACACTGGAATAAACCCAACAAGGTGTTAGTTATGAAGTCTCGGTAAGCACTGAAGGGGTTGAAGAATGAAAAAGAATTGTAAAGATAAAGGGTGAAAAGAAATAGCCCTCCTTACAACTTAGGCAGAAACCGGGTCAATACATATGCTGTCAGAATCACTTAGCTGATTGCTGACATTGAAGACAAAGTATCATGGACCCAGTGATACGCTGCACAACCCTCCCTAACCACTCAAGGTCCCTCAAAGGATTCTTGTTTCAATTGTCACGGAGTTCAATACATTTCTATCGTCTCTCTCGCTCCGAGTGAGATGATATTGAAAAGGTGGCAGTCCTCTCCAGCCTCCGATCACCAAATCAAAACGCACAATAGAGTCTAGAGCCACGAGATTCATAATAAGATCTCATAGGAACACGGATTATTTCTACACTGGTTGTTCATCATTAAGGACACCAGTTGTAAACTTATGAGTCCTACGCAGATCTTTGCAATCTGCCAGAACATTCATGAGAGACTTTACAAATGTAATCCTCAATGATTGAATGGAAATTCCTGCCAGGGTCAACATCAAGCAGCCCTGAAAGCAGGTCACTTCGGTAATTCCTCATGGATTACGCTTAGTGGTCGCGGCGGTTTCAACCGGTCTACAGTCGTGGAGTGATCTCCAGTGACTCACCTAATCGTTGATTTACTACGGTAAAATCTTAAAAAGCCCTCTGTGGGTTTTCGATTAGGAACGGTCTTGGTAAGGATTAGAGAGAGTTTTCACACTATGCTGTTGACTATCTCGAAGTCCAAACTTGTAAGTACCGGTCGAATTATTGCTAACTGTCGTATGCAGGAATTTCTGGCGGTTGTAGCAGTGGAATGCTGTAGCTGGTTGCTGTTGTAGCTGGTTGCAGAAAAGATGCCAATCCATCACCACATGTTCACTCTACTACATCATCATCAAAGAAGTCATGATCAACCAAAAGACCTTCAACACAGCTTCTGCTAACTCTGATGCTGAAGATCATGACCCTGATTAGTGTGAGCATGTCGGCTCTAAGTATATTTCATCACATGGAGACTTACTACTGAATGATGACTTGGAGACTAAAGTGGGATGATACTTTCAAAGATTACTCAAAGGTCATCCAAGACAAAAGAGAAGTCATCTAAAGATCATGGATGTGTGCACAACGATCTATGAAATTGAAGAATCAATGGTTACGAGCTATGAAGTCAAGATCCAAGGAAGAAGTGCTGAAATTCAGAACATTACTTCTGGGGTGACCTCCCTTAGGGGGAGATTGTTAGGAATATGAATATTCAGCTGAAGACTCGGTCACCCCGAGTACTTATTAGCACATCATAGCTCGTAGGATTATCAGTAATATTATTAGTAGATTAGTTATTAATTAGTATTGTGGAGTGGGTCGGGTCTTTACCCTCTGTCAGCTCTCTCCACAGCCCGCTAGGGGCATATTATGTAGTAAGTATAAATACCCCTTCCCTAGCAAGGGAAGGGTTGGAACTTCCCTACATTTCAAGCTAATATACACATAGTTTTCTCTCTCTAGAAGTTCCCACTTTCTCTCTCTAGTTCTTGTTCATTCGATCCATACTAAGGCCTCAAACAAGTGTTTCTTGCATTGTGAATACCCTACATTTATAGATTTCATGAACTTTCCTAAACAAAACCCATGCAAAATTATTCCACCTTATTCATTTGAAAACCCTAACTCGACATTAAAACAACTCGAGACACCCTTTTGTGCACTTAACCCCATTCGACCCTTTTGAACCCACACATAGCCAAGTATTCAACATACGAACACACCCTATAAGACACGACCTACAAGACCTCATTTCTTTCTTTTTAAACCGTACCAATACACGACCTTTTTACTCTTCTCGTTAGCCATTATTTGCGAGACAAAACCAAACCAAACAACACCTTTTTAACCCCAAACATTTACCCACATCGACCCATGTTTCTTATGTTTAAAATCCCACAACTCGACACTATTAATCACACATACACGACTCCTTTTTCCAGCCCCTCGACACACTATTTTAGATCAAATAAAATCACAATTCGAATAAGCCCTAATTTTCCTTTTCTTCGACCTCATTTAATACGACACAAACCATGCATGCATTCTTCCATATCACACGTATATTTCTAGGTTTAACATGTATAAGATAGATCCAAATTAAACATGCTTGAAATCTGATTCTAATAGCCCATTAAAACCTTATATCAACATACATATTCCATTATTTATGCGTTACATATTCTTCATTTTATGTGACCAGTTAACGTTTTATTCTTATTCTTATTAAGTTGATTCATAGCCTTGATCTTAGGTTATAATTTATAAACATTTTATGTGTATATGTCGAGAGAACAAGAATCAAGAATAGGTTATACCTCAAGGACGAATAGAAGGACGAAAACAAGAACAAAAGAACTCTAAACCAGAACCTGATTCGATCAAACAAAAACCCTTGAACCCTCTATAACCACGATCGATCACCACTACCTTTGTTAGGCCCTTTCACACCTCCAATGTACACCTTTAGCACCACTTGAAAGATATCAAAACTATGGCTGCTGACTTTATTTGTTCTTAGGGTTTTTAGTGTGTTTTAGATATGTATACTTGGTTGTTATAAGGGTAGATAAAGGGGAGAAGTGGCTGGAAATTAGGCTGATCAAGGGTGATAAGAGGAGACCCAATTCTCATTTCAAATCTTAAATGAATCTAGACATTTCTCATGCTATATGTTGTGTACAAGCTTTTAAAAGTTTCGGACCTATAAGTGTACTTAGTCGTGTGATATAAAACTTAGATTACCATGTGTGTCAAATTTTTATATAGCCTAGGTTCATATGTTTTAGTCTTATTTAGTTCTCAATTTATAACTTATAATTATTTAAGTTACATTTGCGTTCAAATTCAAGATAGTAACAGATTTAGAAACCATATTTTAGGTTGTTATAATTCTTCCCCTCTAATAAGAAAAATTTCGTCCTCGAAATTTAAAGTAGGAAAATCAAACGAATACGTACTGAATCACGAAAAGAAATGCGGATAGCTAGCTCGCATTGATTCTTCGGTTTCCCAAGTAGCCTCGCTCTCATGATGATTCTTCTCTTAACGAACATAATTGTTTTAGTTCTCATGACCCGATCCTGACGCTCCAAAACAGCCTCAGGCTCTTCAACACAAGACAAATCTTCCCGAATCTGATCCAATGGTAAGAAACAACATGGAGCGGATGATAATTGTATCCCCTCAGAAGAGATACATGAAACACATTATGCACATGAAAAGTTGCGGAGGAAGTGCCAAACGATAAGAAACTTCACCAATGCGGTCTAAAATCTCAAACGGACCAATGAAACGCGGACTAAGTTTCCCTTTAATACCAAAACGCTTAACACCATGAAACGGAGAAACCTTAAGAAAAACACGATCCCCAGGACTAAATTCCAAAGCACGTCGATGACGATCAGCATAACTCTTTTGTCGAGCTCTAGCTTCCTTGAGCTTTTCCTTAGCAACGATGACCTTCTCATTAGTCACCTCAATCAATTCGGGACCTTCAATAAGCCGTTCACCAACCTCATTCCAACAGATAGGTGCCCTACACTTTCGTCCGTACAACAGTTCGAAAGGAGCCCCTTTAATACTAGCATGCCAACTATTGTTGTAGGCAAACTCCACCAAACACAAATACTCGTCCCAATGTTCCGACCATTCAAGAGCACAAGATCTCAACATATCTTCCAAAGTCTGAATAGTACGTTCCGACTACCCGTCGGTCTGAGGATGAAACGCCGTACTAAACTTAAGTCGAGTACCCCAAGCCTTATGTAATCCCTTCCAGAAACGTGAAGTAAATCGAGGATCTCTGTTAGATATAATAGCTACCGGTGTGCCATGTAAAAGAACAATCTCCTGCTGAAAAATTTTGGCCAACTTACTAACCAAATAGTCCTTCCGAATGGGCAGAAAATGAGCGGATTTGGTTAAACGATCAACAACAAACCAAATAGCATCATGCTTCCTCTGTGTGCGAGGTAAACCCGTAACAAAATCCATAGAAATCTGATCCCACTTCCAAGTAGGAATATCTAAAGGCTGTAAAAGACCACTAGCACACTGATGTTCGATCTTAACCTGCTGACAGGTCATACACTTGGCCACAAACATAGCCACGTCCTGCTTCATACCGTTCCACCAGAAATGCTGCTTCAAATCCCTATACATCTTAGTAGAACCCAGATGAATAGTAAAAGGAGAACTGTGTGCCTCGGATAACAAAACTTCTCGAATAGAAGGATCATTAGGAACACAGAAACGATCACCATACCATACAATCCCATCATCGTCGACACGAAACTCCGTCTGCCAACCTGCTTCCAAATTCTGAATAATAGACCACAACTCGCCATCATCTTTATGAGCCTCTTTAATTCGTAACATAAGATTAGACTCAACCTTCAAACTAGCCCAGTAACCATCATATCCACGAACACATAACTCCACCTCCATCAGTTCCAAGTCGTTGAGTATCCTAGGCTCAATCTCAAGGCTAGCAATAATCCCCGACTTCCTACTAAGAGCATCTGCCACTACATTCGCCTTACCCGGATGGTACTGAATGTTAGCATCATAGTCCTTCAAAAGTTCTAACCAATGTCTCTGCTTCATATTCAATTCTTTCTTTATGAAGATATACTTTAGGCTTTTGTGATCAGTGAAGATATCACAAGTCTCACCATATAAGTAATGTCTCCATATCCTTAGTGCAAAAACTACAGCTGCTAACTCCAAATTGTGCGTCAGATAATTCTCTTCATACGGTTTCAACTGTCTAGATGCGTAGGCGATAACCTTCCCATGCAGCATAAGAACACATCCTAAACCTTTCTTCGAAGCATCGCTATAAATCTGATAGCCACCAGTACCCGACGGAAGAGTAAGAATAGGTGCGGAAACTAGTCTCTTCTTCAACTCCTCGAAACTTTTCTCCCTTTCCTCGGTCCACACAAACTTCTCACCTTTCCGCATTAGTTTCGTCAACGGCAAAGCTAAACATGAGAATCCCTCAACAAATCTCCGATAGTAACCAGCAAGCCCCAAGAAACTTTTGACTTCAGTCACATTCGTCGGTCTTGGCCATTTTGTGATAGCCTCAACCTTTGCCGGATCTATTTTAATCCCATCAGCCGATACAAAATAACCCAAGAAAGCTACTTGCTCCAACCAGAATTCACATTTAGAAAACTTAGCATACAACTTCTTCTGTCGTAGAATCTCCAGTACGATACGAAGATGCTCCTCGTGCTCTTTCTTCGTCTTAGAATATATCAGAATGTCATCAATAAATACAATGACGAATTTATCCAGATACTCATGGAATACACGGTTCATCAAATCCATGAAGACGGCTGGTGCATTAGTTAAACCGAATGGCATCACTAGGAACTCGTAATGACCATAACGAGTGCGGAAAGCAGTCTTAGGAACATCATGTTCCTTCACACGCAACTGGTGATAGCCGGACCTCAAATCAATTTTGGAAAAGAATTTTGCTCCCTGAAGCTGATCAAATAAGTCGTCGATACGGGGAAGCGGATAAAGGTTTCTAACAGTGATACGGTTCAACTCACGATAATCGATACATAACCTCATACTGCCGTCCTTCTTCTTCACAAACAGAACTGGTGCACCCCACGGGGTTACACTTGGACGGATGAAACCACGCTCTAAAAGTTCCTGAAGCTGCTCCTTCATTTCTTTTAGTTCAACTGGTGCCATACGGTATGGAGCTTTGGAAATGGGTTCGGCACCCGGAATCAAATCAATACTAAATTCAACTTCACGCGTAGGAGGCATACCCGAAAGTTCATCAGGAAACACATCAGGAAATTCACAAACAACTGGATGACTCTCGATACGAGGACCATCCAACGAAGTATCTTTAATCGAAGCCAAAAATCCTTTACAACCATGTGAAAGTAACGAACGAGCTTTCATAGCCGAAATGATCTTAACAGACTTACCAGGTTGGGAACCATGGTAAACAAATTCAGGAGCACTCAAATTACCAAATATAACTCGTCTGGTATGACAGTCGATAGTCGCCCGATGCTCGGACAACCAGTCCATACCCAGAATAATATCAAAATCGTGCATGTCCAACGGAAGCAAATTAGCAGAACGGATCTTATCGGTAAAACGTAAAGGACATTTCAAAAATTCGTGATTAATAACCACATAATTCTTCATAGGAGTCGAAATAGATAGAGCATATTTTAATGGTGTTGCGGTTATATTAATATGTTTGGCAAATGAATTAGAAACCACCGAATGTGTAGCACCCGTATCAAATAAAACAAATATTGTACGATCATATAAATAAAGAGTGCCTGAAACGATACCTGAGGCACTAGCAGCCTGATCTCTGGTCAAGCAGTACACTCGACCCTTAGTAGCTGGTTGTCGGTCATTCCCATTACCCTTGTTGTTGTTACCACCAAACTTGGGACAATCTCTAGCCATATGTCCCACCTGACCACATATAAAACAAGCACCATAAGCCCTATAACATGGCTTCCCAGGATGAAACCTCCCACAAGTATCACAAGCAGTAGCCGAAGCCTGATCCGTACCACCCTTCTGACCAGACGAACCTGAAGAACGATGCTGCTGATCCCGATACTGCTGATCACGTCCCGACCTCTAGTTGTTGTATCCATGCCTATCATATCCCCGTCTATCATAACCCCGATGATCATTACCCCTCAAATCACTACCCCGCTGATTGTTCCCCTGAACCGGTCCTACACGATCCCCGTCCCGATATCTCTTAACACCCTGTTTAGCCCTCTCCTGCATGATCTCTATGTTGCGAACAGTTAGCCACCTGTGCTACATCATCAAAATGAATATTCACAATCCCATCCAAAAGATCATTCCGAAGCGCCCACTCGAATTTATTAGCCTTTTCTTCCTGGGTTCCTGCCCTGGCTCCCAAGAATCCAGCCAAACGAAGAAACCTCTTCATGAACTTAGTACTAGTCTCCCTCTCAAACTGATAAATCGAATGATACTCTCTCTCAAACTTCTCCTTCTCGGACCTCGGAAAATACTGAAGTAAGAAAGTATCACGGAAATCGTTCCATGACAAAGTAGCAACAAAATCATCTCCACCCTTCGCTTGCTTATATGCTTTCCACCAGCTGAGGGCGTCACCTTCAAACTTATAGCTAGCAAGTCGAGCTTTGAACACGTCATCACATCCCAGAACCTCAAATATCTTCTCCATATGCGCGATCCAATTCTCCGCATCAACCGGAGCATTCGCAGAGCTGAACGATCGAGGCTTTTGCTTACAAAACCTCTCCAACCAAGTATGAATAGTCACTGGTGGAGTACCAACACCAGAACCACCGCTACCACTACCACTGGCCGTATGTTGACAGGCCTCATTTGTGATCCGTTCGATAAGGCCCGATAACAGTGCGTCAACGGCCCGCTGAACTGCGATAGCAAAAGCAGGGTTGGAACTGAAATCTTCGGTATTTCGAGTGTTCACCTTCTGAAAGGTCATAAATGGATTAGCAAAGACAAAACAAAGGTAAGGATCAAAATACGAAGGAAGAGATCGTGTCCTAAAACGAATCCTAATGTCTACCCAATCCTCATCGGTCAAATCCTAAGTCCTACAGGGCGAAACCTAAGGGTCCAAATCTTCACAGGCCATAACTTATGAACTACAAGTCGAAGCCTGAGCTCTGATACCATAATTGTAACACCCCAACCCGCCCAAGGTCAAGATGCCACATTATGGTGTCTATCAGAACATATAAAATAAACGCAAGCGGAAGACTTCATAAATAATGTAAAGTCAAGAACATCATGACTTCCAAACTTACAAAACTCCCAACAAGTCTAAACGAACATCAATGAAATAAAATATCCAAACATAAGTCTAATCATAATCCAAAACAAATGGGGAAATCTAATCAAGGTAGGTCTTCTAAGCTCCTACTCTCATCACTCATGCCCAGCTTCCCGCTTATTACCTGCCGCATGGAAAAGAAACGCGGCTGAGCTTAAAAAGCCTAGTGAACAGATATATCGGAAACAAATAACTGAATCAAATGAATAAACAATGGAAGCAAAGGAAACTGCTGAACAAGGTATCATATAATCAGAGAAGCAATGCATAGATTCAACAGAAGAACCATAATGAAGTCACAGAAATCAAACAGAGAAATAATCATCATATAACTGAACAGAACAAAACATAACAGAAGTGCCCACGAGCTCAGAAAGCATACCACATGCTTAGTCACATAATCCTGTCATAGCATAAGTGTACAAGGAGGGGAGACCTCTCAAGTACCAAAAGTGAAATAGGGTACATGGCACGTACAAACCAATCACTAAGTCATATCATATCATATCCATATCAAATCATATACCTAGGATGCATCCATACGCTCCCTGAAACAGAATACATATACAAGTACGAGACTATGCATATATATATATATATATATATATATATATATATATATATATATATATATATATATATATATATATATATATATATATATATATATAACAGAATGGCCATGTGCGCAAATAATCATATAATCATAACAGAAGGGAACGTCGTGGATCAATCACACCTCCACAGAAAGTGTCATGCCATTGGTGCCTCAATGACATGGCCATGGTACCTCCATGGCTAGTTAGCTCGGGCAACAGAACAGATAAACAAAGCAAGGCTATCCATAATCATAACGGAGCAATCATAACATAATTAACAAAGCATATCAAATTGAACAGAATCTCATATAAAATGAGATAGCATACTGAATATCATAACAAAATGGATAGAAAACGGAATCATATCAAATGGATCATAGCAAATGGATCATATCATAGTAACTGAATCAAAGTCAAGGATCGAGAAGTCATGAGATCAGAACCCTTACTGAGGAAGGGTAGAATATTTGTACCTTATGCAAAGCGAACCAAACAAATCAGGAAAGCACACTGAAACAGGAACTACTCCTTCTTCACATAACCTATACAAATTAATGATCACGTATTACTTACAAGCTCATTTTATAAGTTTACTGCTTATAGTTATTCAGATTCCATATTTAAGGTTTCTTTCTATTTTTAGAAACTTTCCATTTTTAGTAACTTTCTATTTTTAGTAAGTTTCCATATTTAATAACTTCCCAGATAACTTTCCATCTTTAGTAACTTCCCGAATTAGTAAGTTCCCATAATTAGTAAGTTTCCCTATTTAGTAAGTTTTCATAATTAGTAAGTTTCCCGATTTAGTAATTTTCCATAATTAGTAAGTTTCCTGATTTAGTAAGTTTCCATAATTAGTAAGTTTTATCATTTAGGTTTACAAATGACAATTTAAATAACTCAAGGGTTTAATATGTTCAATATAATAGTTTAGGGTTTAATATGACAACTTATAATAGTTTAGGGTTTAAAGTGTCAATATAGCAAAGTTTAGGGTCTATTTTGTAAAAAGTTGACAATATTTTAGGTTTATAGATTTCATGAACTTTCCTAAACAAAACCCATGCAAAATTATTCCACCTTGTTCATTTGAAAACCCTAACTCGACATTAAAACAACTCGAGACACCCTTTTGTGCACTTAACCCCATTCGACCCTTTTTAACCCACACTTAGCCAAGTATTCAACACACGAACACACCCTATAATACACGACCTACAAGACCTCATTTCTTTCTTTTTAAACCGAACCAATACACGACCTTTTTACTCTTCTCGTTAGCCATTATTTGCGAGACAAAACCAAACCAAACAACACCTTTTTAACCCCAAACATTTACCCACATTAACCCATGTTTCTTATGTTTAAAATCCCACAACTCGACACTATTAATCACACATACACGACTCCTTTTTCCAGCCCCTCGACACACTATTTTAGATCACATAAAATCACAATTCGAATAAGCCCTAATTTTCCTTTTCTTCGACCTCATTTAATACGACACAAACCATGCATGCATTCTTCCATATCACACGTATATTTCTAGGTTTAACATGTATAAGATAGATCCAAATTAAACATGCATGAAATCTGATTCTAATAGCCCATTAAAACCTTATATCGACATACATATTCCATCATTTCATGCGTTACATATTCTTCATTTTATGTGACCAATTAACGTTTTATTCTTATTCTTATTAAGTCGATTCATAGCCTTGATCTTAGGTTATAATTTATAAACATTTTATGTGTATATGTCGAGTGAACAAGAATCAAGAATAGGTTATTCCTCAAGGACGAATAAAAGGACGAAAACAAGAACAAAAGAACTCTAAACCAGAACCTGATTCGATCAAACAAAAATCCTAGAACCCTCTATAACCACGACCAATCACCACTGCCTTTGTTAGGCCCTTTCACACCTCCAATGTACACCTTTAGCACCACTCGAAAGATATCAAAACTATGGCTGCCGACTTTATTTGTTCTTGGGGTTTTTAGTGTGTTTTAGATATGTATACTTGGTTGTTATAAGAGTAGATAAAGGGGAGAAGTGGCTGGAAATTAGACCGATCAAGTGGAATAAGAGGAGACCATATTCGCATTTCAAATCTTAAATGAATCTAGACATTTCTCATGCTATATGTTGGGTACAAGATTTTAAAAGTTTCGGTCCTATAAGTGTACTTAGTCTTGTGATATAAAACTTAGATTACCATGTGTGTCGAATTTTTATATAGCCTAGGTTCATATGTTTTAGTCTTATTTAGTTCTCAATTTATAACTTATAATTATTTAAGTTACATTCGCGTTCAAATTCAAGATAGTAACGGATCTAGAAACCATATTTTAGGTTGTTATAAATACAAGCCCTAATTCTACATTTTCACAGATCCTCTCAACACACAAAAACCAGAGATGACTCAGGGCTGTCAACACACAAAAACCAGAGACGAATCAGGGCTTCAAGGGGGACGATATTCAGCAGTATACAAGTCATTTCCAAGGGAGAATTCATGCCTTACATTACATAAGTTTTAGCATTTCATATTACATTTTTGTATTTGATTCAATGTCTTTCAACATGATCTTAAACATTGAATTTTTTACATGTTTTAATATGATTGGCTAAACACCTTTGGTGTTAGCCTAGTTATGAAATTGTTATTGCTTTGATGTAGTTTTCTCGTTTTCATATCGCTTTATATGTATGCCTTCTTTGCTTATTCTGGGACACCCTTGTTTTGGTAGCATGGATAGTTGGTTGTATCTAGGAAACTAGGAGAATTGACCATAAGAGTCTAGTGAAATAGGTTACGAGCAGTGGTAAGAATTGACCATAGGACTACCACTATCTTGCGTGAGAATTGGACCAAACAATCACCTTCCAAAAGGAAATGTTTAAGAAGTTAGGGGGAACCTAAGTTCTGACCGGCCGGGTTCCGTTGAATAAGTCTTAGATCGTAGCGGTGCTTAATGACTCTTCCGTAGGGTAAACCCACGAACTCTTGTAATCATTTGGTTACAGAATAGGACGCTATGGAAAATAGGCTAGACAAATGGGCCAAAGGAGTCTAGTGACTTTAACCCCCATGTGGAGTGATAGAGAACACTAATTAGAAAACATAATCATAGAATAACAAGGTTAGTAACTAGGCTAGCACGTTTCTCCTTATTGATTATCTTTCATTTTAAATTGCTTTTATTTTATTTTCATTTCGTTAGTTTAAATATAAATCTATTCAAAACCCCCTTTAAAACAAGTGACACTAGAACTTAAATTATGATCCACACGCATAGCTCTTGGGACGACCTCGGCTTTACCGATAACTACACTATACACGACCGGGTACACTACCCGTTAGTGCATTAGGTAGACCTTAGGTAGACAAGACTTTATAAATATTAAAACCTGGTCAGAAATCTTGCATCATGAATTGAATTATTAGTTAGTTTCGAGTTCAAAGTTGGTTTATGTTTGTAACCAAATCAAGCGTAACTCAATAAGATCAAATCAATATATCATCTTTTGTCAAATAAAAGAATTTGTAGGAAGGAATCAACAATGATGATAGTGAAACTTATTTTGAGCATTTAGCTTTTCATTCAATGCAAGCATTACATATTAAAAGTTATTTTGAGCTTAAACTCATATAAGGTTGCCTAGTGAAATCCAATGTGCTTTTTATGTCCATTCACTAAGTGGTCGTGAGTTTAACTCGAAGTCTCCAACCGGGAAAAGAGATGGACATGAGTTCACGGTCAAGAAAGATGAACTTTAGGAGTTTAAATAGTAGAAAACTTACCAGTTTAAGGACATTGTAAAACCCTCAGTCCCCCAATATTACTATGTAAAGTCTTTGTTTGAAAACAACACAAAGATTCAAACATCAACTTAAGCTCAATCAATATAACATTTGTATGGAAAATTTAGTGCACTTGAGGGATAAGTTCACACCTGGTAATGGGTTTGGAGGTACGGAGTGTACACCCATTAGGTCCCTGAACACCCTGACTCAATTAAGTGGTTTGTAGTTCAGTTGATAATGTAAATGATAATGCTACTGATGCAGTTCATTCCTGCTGCTAGCATTATCATTCCTGCTGCTAGCTTTGATAATACTGCTGCTAGTATTATCATGATGCTGCTGATCATTTCTGCTGCTAGTGTATCAATTCTGCTGCTAGCTTTATTGTTTCTGCTGCTAGCTTCGTTGCTGATGCAAAACAATTCTGCTGCTAGCATTGGTGATACTGCTGCTGGTACTCTGATGCTGCTGCTAGTACTCAGATACTGCTGCTGAACTATTAGCAATAGATTCTGCTGCTAGCACAATTTATTGTGCTGCTAGGCATGCGATTCTGCTGCTGGTTATAACCACTGACTCCTACTATTATGGAAACTATTATAGTATAATTAATGGGCCGTTAATTATACATAATTCCATAGGCTAGGGTTTGAGTAAACTCTATTATAAATAGATGTCGTATCATAACTGCATGGAGATACAGAACACAAACCCTAAACACTTGAATACGATTTTGTTCTTGATTTGTGCCTAAAACAAGAACATCACTTGGTCTTATCCCATAGAGATATTCGTGTAACCCAGGCATAGGGTCGAATAGTTTCTATTGGAAAGTGATTACAAGGATTTCAAGTGAATATCCGGTACCTTGATTATTGATTATCTTTACCCTGATTTGGGAACACGACACAACACAACCAAAGCTCAATCAACATAACATTTGTAAGGAATTCAATGTAAATGGGTGAGCTAGTTCATTTGAAAAGTCTAGATATGAGCAGACAAAAAGATACCCGTTCAACAAATTGAAATTCTTTATCTTTCTTAACCCGGATTCTTGTTTATTATGGAATACTAATATAACGAGATTGCTGTGAAAAAATATATATATACAACTAGAAAAGAAAACTAGTTCAAGGGATTCACATCAATAGAATTTGTAATTTGAACCATAAAAACTTGAAACTAGACAAGAAAATTATAATTAAAGGGTGTACTGGATCAAATGACTTGTAAAACCAAGGTCTTAAACACATATAATTCCGTAAATCTATAATTATAATTGATAAATACTTCAACTATTTACAAAGATAGTGAAGGCAGCAGTTGGGCTTCACTTGCTGTAACATTATTCTACAACATTGAACTCATAACATCTTTATTTCAACTTCTAGGGTTCGCCTGATTCATGGATGAAATCACATAATGACAGATGAAGCAACTCAGAAGTTCAACTTTATCCATGAAATTTTGCCTGGCAAACTCATCAATCTCAGGCTAAACGGATCCCCTTTTTGTATCTTATCATGAAGCTTCTTCTACAGGTCATGAAAGAGCCGCCTAATGTGGTCCACAGTTGCAGGAACCAATGTAACCGGGCAGCGGTTGTACTATTGTCACATAAAACAAATATTAGATACGAGTTCACATTATAATGGCCTTTGGTGTACCAATCTAGTCCCTACAACTATTGATAAAGGTGGAAAACTCGGCAGGTCGGGTAATGGTTCACAATGGGTTGTCTTGGTACAAGTTGACCCAGAGCACTTTTTGTCCACTTTTAAAAGTATGAACATAATTTGTGTTAAATATGATTAGAGAATATTATCAGAAGCATAATCTAAGTCTGTGAATAGAGAGTTATATCATAAGCACTTTGGCAACTTTCAACCCGTTGGACCCCTTCCAACCCATTTAACGTGTTTTGTTTTTAGCTATTTTTTTACACATTTGTCCCCTAAGAAATATAACATAATCTGAATCGACCATTCTAAGTTAAATGGATGGAAACTGCGACCTCTAACTATTAGAGTTTGAGTTTCTTTGTTGTTTCAACTTTCAACTTTATTTGTAAAATGTAGAATTTATCACTTCGGGCAAATTAAAGAACTCACTTATAAAGATCTTAGAGACTAACAGATACAAGCGGGACAGAATAAGCAGCGGTTAAATGCAATATCTACACAAAAGCATCATCCTGATATTCCAATATAGCTATTGCTAATGAGATCTGGTATTGAAGATGATAGCTAGAGAAGAACGCATACCTGTGAAACATACTTGAATATGCAAGCATAGCAAAACACAAAGCCAGAAACCGTAACTGCTGATGGGTTTGCTCGCTTCTGGGAACACAAGGGACAAATTGTCCGGTCAGGTGGCAGAGGGATGCCCTCCTTGGCAACCTGTTACATAAAAAACTAATTATATAGTACTATAATATATCTCAACTAATATCTTGGCTACATGTATAACAGATGTACCTTCGGTGCGGGAGGAGGAGGTGGTGGAGGATACACAGTTGGAGCTGACATTCTCTCCTCAGCAGATTGGTACCACCATTCCATCATCTATAATAATAACACATAAATTTTGTTATATGCTTCTTCAAGAACATTGGTTACATTATAATAATTAATAGACACACCTACCTTGAAACCAAATACTGCAGCTATCAGACCCGTTTGTGCATAGTCAAGAAGTGCATAAGCACAAGTGAGCAATGCTCCTTGTACCGTCTGTAACACATCATAGGTCGTTAGAAATTTGTTAACATACTTTCGTGAACAATTACTTTTATACAGTTAACAAGATGTGCAAAAAAGTTAAAAGAACTTGAAGCATACCTTCAACCAAGGAGGGCCACGTAGTCTTTCACGCTCATTACTTCTTATTTTAGATATTCTTGAAGAAGTATCCATCTACCTTGTCATAAAAAGTCAACTAAATCAAACGAGCACGATGACCATAAAAAAAAAAAGACACTGATGTAGTCTTTGGAAATTGAATTGACTGGAAAATGATAATAATAATTAGTTGATGCTCCCCTGCCTACTGAAACAAATGAAACTCTTTATTTTCTTTGGCAAAGTATCATCGAATATTACTCATATAATAATCGTTAAAGGATATTAATAATAATAGGTTATGTATGGCCCACAAGATTTCTCTAATCTGTACAATTACGAGGACGTTGATATATTTTGCCAATGTCAAACACTTTCAGTACAATTATGAGGACTTATATAATTTGGCCAATGTCACACTTTTAGTACATCATATGCTGACCAGATGTTGTAACTTGTAAGGTTGAAAACATAGTTGAAAAATGCAATCTCAATTTATTTTCTCAAGACGTAATTTTAAATATAAAGAATTTATGAATAAGTCAAACCAGCCTTAAACATAAGTTGGTTCAAGATTAATACCAGCTCCTGTCCTGTAGCCCGACAAACTTGGAGTCCAAGTGCATGCAATCCTGGAGAGTAGAACCCAGTAGCATCCAAAAGGTATAACAGCTGGTATGCGAAGGCTAACCCTGCACCATGAGAAAAGGCACATCGATGTAATTTAATAAGCTGAACCAAATTAAGATTTGTAAGTGATTAATTATGCTGTAAGTTAGAATAATTTTAATATATATTATGTTGTATGGATAATAATCTCTCTAAACTAACTACCAAAGCTTATAAGAGTAATGAATAAATTTAGTATCATTTCTTATACTCCAGAGGCAGGACGATCCTCAACTTGGCAAGCAAAACAGAATCAAAGCTGAAAACAAAGATGGAACAAACCCAAACCAAAAACAGATATAACAATATATAAAACTAAGGTACTCTAGCAAAGTGGGCTGAGCAAAAGGAATTCTAGCAATGTGGGCTGAGTAAACCAAATCAAAGCACACTTGGCTGAGAAAAACGAGTGCCATAAGTTATATTATAACAAATAGTCCAGGTGAGTCTAGTAGCTCCAAGCATCAAGCAAGTCTAGACAACTTTAACCATCTCTACACAGAATAAGTAAAAAAAGCTTTAACACACACAGTCGTCTACTAAACCAGCTCGTGGTTAACTAACAAGAAAAAGGGAGGGTGCCCAACTGGCCATGTCGAGCAAACAGAGTGATCATATTGATTAATGGAAAATGAGTTCACTAAATAACTATCCTTAACGCGAAGATCAAGCGAATAGTGTTGTACACTATTTTATAACGATTATATCACCAAAATAAGTATCCCCACAGAGTATACACAGCTAAGCGAGCAACGATGGCTTCCCCGCTTCACCAAGATAATAATATTGTACAACTAACCTATATAAGTATGTACCTTGTCAATATTATTCTCCCCCTTTAGTCAAACCAAGAGGTTGCGCCGCCATTTCATCATTACTCCATGTGGAGGGAGTGAAAGAAGAACAGTCTAACCAATAAACTAAGGGTAGCCAATAGTAATACATATTAAACATAAGCTTAGCCGCATTAAAGTCAAGTAGCAAGTAAACACCCATAATTTAAGTCATGAGATTAAGTAGTCAGCATACATCAAAAGAGGGTAGGAACAAGTCACGCATACTCTTTTTAATGGATCCCAAGGCTGGCCTAGTTTCTTTACGCACTTCCAGAAACTGCTTGCGAACTTAGCATTGAGTAGCACTGACACGTTCCACGAGTGATAAACTACTCTTCTTCATCTTGTCCTCAAGTTCCTCACCATGTAAGTATGTAGAGTACTCTTCTTCATCTTGTCCTCAAGTTCCTCAATCTCTACCTCTTTGATTGTATGATGTGGATTCCTCATGAGGGCGTTTGGTCCTGGGATTAGTGGATTTTTGTGCCCCAGTCTTAAGAATGCTGGCATGAAGAGGTTATTGGGTCTTCGCATGCGATCCGGTAGGGGAAAGGTTGTTGAGTTGATCGAATAAATTTGTAATGATCATGCTATGGGGTAGGACCATTTGTCAGTCTTTGGAACATACACGTAGCGAGAAAGTAAGCAAGTTTGGTCATACGTAGTGAGGTTGAGTGGTTGACGAATTTATGTGCATGATTCCCGTACATGAGCACGGGAAAGTCTTGATGGATGCAATTTCCCAATTAACCAATAAAACAGTGGTAATATTCAATGTTGAAAGTAAAAATTGCGAGCACCGAGATAATGGTACTTTCCATCACTTGTTTTGCAATCCTCAACTAGTTTATGGTTATAGGCCAAGAGTTAATGTGGTGTGTTGGAACTTTGTCATTTTCCTTTCTGGCTTCGGTCTAGTCATTTTGTTTTACAAATAAACAAGAACACCAAAAAATGAATACATACGCATGTGTTAAATCCAATGAGACATGTGCGTGTGCAGATATGAAAACTTATGTTAATAAGTTTGTCGCTATTTATCATGGTTGAAAGAATATTTAATAAAACAAACTGAGACAACCAATTATTTTTTGCTACATCACCTATGGATTATAGAGAACTGTGAAAAATGCATATAAAGTCGTTAAACCCAAGAAAGAATTTGTGTGAGCGTGTATCTAGAGAATAAGAGCACAACGATTTAGTAAATGGCAATAGGGACTAACAATGGCCAATGAATTCCATAAGTATTATGTGCAACAAAATCTTTCAACGAATATGGAGTAAGCTATCAAACTGGACAACAAATCTTAAGGTGTAATGATGTGCAATAAGAATTGACCAATTTTGTGATGAGAACGCATGAAATACAATGGAACACATCAAATGGGGGATAAATTCACAAAAAATAATTATTAAGAGTAAGAACCCCCCAAATCTGAGCTTAAAACTCTAGTTTTCTCATAACATAAAATGAAGAAATTAAACTTTATAGTATTAAAAGATATGATAATGAAACATAATTTTGAAGCATATAAGTGGAATCGCAAAAAAAGATTTTTAAAATAAATCCCATAAGGGAGGTCGAAGAAGAAGACTTACCAAGTACGTGATAATGATGACAATAAAGTATGTGGAGGAGGAATGCCGCCAATGGTGGTCGAAGTAAATATTGGTGAATAAGATAATTTTGTGGAACAAAAATATGAAAAAATAAAGAAAATGGGGAAACATAGGTAAAAATTCATAAAAGAGTAACATAAACACCAAACAAAATAATAAGGGTGCGTTTAGTTGGGGGAAAACACCCTTGTTTTCTACAAAACGTTTTGTAGAAAACAAGGAAAACAGAGACCGCGTTCAAATCAACGTTTTCAAACAAAATGTTTTGCAAAACACAAAATCCCCTATTTCCTAACTTAACAAGGAAAACTACAAAACAAATTTTAGTTGTTTTCCTTTGTAACCCACAACCCTCCTTCCCCTCCTTCAAAATAGAAAATACAAACATCAACTAAACGCGTTTTCTATATTTTCAAGTGTTTTGTGGAGATAAATTTCCCTTTCAAATTTTTACAAAACTAGAGATAGAAAACAAGAGAATTTTTTCTCCAACTAAACGCAACCAAAATAATAAAAATTTACCATTTTTCTAGTTTTTCACTATTTTCTTTAACAAAACTCGCATCTTAGAGACATCTTTACACTAGCGACATCTCCAACGACGCCATTGATAACATTACTCCTCTGTTTACCATCTTTTTTCACCATTGCTTACATGGAAAGTCTTCTTAGTCACCCACTCTCTCTAAAGGTCTTTTTCAATCTTTTTTTATTCTTTTGAGATTTCAACTATATTATTTAAAAATTAAGTTCCCTTATCATGTTTTCTAACCTATGTCTTAATGGGTCTAGTTTTTGTTGATAAAATAAGGGTATAATCTTGAATTTGGGGGTTTATTACTCTTGTTCAAAAAATTCATGAAATGATCCCTATTTGATGCATTCCATCAATTTTCGTCCAATTCCCATTAAGAAATTAATCATTACTTTACAACATCACTTCACCATAAGATCATTGTCCCAATTTCATAACTTTATCCAAATTCCTTGAAAAATTTTGTTGCATTATAACTTGAGCATTAATTAGTCACTCTTAGTTCATATTCCTATTGCCATTTAGTCATTTACTCATTAAAAGTGTGCCCTTACCATGTAAAAATACACTCGCTCAAGCACGATACATGTTCGTGGAATCTTCTATAAGGACTATTATCAAGACATAATCCTTCACTGAAAGAAACTTACGTTTTGCTAAACACTTGCTGAACAGGAGCGCATCAATGCAACATTTGATTATTGGGAAACTAACTTTGCTAAGTATTTTGAATAATTATCGAAGTAACATAGTACAAAAATATCTATTGAAGATGCTGATAACTAATGTTTTAGTGCCGAAATAATGTTTGAGTGTAAGCTTAAACAAAGGTCTAACTTATTTCTTTTAAAAGCAAATCTGCTTGTCTATTATTTTCTACACATTTCTTGAAAAGCCAATAATCAGTAACCTATATATTCTTATGTGATTTTTAGTCTGATGCTACTTCCATATGAGATTGTGTGAGCTTTATTGTAAACATTCACAAACACTCATTTTTACCATCTCAGAGATACAAGACTTAAGTGATCTCTACCATTTATAGAGAGAGGACTCAACGAGAGTTGGTGATCTCTACCATTTTTTATAGGATGGAGAAAGTACTAGTGAGAAAGAATTTCACTTAAAAATCCAGGAGGTAGACATAAGATTGATTCATTAACATCTTCCCAAACCACTATACATACGGTGACAACAAATGGAAAGAAGATAACTAACTAGAAAGATGCCTGTGCGCTACTAATGTAAACTGGACTAAGGTGATGATTAGTGACTTATGCGCATCATGGTGAAAATCAGCTTTAGATGGACAGGATATACGTAATCATGATAAATCTATTCGTCTTCACATGACTCGGTTTCAACTATTTCACCTTCAATATATTATAACCAATGAACATGAGTTTCATTACCTTCACTTCCAGCATGCAACCAGGGGTAGCAAGTAGCTACAATCTTATTCATTCTCTTCCTGAAGCGTGTTCTAACTGACAAATCTGTATCCGAACCACTAGTTGACGCAAATGAACTACTCGCATCACCCAATGTTTCGAATTCATCAAATCTTTCGTTAACATTTCCCCAAAGACTAGCTTGAAGCGCAGCTTCTCTTTCTTTATTATAGATTGCATGCAACTTTGACTTGAAATATGGTAACACAACCTGCATCAAACATTACTAGTTGATGTAGTGTCCTACTTAACATTTCCCAAATAACAAAGTACATTAGAAAATATACAAAAACAAAATGAACAGTGTGGGTTTACCAGAAAGACAACTGAGAGAAGCTTTTGACGTTTCCTTAGGCCAGAATTTTGAATTCTATTTCCTGTTTCCATAGCGTCATCCTTTTTCACTTGAACATTAACTGCCCTCCTTCTTAAGCCATATAAAGTTTCGGCAAAAGAAGCATCTGAGAGAACACAATAGCAACAGGGTTAACGTAGTGTACTTATATCATAGCATATGAACATTATACCATGAGTTTCTATGACAAACTCAGATAACCAATCTGACAATAGTAAAATTTCCTATATAATTTCTTATTTATGGCTACTTTAGTTTAAGACTATAAATGCCAAAAAACCAGCTCTTTCATACTTACGTAGTGAGACAGGGTCGCTTTACTCAAGCATTTCCTAAAAGGTTTAATATGACACTTGTCACTATCCTATTGGATCGGAATTAGGATACTTGTCACATTTCTATTAGCTCACAGGAAGTCAATTACAAATTCTGTCGTGATGTAATGACACCGAGTAGGCACACAAAAACAGGTTGTTTAGTACTTTTAGTTTTCACACTTTCTCCTACTTGAAGCTAAGTTCATCTACATAGAAAAAATGTGTACCTGGCCTACACCTACTACTCCCCCGTCCCAAAATAAGTGTCCACGTGTCTATTTTAGTTTGACCCAAATGTGCGTTTACTTCCCATTCCAAGTTTCTCATTCTACCGTTACTTACACACTTGCACCTAATCACAAAATCACGTTGATTGTAAATTTAAAAGTGTGTTCATTTTGAAAGGATAACTTCGATGTCCTCACAAAAGGTCTAGGGTTCAAAACTTACTAGGTAAACATCTTGGGGTGGCTAGGGAAAGGGTTCGGAAAGCGTACATAGACTCGCCCTCCTGGGTAACCTAAACATGGAAAACCTTATCCGTTTTGGCATTTAACTACCAAACACTTTTAAAATTGAGTAATTGCTCACTTGCTAAAACTTTATGAATCTAGTGGAAACGTAAACTATTATACAACAAGCAACAGCAAAATAAGGTGTGAGAAATAAGTTACCGGTGGTGCGTAAACTATGAGTTTCGAGAATGAGAGTGAGTGCAGCAAAGAATTCATCTTCATAATCCAAAACTTTATGAAGGAAAGGTCTTCTCAGTGCCAATACCTAATGGACATATTCCAAATGAGTTAAGTATATGATTAAATAAGCAATTATAATAATAAAAAAAAATAGAAATGAAAGAGGCATACACCGATGGAATAAGTGAGAGCAGCACGGAGACTGGAGGGGAGCTGTTGAGCAGCAGACATCTCGAAGAACGTCGGGTGACTTCCTTGACCTCCTACCTGAAACAACATCTTTTTTGTCTTTTTTTTAACTGCTTTTTCTTTTGCTTTTGGTTTTGTGGGGAAGATATCACACACAAGGATCTCTTTTTTCTTTTTCTTTTTTCTTTTTATCTCGTTTGGGACAAAAGCTGCTCTTTGGTGTCGTGATGATTTTTGGCTAAGATTTCATTTATGGGGTGTTTACGTTGCTTCCAATTATGTTTCATAACCTCATTTTACGGCTTTTCTTGAATGTTTTAAGCTCATAAGTTTTAAACAAGCTCAAAAAATTTTACGGCGAGCTAACGGTGTTCTTTCTTATTTCAGCCTATGAGACGAAGGAACAGCTGCAGGACCTCCTAAAGATCAGAGCTAAAGAGGCATCTACAGAAATTTTCTCAAACAATAACCTTATGGGCGCTTTCATAAAAACTTTATTTGTTTCAAAATTTAGAAGAAAAACCTTTTTTTTAAGATGAAAGATTGATGTTATCCGATGTTAATTTAGGGTTTGTTAATCAATTATTGCCATAGTAATTTTGTTTTTATTCAAATTGAACGAAACCCTAATTAATATTTTTTAAATAAATGAACTTCAAATTAATGGCAACACTTTGTAACTTGCAACGATTGAACGAGTATATGATGAAATTAAACAGAAATCGAAACCTAATTTTGTGATTTTATATGCTTTAAAACTGAATTCAGGATATGAGATTTCATCCTTGAGTCTATCATACCAAAATTTTGGAGCTTGTTTAAGAGCATATAAATCTTTCTTGAGCTTGTAAACATGATTTAGTTTTTCGAAGTCAGTGAATCCCGAAGGTTGTGCCATGTATACCTCCTCATTGATAAAACCGTTTAATAACACACTTTTCACATCCATCTGATATAGTTTAAAATCATCGGCACACACATAAGCAAGAAGTATACGAATAGATTCTAATCTAGCTACGGGATCATAAGTTTCGTCATAGTCTATTCCCTCTTTTTTATTATAGCCTTGTGCGACTAGTCTAGCCTTATTCCTAAACACAACTCCATTTTCATCAAGTTTTTTTCTAAACACCCATTTTGTTCCAATGATAGTCGCATTCTTAGATTGAGGTACTAATTCCCAAACATCATTCGCTAAAAAACGTTATTTATACTTTGCAATCTTTGCTAAATTTTATTGATGACAATGATAAAGTTTATTTACGCAAAGCATAAAAATTTTCAAGTCATCTACATTGTTACGCCCCGTGCCCGCTTATACTAAAAACCTTGACTTTACACGCGGAAACGTTTGACTAAAACGGACTCATACAAATTCTTCATTTAATAACCAGAGCCTATAACATTTAACCCTTTAAAAATACTTGCAAGAACATATACTCGAAAACCCTTCAGAACATTTCACACAATTTTATAACACAACCCAACAACCCTTCTGTGACCAACGATACGCCGTATCCTTTTGAGGGATACGCCGTATCAAAGCTGAGAGACCATACGCCGTATCAACCTGAAGTGATACGCCGCATCACCTTAAACTTCTGATACGTCGCATCTAATATATTGGATACGCCGCATCGGCCAACTGAGACAGAACATCAGCAGGAAACCTGCATAAACTCAATACTCACCCACAACTCATTTTGACCTCAATACAACATTATAACTTATGCCAAAACACTCATTTAGCATTCAAAACTATAACAAACCATAATACACGGCAAATGACCCGTTTGACTCCAAAATGGGTACAAATAGACACTAATCCAAACACTCCTTTAACATTTCACTCAAAACACATAAAACATACTTAGACTTATCAAACGACTACAAATTCGTCATACGACTCTTGACATACTCTTTGCCACTTGTTTACTCGTTACAAAACAACACTTGACTAGCGGGGGTACAAACTTATACACTTGAGCTCGGTATCTACCTAAGCTCTACATTCTTACCAAATCTACCCATATTGCATTAACCGTGCCTTAACCCGTATATCCATATCCATATCTCACATATCCAAGCCATCCTTAACAACACGCCAACCTACAAAACGGTTAAACATCTAAACCGTAAGCACAACGGCTTAGCAAGTAAAACGACTATAACATACAATATACTTCAATCCACATTATGCATCATATACATAAAAAACTTACATCAAGGCTCACTACTCAAATCTCAACTAGCACATAACATCAACATATCCATAGCATCATCTCATCACATAAGCCATAAACATGGCATCACATAAGCATAGTCCAAGCTCATCTTTTCTTCATAAACATACATAACACATAATGATAGAAATCCATATACATATATGCTATCATCATTTTACTTACCTCAAACCAAGCTAAACAATAACAAGGATCATCATCATCATCATCATCTTCCTTCATAAATAATAAAAACCTAACAACATAACAAATAATAACATAACAAGGGTTATCAAAACCCATCAAAACATAATCATCTTGCTAACCAAATCATCATATGATCATACCCACATCATATGATGATTTCCCACTTAAATCACTAACTTGAGAGGGATTACTTACTTGATAATCATAGCTAAGAAGGACCATAAACATGGGTCTTTTATCTTCTTCATTAAAAGCCATCACCTAGCTCTATCTTTCCCTCCTTTCTCTTTGGTTCGACATTCACAGGAAACACACTCTCTTTTACAGGAGAGTGTGGAAACTTATAGATAAATGGGGAAGTTTCTAGCTACAAGGGCAATTCTGTCATTTCTGCTTATTTAAGGTCGATGCGCCGTATCTATCTGCATAGATACACCGCATCCATGCTACCCCTTATATACGCCGTATCTCCTTCTCCAATACGGCGCATGGACTATAACAAGTCGGTTCTACTTTCCATTCTACCATACGCCGCATGTAACTTCTTGGATACGCCGCATCTAGGCTATAACAGACTAACACTTAACACTATAACCATTTGCCCTTAGATAACCACATACTCTTAGTCAAACATACTTAGGCTCGGGTCAACTTCATCTAGGGTGGGGTCCCAATACCCGGGAAACGGGTCTAACAATTCTACCCCCTTATTTGGGTTTCGTCCCCGAAATCTCTCGTCTAAAACTATCCAAAACTAAATTCACGACATATACATGTCCTTATTCTCATGCTTTCTAGGCCAATTCCTTGCAACGATCTAAATGATCTTGCAAGTTCTAAACTCCCTATACGCAATCATAATTCATAATCCATTATAAGCACGCTTCTCATCGCAAACTTTTCTAAGATTTCCTACAATTGACGACTTGTCACATGGAAAATCTACTACTTTGACTCTATATGAGTCAAACTTCATCACTATAAACACGGCATTCAGCAATGCACTAACCATAACATAACATCATATACCGGTTAATTTCACATTCCACATAATACTAACACATAACTATACCAAAAACCGGCAACTTATCTCAAAATATACAAAGTACCATACAAACGGCACCTTCAAAAATCTATCACACACAACACTTAAGCAAACTTTCTTATCAAATTTCTGGAAATGCTCACAAATTGACTTATCAAATTAAAACATAATTCAATTTAGACGTCTAACTTAAGGTTTCACACATGACCTTAACACTGCTATCAGTTTTATTCATATCTATCTTTTCTTATGACGTCTAACATGTTTTAGTTTTCACTTTCTCATATCACTATCCGTACTCATGTCATATCGGCTACTCATAAGCCCACTCCTTTGTAACTCTTCATTTACATAAAAAGGCGTCCCGATCTATGTAAATCAAGAAATACAAATTCATGGTTCGGCGATTTACAATTCTTCATTTAAATGAAAAGGCGTCCCAATCCATTTAAATCAAGAAACCATAAACCGTCCTACTTATATGCTTCCAACATAACATTCGTACATACTTTACTTTCCATCTTTTCTAGCCTTGGATCCAATCTCACTAACTTTCCTTCATGCCATAAGGCAAGCTTAACATCATGCCATAAAAGAGCAAACTATAAAACCTCTCGTGCCATAAAGACACCTTAACATCGTGCCATAAAGACACCTTAACATCGTGCCATAAAGACACTTACTTTAAACTAATCGTGCCATGGATGTAGGCAAACCATGCCGGTGAAGGCAAGCTAACAATCATGCCATAAAAGGCAAGCTAGGCCATCCCAAAGGATGCCAAAACTAGAGCATTGGATCCAAGCTATATCTGTCTTATCATCTTTACTCGCTTTATCTTTCATGCACTTCTATAATTAGGCACACACTATCATTTTCTCAATACTCATTGCCTTAAGCAATTTCAACTTTCACTATCACGCTTACTATCATCTAGACAAGTTTCTATATAATGCTTGTTGATTTATTATCTTTGCAAATTCACAATGTAACTTATCTTTCATCCATCAACCCCAAGTTGACTCACACACTCGCTATGTGCCATCTTTATTTAGACAATTTATGTGTAATGCTTATCCATTATAACTTACGCATCTTTTACGTGTCCTTACAACACACTTTTACTATTACCCGTCAACCCTTGTTGACCATATTCTCAATTCATACTGTCACTTCATTTAGTCTATTCAACTTGTATGCATACAAACCTTACATAGGTTTATTCTATAACAGTTTCGTTAATTTCAACTTACATATTCAAATAATTTAACATGATCACATTCATGTTTTACAACTCTTTCTAGTATACTTAAAGTCACTTATGACTTTTAGTGCGATCTATATCTCATTTTTCACTTTGACTCATCATACTTTACCATATATCACTAGCACTTTTCAATTTATCATGTTTTATATGCAACATGTTCTCATCACTTCTTAACTTTACACTTTAACTTTCTCATTTAGTTTAGCATATAAGAACTCATGCTTCTCAAAACATCAAGCTATAAACATACTTCGCTATTCACTTCTTTCTTATCTTTATCTTTTTAAGCAATTATGCTTTTTCAAATTATTAGCATGCTTCTTAACTTATTTCACATAACAATATTTCCTTTTTAGCTTTACCGACCACAACTAGGTCAACACATAACATGCATTCCAATGCATCTATCTCAACTCATACACTTCAATACAAGCGTGCTCTCGAGCACATCACATAAAGCTTAAACATACCATAACTTACCATAGACTTATCATCACAAAATCAATCATACCATAACACTTAACATCATATAAGAAATCATAGCATAACGCTTAACACTTATCCAACAAGTGTTAAAAACATTCAAAATCAAAATCAACTCACATAGTCTATGGCATCATATATCACATCACATAAGCAATCTATGTCTAGGCATCAACATCTAACTAGCCGCAAGCAAAAACTTACCTTATAACTAAGGCATCATAAACCTTAGTCCATTTAACAATCCCGTCTCTAATACCACTTAGCCTTGCTACTCGCATTCATAACTTTATCTCTATCACATATCACAATAAAATCCCCGACACCAACCAAGGTGCACGGCTATCTAATCACATAAACATTTCAAGTCCTCCACGGACTTACCTCTCATAATCACAACATCAACACCGGTACCAACCGAGGTGCTCGGCCAACTAATGATCTAAACATCTCAAGTCCCCATGGACTTGCATCTCATACTCAACAACACTAAAACATACATACATCACCTATCATCAATAGGCTCAACTAACATAAAACATAATTCGTCTAACACATAGCAATCAATTTCCGCGCAATCTAACACTTACGTCAAATGTTTCTACGAGTGGTTTAAGTCTAGGCAACCTAAAGGAAACCTAATTCACTTAAACCGAAGCTCTGATACCAATTTGTTACGCCCCGTGCCCGCTTATACTAAAAACTTTGACTTTACACGCGGAAACGTTTGACTAAAACGGACTCATACAAATTCTTCATTTAATAACCAGAGCCTATAACATTTAACCCTTTAAAAATACTTGCAAGAACATATACTCGAAAACCCTTCAGAACATTTCACATAATTTTATAACACAACCCAACAACCCTTCTGTGACCAACGATACGCCGTATCCTTTTGAGGGATACGCCGTATCAAAGCTGAGAGACCATACGCCGTATCAACCTGAAGTGATACGCCGCATCACCTTAAACTTCTGATACGTCGCATCTAATATATTAGATACGCCGCATCGGCCAACTGAGACAGAACATCAGTAGGAAACCTGCATAAACTCAATACTCACCCACAACTCATTTTGACCTCAATACAACATTATAACTTATGCCAAAACACTCATTTAGCATTCAAAACTATAACAAACCATAATACACGGCAAATGACCCGTTTGACTCCAAAATGGGTACAAATAGACAATAATCCAAACACTCCTTTAACATTTCACTCAAAACACATAAAACATACTTAGACTTATCAAACGACTACAAATTCGTCATACGACTCTTGACATACTCTTTGCCACTTGTTTACTCGTTACAAAACAACACTTGACTAGCGGGGGTACAAACTTATACACTTGAGCTCGGTATCTACCTAAGCTCTACATTCTTACCAAATCTACCCATATTGCATTAACCGTGCCTTAACCCGTATATCCATATCCATATCTCACATATCCAAGCCATCCTTAACAACACGCCAACCTACAAAACGGTTAAACATCTAAATCGTAAGCACAACGGCTTAGCAAGTAAAACGACTATAACATACAATATACTTCAATCCACATGATGCATCATATACATAAAACACTTACATCAAGGCTCACTACTCAAATCTCAACTAGCACATAACATCAACATATCCATAGCATCATCTCATCACATAAGCCATAAACATGGCATCACATAAGCATAGTCCAAGCTCATCCTTTCAACATAAACATACATAACACATAATGATAGAAATCCATATACATATATGCTATCATCATTTTACTTACCTCCAACCAAGCTAAACAATAACAAGGATCATCATCATCATCATTATCTTCCTTCATAAATAATAAAAACCTAACAACATAACAAATAATAACATAACAAGGGTTATCAAAACCCATCAAAACATAATCATCTTGCTAACCAAATCATCATATGATCATACCCACATCATATGATGATTTCCCACTTAAATCACTAACTTGAGAGGGATTACTTACTTGATAATCAAAGCTAAGAAGGACCATAAACATGGGTCCTTTATCTTCTTCATTAAAAGCCATCACCTAGCTCTATCTTTCCCTTCTTTCTCTTTGGTTCGACATTCACAGGAAACACACTCTCTTTTACAGGAGAGTGTGGAAACTTATAGATAAATGGGGAAGTTTCTAGCTACAAGGGCAATTCTGTCATTTCTGCTTATTTAAGGTCGATGCGCCGTATCTATCTGCATAGATACGCCGCATCCATGCTACCCCTTATATACGCCGTATCTCCTTCTCCAATACGGCGCATGGACTATAACAAGTCGGTTCTACTTTCCATTCTACCATACGCCGCATGTAACTTCTTGGATACGCCGCATCTAGGCTATAACAGACTAACACTTAACACTATAACCATTTGCCCTTAGATAACCACATACTCTTAGTCAAACATACTTAGGCTCGGGTCAACTTCATCTAGGGTGGGGTCCCAATACCCGGGAAACGGGTCTAACATACATATAGCTACAAGTTTGATTTAAACATCACAAAAGTTTTTAAACATGTTGTACACTTTTAATGTACAAGTTTTATGTACACTATGCTTTCTATGTGGTATATATTTCTAAAATAATGTTCATTACATATCAAACCTAGTTTAAGTAATCAAACATTTTTAATAACTCATAAACTAACAAGTTAATTCTTAATTAACATCATTTAACTAGCTACATTATACATTTTACAAGTTAACTTTGTTAAACATTTTAATCAAAATGTAAATGCATTATAACATCACTACTTGGATCATCCTATACTAGTATCATCTGAGATAGCAAATCATAGTAGGATCCTAGAAAATCTTTTGGAAAGATTTGAACAAGATTTGCAAAATCATGTGTCAGGGACTGGCGGAACCAAAAATTAACAAGGGCGGACCCCTTTTTTTGGTTCCAGGCAATCCGTGGGTTGCTGAAGCCAAATGGCTATAAATAGCAGCCCAAACTTAGTTGTTTTCTCATCACTCACATACATAAACTTACATACTATCTCTCACTTGTTAATATTCATCATCTAACTCTTTCATAGTTGTTTTTGTAAACTTCTCAAGTAGCAAGAAGATCACATCATTGAAGACTTACTAGCTTCAAGAAAGTGAAAGCAAGTCTCTGCATATATAGTGTGAATTGTAATTATTCATACATCATAATCCTCTGTAGTTGTTAGGAATATAAATATTCATATGAAGGTTCGGTCACCCCGAGTATCTAATTAGCATTTATATAGCTCGTAGGCTTATTTATATAAGCTTAGTATTATTAGTATTATTAGTTTTATTAGATTAGTCGTATCTATATTTGTGGAGTGGGTCGGGGCTTTCCCCACTGTCAGCTCACTCCACAGCCCACTAGGGGCACAAATATGTAGAAGTATAAATACCCCTTCCCACACTTGGGAAGGGTTGGAGCTTTTCACTTTCTAATCTAACATTCACTATTCTCTCTTCACTCTCTCTCTCTAGAAAACTCCCAACTCTTATCTTTCTCTCTCTAAGATTCATTCCATCCTTTAATCTTGGGTTTGTGTTATGAATTATAGAATCCTACAATTGGTATCAAGAGCCATGGTTTGATCTTGGGTACTATTATTTTTTTTCGTTTGATTCATTTACACAAACTCAGATTTCACCTAGTCTCTTTCTATTTAGTGGATCTGGTTCCCATTTTTTATTTAATATTCGGTTGTTTAATCTTTTTTTTCCCTATTTCGTGGATCTGGTCCCATCTTTTTGATTTAATATTCACCTAGTTTCTTTCTATTTCGTGGATCTGGTTCCCAGTTTTGTCTTTCAAACTTTACCATTTAATATTCGGTGGAATTTTTTATTGGATTTTCTCTTCTCTTTTCGAACTCTCAATCTCAAGATCTGTGGTTGCTATACTTTATTTTACTTTGTCGCTTTGTTTTCTTTTTATCATTCGAACATTATATATTGAATAGTATCGGCACTTTTTGAATATATCGAACAGTATCTTTGGCTTTTAAAAGATTGCATTTTTTGAAGAAATTTGTGGTCAAAGATTTAAGATGCTGGATACTAATGAATCTGCTATTTTTTCTCTTTCGTTGACTGCTCCACTTATTCGTTGACCGGTCTTGTATGTGTTGCATTTGATAAAAGTTGGATATCTGCTACTCGTATTTTTTTTCATTCGTTGACCGGTCTTTTTTCGTTGACTTAGTGGGTTTAGTGACCGAGGTCTGCTGCTATTTTTTTTCTTTTCATTCGGATATCTACTGCTATTTTTTAATTATTCTTTCGGATCTGTCACGTGAACGATATTCTAGATTTGATAATATATGGTTATGTTAACTTGATTGGTTCGAATTGTCAAGAAAGAAAGTCAGCCGATTTTTGTTGTTTGTTTTTGTTGTCTTGAAGTTCTTAGAGATAAGAAAAGTTTTTGGTAAAGGTTTGAAGATTGTTCTTGTTTGAGATTGGTTGTTCTTAGTTGAAGTTTGTGGTAGAAAGAGGTAAAAGACAATACTGGTGAAAGTGACAACTTTGACTAGTCAAATGCAATTTGTCTAAGTTGCTGTTTGTCTATGCTGTTTGTCTATGCTGTTTGTGTCTTTGACTAGTCAAATGCAATTTGTCTAAGTTGCTGTTTGTCTATGCTGTTTGTCTATGCGGTTTGTCTATGCTGTTTGTCTATGCTGTTTGTGTCTTTGACTAGTCAAATGCAATTTGTCTAAGTTGCTGTTTGTCTATGCTGTTTGTCTATGCGGTTTGTCTATGCTGTTTGTCTATGCTGTTTGTGTCTACGCGGTTTGTCTCTAAGGCGTGTATGCGGTTTGTGTCTACGCGGTTTGTCTGAGGCGTGTATGCGGTTTGTGTCTACGCGGTTTGTCCACGCGGTTTGTCTCTGCGGCGTGTATGCGGTTTGTCTAGGCGGTTTGTCTATGCTGTTTGTCTATGCGGTTTGTCTATGCGGTTTGTCTATACGTCAAAACTTTAAACGGTTATAACTTTTGAACCGTAACTCCGTTTTTAGCCCACGACCTGTCAAAACGACCGTGATACCGAGGAGAATGACACGTTGAATAAATTTATTCATTCAACCCAACTTTCGAAGCCTGAAATCGCTCCAGTAAGAAGTTATTGAGTTTCTAAGTTTTTCAGACCATAATTTCACCATAACAACTTGCATCAATCAAACCAAATCACAACTAAACAACAGATCAACAAGTCTACCCAATCTCTAATCATAACACACATCAATCATCACTTCACGGTTCATTCTTGATTTTTATAAAATCCCGCGAAAGAATCTATTTCTCGGTTTAAATCATAGAATTGTAAAATCCCGTGCACGGTTACATCATGTCTACTACTTCAGATTACATCATATCTGAGGTACTCAAGTTGTACGACACATATGATAACCAAATGATTTCCAATTCTGGACAACAAATGTACGTGTGTGATTCTGATAATACCAATGTGGAATCTTCATGCCCGAAATCACAAGAGAAAGAGCTTCATCAGTCACTTATGCTGTTTAATGCAAAGGAAACTCGCATCGAATGTTTTCGTCTACTTCATTCACATCTCAAGGTTCTGTTTGATAAATCTGAATACGTGATGGGTTACACACGGGCTTTCACAGCACTCTTTGGTCAAGATGTTCATGATTTCACAGTCGAAATGACTCTATATTTAGATCAACTTGAACAACAACTTGACAAAGAAGAATTCTCTGAAGCAAGATCCAGAGCAGCGTTCAGTGTGGTCAATAACCAACTCCAGGTGTTCATTGACTCGCAATACACTGGGGACTATGACTATGACAGTCAGATGACAAAAGGGTGTTTTGCTAATTACACTGGATTCGAGGTTGACGTGTTCAGAGTTACATTACTTCAATTGATGAGTAATGTTAATGGGTTTATTGATGAAAGGGCTAAACAAATGGGGAATGGAACAAGATCAGACAAGTTTGATGATAGTGACAGCACAGGAAGTGATTTCACAATTTGTGAGAATGCAGCCTGCGAATCTGAAAATCACCAAGCACAGTCGGCCACGGTACATCAGTCTTATCAAGATAATGCTCTTTCTAATGAACAACAACATACTGATCAAATTACACCTTCTTATGACTCATATCTGGTGGAAAAGACTGATAGCAATATTACCATTGATTCAGCAAATTTGTGTCATAAAGGGGGAGAGATTGATCATGATGTTGAACATGATGATGCGTCAAGTGCTTTGCCTACGGCTGAGTTTTTCAAATCAAATGATATAGTTGAAAAGGATGTTTATAATGAACTTTCAAAAAGATTTTCACTGCTTGAAAAACATTGTATTGATCTTGAAATATCAATGCAACAAAAGAAAGAAAGTCTTCAAAATAAACTACCATGTAAAAACCCGGAATTTCCTGAATTCCGCGAATTTTTTATGATAAATGATTTGAAAGCTCAGCTAGAAGCCAAAAACTTAACGATAAAAAACCTGAAAAACAGATTGGCTGAGATGCGTGACATATGTAATGAAGTTAAGACTAAACATGACAATGATGTTATTACAACAAATAATGCAGAATTAGATCATAAAGTGACTGAATTGTTTAAGGAAAATGAGTCTTTGAAAATTCATTGCAAAGAACTGAGTGATACAATCAAAGAAACGAAAGCTAAGAATGTAGAGCAAATTACCTCTTTGATTACCAAAAATGATGAATTCAAGGCTCAACTTCAGGAAAAGGGTTTTGCGATTGCATCGTTGAAAAACGAATTGAGAAAACTGAATGGAAATGATGTGAACACTAAGTTTGCAAAACCATCAATCTTGGGGAAACCACCACTTGGGAACCGATCAGTTGTTAGACAACTGTCAGCGTTTAGATCTGAACGGTCAAATGTTTCAAAAACACGGTTTGCCTCCCAAGTTGATGCGGAAAAAGTTTTGTCAAAACCAGTCACTTCACAGTCTAGACCTAGTGAAAAGGAATATGCTGTTGCAAAACCACATCACATGAGTGCATCTAGTTCTTCTAGGATTAGTTCAACCGCGTGTGTCACTTGTGACACCAAAGGAACATGTTAGACATAAAGACATTGTTCAGAATCAAAACCTAGTGGACGCTAAGAAAAACACACATGAAAAGACTAGGAATTTGCCTGTTTCTAAGAGTAGTTGCGTGCCAATTAAGGCAATTCCCGTAGCCGATCACTCTAAGAACCCTAGATCTTTTTCTGACTCCAAACACTTTGTTTGCTCGACTTGTCAGAAATGTGTTTTCAATGCAACCCATGATGATTGTATAACAAAACTCCTGAAGGAAGTGAATGCACGTGCCAAGGTTCCATCCTCTAAGACTAGAAACAACAACAAGCCCGTAGAACCAAAGAGGTGTATGCAGAAACCTGATAGGCCGGTTGCCCTAGGACAAAGGTTTTCTCCCAAAAAGTCTGTAACTGTGCATGAGAAACCAAACACTCCTAGATCTTGCCTTAGGTGGATACCGACGGGTAGAACTTTTAAGATTGTTGGTCTTAGGTGGATACCTATTCGAAAGATGTTCACTAAGTGCGAAACCAAGGTTGACAGTGAAATCCCAAATGGTCTAAATTCTGATATCACTAACCCATATAAATGCAAACAAACTCTTAATGTCAATGCAGGAAGTCTTTACTTAATTGCAGGTACATCGTTCAGGCCTTGTATTAAGGAAAGATTCAGAGTTTGGGTGCCGAAAAGAGTGATATCTCATGATGAAGGGGTTCAAACAATTCAAGCTTGATGAACATCATCGACGATGACGTCTGTACACATCAGTTCAGGCCTCGCTCTTCATTGGCTAAGACGTCTGTTCAAATCAGTTCAGGCCTCGTTCTTCATCGACAATGACGTTTGAACAATGCAGTTCAAGCCTCGGGTCTCAATGTTTTCATAATGGCGTCTGCTGACATCTCTTCAGGCCCCGTTCATCAAAGAAAAGAAAGGCGTACGCTTGAGTGCGCTTTATCTTCAGAAGAAGAGGAATCTTCTTATTTATGACCATTCTCATCAAGCTTCATGTTCTTCAAATGCTCATTCAGTCACCAAAGGGGATAAAAGTACATTGGAGTATATTCTTATTCACCTGCTCTATCAAAAATGGCAGTTAGTCGTCATGTGCAATTTTTGAGGGGGAGAAAGGTGAATAAACTACATGGTGATTGAGATTTGAGAAGTGGTCATACGACTCTCCATGTTTCTGACTTTTCTCATATAAAGGCTTCATACTTGCTCCATGCTCATTCAGATATCGAGTGGATCTACTTCCATCCGATTGGACGTTTATTCACTCAATCAAAGATGGCATCCTCGTAAGCAATCTTTGAGGGGGAGAAGTGTGAACAGTGGACCAACCTCATATGCACTTGTTCAATCAAAGATGGCATCCTCGTATGCAATCTTTGAGGGGGAGAAGTGTGAACAGTGGACCAACCTCATATGCACTTGTTCAATCAAAGATGGCATCCTCGTATGCAATCTTTGAGGGGGAGATGTGTGAACAAGTGATTCGATGTACATTTGGTTGTTGGTTCACTCACTTGAGCTGGGCATCTAATTGTGACCATGGAGTTGATTAGGTATCACTTATTCGAGATTGAAGTTGACTTCCTCAAAGGCGTGATCTTATCCTATCTTGAAGTCGGGGTTGGTTGGATGCATGACTTTCTATGATAACTTGCTCGTGCTTAAGATTTAAGTTGAAGACTTAGGTTATCTAGTTACCAGTAGTCGGGGTAACTATCACTTAAAGGAGGTACGTTGTAGTACTCAGTGTCACACGCCGATGTCGTGGTGGATAATTGTAAGAGGTGTTAATGTCTCATACCTTGGTTGGGTATTGAGTACTTAGAGATTTGCTTGGAGCACTAATTCTCTACACCGTTCTTCCAACATTAGTGCAAGCGTAAGTCACAAGAATGGGGAATTCTATCTTCAGGCTCAAGTTTGGTATATCGGGTTTGCTCCATCAGTTATCTCATCATAAGGCCTACTTGAGGGTTGATAAAGATAGTCAGAGACGGTTTCGGCAGCGGTTAATTCTCACTTGAGCCTAAGTTGTTCTTCTCACAAGATTTCAAGAATATGTTCGTAAAATGTGTTGCTGATTCTGAGGTATCAAAACCAGCAAGGGGGAAGGAGACATACATCTGAATGCACAATGAGTACACATGATGGGCTTTATACTTCTTCTCAATTGAAGATTATTCCGGGAAGACAAATGTCATAACCGCAGAGAAAATCAGTGTTCTAACTCGTTCTTTCTGGTGTGTCATTCCAACTAAGTGTGAGAAGAGAATGTCAGTTTCTGATGATAAAAGAGGTACACAATTGTATGATGGTTCCTATGGTTAGTCGGTATCCTACTGAAGGAAATGTGTACATCCGGTACTCAGTAGCTATTATGGTACTGTCTTGGTGTTATCATGTCGACTACATACGGGATAAATTGCTTACACTCAGGACTTAGCTGAATTTGGTGTAACAATTCTCATCTGCAATGTCCTGAAAGGAGATAAGGGGATTTTCGGGTCTTAATTGATCTTGATGATGCATTGTCGACTTCATTAGTGGGATTGAGTGTGTACTTCGGGTTTTTGGGCTTCATATATCGAGACTGGCTGCATCTCTTCAACTACTTGGGGGAAAGTGGTCTCTGGATACTTTTGGTAGGCATTTCTTCAGTCTTCAGCGGGAAGAAATGTGAGAAGAATTATTCAAATGTGAGATGATTCGTTGCTGATCTATTTGAGGATCCCCGAACGGAGAATCACGATGATTATTCTTAAAAGGGAGCAGCAATACTTAATGTGGTTTGCTACGGTTTCCGCTGTACGCTTACCTTATGTAAGCTTGAAAGAGAGCTTAGAATCTGCTCAGTATGAAGATTATCGGTTTAGGGGGAAGCTATCAAAGCTGTACATTGGGAAGGCTCAAGTTCCGTCGTTTGTTCAGGAGCCTCGAAAGCTTTGGTGGTGAAAGTTTAAGAGATGATTGACCACATATTTCTACAACATACTGAACGTATCCTCATTTCGGTATTCATTTCATCATCGTCTTAAACTGAATAATATAGTTTGTACATATCTTAAAACATACTGTAAATAGAAAATTATAGAACCAGAAAATTGTATATAGAGAATCTTAAATCCAGAAAAACCATAAAAAATTGAAAAATAGAAAATACCAAAAATAGTTTCACCTAGGCATGTCTTCTGTTTATCGATAACATTTACGGACTTAGAAATGTCATTCAATAATGGCACGGGTCTTTAAATGAAGCTCGAGCAGAAGTTAAAATGGATGGTTAAAACATGTCTAAATGGCTTGCTATTTCTTTAGATAGCAACCCGCGCTTCAAACTGGGGAAAGCACGTCGCCAAAAAGACGGCTGTTCCTCCAACTGGGTGATGTTCACCTGGGCATGGATTACTTTATATCCATGTTTCTTCGATCTGATGTACGTTTCAGTGCATCATTTCTTGTAAAAGAAGAGAAATCTTCTTAGTATAACAAATAGTTTTCATTCTATGATTCTTCTGAAAATTATTTGTGAGACACTTGGTGAATATGTGCTGTATGAAATTTGTTTATACTTGGATTATGCATAAAATTTGTCACTTAATCAACGACTACACAACCTCATGACAGTTCTTGTTTGATGAGTTGTGGGGTTAAGCGTGATTTTAGTTGAGGTTCAACTAGAATACGGGTCATTGATTGAGGGGGAGAGTGAATTCAAATTTTATATCATCAAACGGATTTATTGGTTGAAACATACTTGTTAGAAAAGGTTTTGTAGTTAATGGGGAATTAGTTGAAGAGGATCTTGCTTAAATATATCAAATGACCAAGTGTGTTAGTTGCTAGAAAGTTTAGGACATTATGTGCAATTTGCTTATAGTTTCCTAGCTTTATGTATCTAGAAGGTTCATTTGTGTTACTTTGGAATCCTCGTATAATCCCCTAAACACCTTAAGACTCAAAACCTAAAAGAAGTAAGAAAACCAGTTGTGTTTGATGTTCTTGAATACTCCTATGACATTTGTATGAACTAAGTGAATGAGTTTCAAATGTTGTTTGTCTCTGCTGCTTAATTGTTGTTGATATTGTGCATATGTTCTCAGGATTCGCTTAGGTAGATTGCTATTATGTTAGAATCATGTTCCTAAGATCCTGAATGAAATATTGAAATTCGTGTGAATTGCCATGTTCATGATTGCTATCTGCTCTTCATGCTAGATAGTGGTTTGACGTAGTTCCTGATTGGGGTTTGATTATAAGATGAACTTGGTATTATAATGTGGCAAGCTGCTGAAGGGTAGCTATTAAAGAATAGTGTATCTGTATGCATGTATATCTGTGTTGATATTCTTATGCAGATTCCATAGCCAAAATGAATGTACCAATTCCCATTCTAACCATCTGATCAGACGATCAAACTCTATTGATTGGCTCGAAATTCACCACGACAACAACATCGGGAGCAACAACAACTACAACACTTTCACCACCACCACCGCCATTCATTTTGGTCTCGCCAAGTGGGGATCAACTACATTTGCGAAAGATTTGTTGGTGGATGGATGATTGATATTGACTGATTCACTCAGAAAAGCGGGTGATTATATCGTCTGCACAAAAAGGTCAATATCACTTGTGTCATAATAATCAATTTGTGCAAAATAAGCAGTGAATCTCCCTCTTAGATTAAGGGGGAGCATAGTATGTTTCATCATCAGACTACATTAAATCGGACACATTTTCTCCCATGTTTTTCTAAATTATTTAAATCAATTGGGATCACAAATCTCAAAAGGTTTGAAATTTTTGATCGGGGGAGAGAATGTGATTTAAATATGAAACCTGATGAAAATGTGATGTTTTGGAGTTAAGTGTAAGCTCTCCCATAAGTGCTAAACTCTTTTGTATACCAATGCACTTATTGAGGGGGAGCAAAGGATTTGGCATGCATCTTATGTGTGCAAGGCTCAGACTTCACCAATGAATTGACGATAGCTAAAGTCAGTAGTTGAAAGGACATGTCCTGGACGGGTAATAATTTCAAGCCAGTTTATCTGGTGATGTAAGCGTGTCTCGCAAAGGACGTGTCTGAGTAGAATGTACCGATTTCGAGCGATCTTCCTTGAATGTGATCTGGACGGGTAATAATTTCAAGCTAGTTTACTAGTGATGTAAGCGTGTCTCGCGATGATCATGTTCTTGGAAAATCAATCAATTCAAAAGTGCGAGCTTCACCTGACATGTGCAAATTTATAAAACAATCATTTGAGCACATGTTGAGGGGGAGCATTTGAAAAATATAAAACTCTCAAGTGTTTGCAAAAATGTGTTTCAGAATCATGAACACTTTGAGAGATTTTTCAAAGATTTGGTTTATGGCAATCGTGGAAGTACACCAAAGACCGACCATTTTAATTAATGCATGGAGTTATAAGGATGGTTAGGTTAGGCTCAAGTTCCCACGATCCCGCCAGAGCCGGAGGGATCTACCCAGGGACAATCCACTAGTTAGTGTAGAAGTCCTTAGGTATGATTAAAAAGGAGAATAGTGGATAAGGGAAAAGTGTCGACTGAGATGGAGCTAGTACTGGAACAAACCCAACAAGGTACTAGTAATGAAGTCTCGGTAAACACTGAAGGGGTTGAAGAATGAAAAAGAATTGTAAAGATAAAGGGTGAAAAGAAATAGCCCTCCTTACAACTTAGGCAGAAACCGGGTCAATACATATGCTGTCAGAATCACTTAGTTGATTGCTGACATTGAAGACAAAGTATCATGGACCCAGTGATACGCTGCACAACCCTCCCTAGCCACTCAAGGTCCCTCAAAGGATTCTTGTTTCAATTGTCACGGAGTTCAATACATTCCTATCGTCTCTCTCACTCCGAGTTAGATGATATTGAAAAGGTGGCAGTTCTCTCCAGCCTCCGCTCACTAAATCAAAACGCACAATAGAGTCTAGAGCCACGAGATGCATAAAAAGATCTCATAGGAACACGAAATATTTCTACACTGGGTGTTCAACATTAAGGACACCAGTTGTAAACTTATGAGTCCTACGCAGATCTTAGCAATCTGCCAGAACATTTATGAGAGAATTTACGAATGTAGTTCTCAATGATTGAATGGAAATTCCTGCCAGGGTCAACATCAAACAGCCCTGAAAGCAGGTCACTTCGGTAATTCCCTGTGGATTACGCTTAGTGATCACGGCGGTTTCTAACGGTCTACAGTCGTGGAGTGATCTCCAGCGACTCACCTAATCGTTGATGTGCTACGGTTCGATCTTAAAAAGCCCTCTGTGGGTTTTCGATTAGGAACGGTCTTGGTAAGGATTAGAGAGAGTTTTCACACTATGCTGTTAACAATCTCAAAGTCCAAACCTATAAGTACCGGTCGATTTGTTGCTAACTGTCGTATGCAGGAACTTCTGGCGATTGTAGTTGTGGAATGCTGTAGCTGGTTGCTGTTGTAGCTGGTTGCAGACAAGATGCCAATCCATCACCACATGTTCACACCACATCATCATCAAAGAAGTCATGATCAACCTAAAAGACCTTCAACACTGCTTCCGCAACTCTGAAGCTGAAGATCATGATCAAGATAAGTGTGAGCATGACGGTGCAACAAACACTATCTATTACCACATGTTCACTCTACTCCATCATCATGTTCAAAGAAGTCATGACAACCTAAAAGACCTTCAACACAGCTTCTGCTAACTCTGATGCTGAAAGTCATGACCCAGAATGGAGTGAGCATGTCGGCTCGAAGAATATCACATCACAAGGAAACATACTGCTGAAAGATGACTTGGAAACAAATGTTGGATGATAAAGTCGAAGAATATTCAAAGATCATCCAAGACGATCAAAAGGTCATCACAAGATCACTGCTGAATGCATGATGTTTCAAGACAATGAAGAATTAAAGACTACGAGCTATGAAGACATCTTCAGAAGACAAAATGCTAGAATTCAAGTTATTATTTCCGGGGTGACCTCCCTTAGGGGGAGATTGTTAGGAATATAAATATTCATATGAAGGTTCGGTCACCCCGAGTATCTAATTAGCATTTATATAGCTCGTAGGCTTATTTATATAAGCTTAGTATTATTAGTATTATTAGTTTTATTAGATTAGTCGTATCTATATTTGTGGAGTGGGTCGGGGCTTTCCCCACTGTCAGCTCACTCCACAGCCCACTAGGGGCACAAATATGTAGAAGTATAAATACCCCTTCCCACACTTGGGAAGGGTTGGAGCTTTTCACTTTCTAATCTAACATTCACTATTCTCTCTTCACTCTCTCTCTCTAGAAAACTCCCAACTCTTATCTTTCTCTCTCTAAGATTCATTCCATCCTTTAATCTTGGGTTTGTGTTATGAATTATAGAATCCTACTGTAGTGATCGGTTAGTATTTTAATCCTCAAAATACGTAGTGTGACGGGTGTGGTTGTACCCTTGTAAAAGAACTCAACATCTAGCTTTGTGTCGGAAATATTGTGTAAGCGACGTGTAAAGATTTTCTCCGTCGGATAAAGGAGCTTTTTGACTAGTGAAGGATACTCTCGAGTTGAATACTCGGGGAGTGGGGTAGGGCAAGGAAAAAGATTCCTTGTAGACCAAACCACTATAAACCCTCTTGTTGTGGTTTGATCATTTTTATCCTTCTTGCATTTTACTTATTGTCATCTTTATTTAAATACATTAGTTCATTTCACATAAAGATATCAAAGAAAATAAATTAAAAACGGTAAAACTATTCAACCCCACCCCCTTTTAGTTTTCCACATCAACTATCCAACTCTCATCTTTTATAGCTTCACCAACATTCTTAGGTTCAAGTGTCGAAATGAAACAAAAGAAATTACTCTTGTTTCGGGCTTGTGATCTAAGAGTCCTTTCGTTCAATCTACCTATCACCTTATCCAATGGATGATTCATAGATTCCTTTACATTGTCTATACCATTTTCTTCTAATAGTACATTCTCAACTTCGTTCTCTAAGTCGAATTGGTTTTGTAAGTTTGTGTTGGTTTTCATCTCAATGGCGTTTTCTTCATCTAAATCATCATCCACCAAGGGTGATGTTTAAAGTGGGGGATGACTTTCATCAAAAGTTACGTTCAATGATTCTTCGACTTTCATAGTATCCTTATTTAGGACTATGTAAGCTTTTCTAATTTGGAAATAACCTAGAAAGATACCTTCGTATGACTTCAGGTCAAACTTGGTAAGGTAATCTTTAGTATTAAGATAAAGCACTTGCATCTAAACACTTTGAAGTGCTCTAAGATAGGCTTCTTACCTCTAAAGAGCTCATAAGGTGTATTCCCTAAGAATGGTCTAATTAGTATCATATTCAAGATGTAGGTTGAGGTGTCTACGACATTTTACCAAAAATTTTGTGGTATGGATTGCTCGTTTAATAAAGTACAACTCATTTCTTGTAAAGTACGGTTTTTCCTTTCTACTATCCCATTTGATTGCAGAGTGCGTGGAGCCGAGAAATTGTGACTAATGCCATGAGCATCAGAATAAACTTCAAATTGCGCCTCATTATCAAATTCCTGACCATGGTCCCTTCTTATTGAAATGATTGAACAACTTAGTTAGTTTTTATTTTTCTTACTCAATATTTCAAAATGTTCAAAAGCTTCATTTTTAGTTTTCAAAAATCGTGTCTATGTATACCTTGAGTAATCATCCACTATTACCAAAGTATAGAAGTTTTTCCCATAATTTCGGATAGCGGATGGACCAAATAAATCTATATGTAAAAATTTTAGATACCTACTTGTAGAAACCATGATTTTAGCCTTATAGCTTGAGATGATATCGTTATGCATAAGATGTTAATCGGATGAGTCGAGATGCTATTAATATAAGATGTTAAACGAATAAGTCGAGATGCTATGGATATACATAAGATGTTAATCGGATGAGTCAAGATGCTATGGATACACATAAGATGTTAATCGGATGAGTCGAGATGCTATTAATATACATAAGATGTTAAACGAATGAGTCGAGATGCTGTGGATATACATAAGATGTTAATCGGGTGAGTCGAGATGCTATAGATACACATAAGATGTTAATTGGATGAGTCAAGATGCTATGAATACACATAAGATGTTAATCGGATGAGTCGAGATGCTATTAATATACATAAGATGTTAAACGAATGAGTCGAGATGCTGTGGATATACATAAGATGTTAATCGGGTGAGTCGAGATGCTATGGATATACATAACATGTTAAACAAAGTCCATATGATATGGTTATACATGAGATGTTAAACGAATGAGTCAAGATGACATGGTTATACGTGAGATGTTAAACGAATGAGTCGAGATGATATCATTATACATAAGATGTTAATCGGATGAGTTGAGATGCTATTAATATACATAAGCTGTTAAACGAATAAGTCGAGATATTATGGATATACATAAGATGTTAATCGGATGAGTCAAGATGCTATGGATACACATAAGATGTTAATCGGGTGAGTCGAGATGATATGGATATATATAACATATTAAACGAATGAGTCATGATGTTGTGTATATACATAAGATGTTAATCGGATGAGTCGAGATGCTATAGATACACATAAGATATTAATCGGATGTTGTGGACAAGTCCCCGCCAAAAAGGTTACTTAATTAAGTTAATCACTTAATTAAGTAACCTTTTTGGTTAATTACATAACCTTTTGGCGGGGACATGTCCCCTCTAAAAGTTGGATGCCACGCTGGACAATGTTTGACCAAGAAAAGGTTGCAGGTCCCATCTGTCCCCGCCAAAAATCTAAAATCGTCCCCGCGGAAAGTATCAGCGGCGGGCGTTTAGCGGGGACCTTTTTTCTGCGGAGACATGTCCCCTCCAAAATGCCGAAAATATCCCCTCCAAAAGTGGTCAATGTTGTAGTGGCTGTGAATGGAGTAGGAGTGGCTATGTCATTTCCCTACTCGGGCCACACTAACTCTTTCCTAAAGAAGCAAGATTTGATAAAAACATCACAAATTCATTGTTATTAATAAAGATGTTGATCTATTTAAGAGGGCGATAAAAGAGTCTTAATTTATACTATGCAATAAAATCATCTTCAATTAAGTGATCATCGTCTCCTAGGCCAACTGGAACAAAGCGCTTTGCACCTGAGAACGGTGAAAACTATAGACATTAGACGTACAATTGGCAAGGCAAAGCACCCTCAAATAACATAAATGAATAATCTTCAACAAGTTATATTCGCACCCATTTTAACTGAAAACATATATATTTATATAATAAAACAAAACCCAGTGGGGACTTTTACATTTCAAAAAAATCAAATCATACCTTATTAAGTAATAATCAAATTATTATTATTATTATTTTCTTAAATATTAAATAAGAAAAGCCTAAATACTTCTAAATTTATCAATATTCTACAAAAAAAAAAAAAAAGAATGTGATTTGTAATCATTCAATAAAAACTTACAAAAATATATGTGTCAAAATATAAAAAATTAAAACTTGAAAACGGTGGAGCAAGTTTTTCAAAGATTTGGGCTGAAACTTAAAATTCAGTATCATTCCCACTAAATATTTGAAGTCCCAACATTCCCAAATTCATCCTCCATCAATCAAACTCGATCTCTTATCATTCATTCATGCACAATCATTGACGCAAGAACATCTCCTCCAAATGTAATTAATATTAAAACCCACTACATTCGTAAATAACCCTAATTCAATACCTCAATCAAAGTACAATGGTTTTAAAGGTCCTGTTATAATAATTAAAATCCGAAATTAAAAATAATAATTTATTTAAATGATTAGAAAAAACCCCGCGCGTGCGCGGGCATTATATCTAGTATATTTAAGTAGCAACAGCAAACATATCATGCAAATCTGAACTACGACTAGTAGCAATAGCTAATCAACATCGTTTAGTACTCAGTACTACAAGCAGTATATCCAATCTAGCATGCTCTTCATGATGTAATACATATTTATCCCAAAAATTTAAAATGTACGTCATAGTCGATGAATATATGAAAATAAACATACCCTGCTCTGCAAGCTTTTCATCTAGAACCCTTGCAACCTGAATACGCCACGAGAATTAAGAGAATAATACACAAATTAGGCTAACCAACACATTGGTAATGCTAGCTAAAACACACTTATGTAAATTGCAACATCATATTCAATGGTACTTACGTGCGATTACTATGCACAGTATGATTAGTTGTGACAAATTCATCTCTACACATGTAGTATGTGTTTACAGTTTCGTCAAGTTGTACATGGTAATATGTACAAATGTCTTTCTGTACAATATTGATTGTTATGGTTTAATATATTTATACACGCAACAAAATTTATATATTTTATACGTGTTTCTAAGTGTGAATAATTCAAAAATATATATATTTATACCATTTAGAAGAAGGTGCTCGGACGTAACGACACATTTGTTGTAGCAACTCTAATAAGTAATAAATGTTGTATGATGATTTGTTGTGCAGCTATGGAGATGGTGAGCCAACTAATAATGCTGCCAGTGGCGGAACCAGGAGCCGAGATCAGGGGTAGCGAAATACGAAAATTTGTTTAGGGCCGGGGGTAGCGAAAATTTGTTTCAGGGGTAGCGAAATCGCCAAAAAATGGCCAAAAATCGCCAAAAATCGTCAAAAATCGCCAAAAATCGCACTACCGGGTAAAAGTTCAGGGGTAGCGACCGCTACCCCTGGGCTCTATGTAGTTCCGCCAGTGCCAACTAATAATGCTGCCAGATTTTATAAATGGTTTACTGAGGTAATCTATATATGCTTTGTACATAGTAGATTAATTTTGTGCATCTAGATAAAAAGTGTGGTTTGATTTAAAATTTGTTAATGCTTGTATAGGGGGAAGACAGAGGTGTTTGGCTCAGACAACTTCAGTATGGAGTGTTTGGTTCGGTTGTTGAAGTAAACCGGATGGCTTTTGGTGCTCAGCCTTAACCTTAGCACATGTCAAGCATTTTCCTACGTATACGGCAATGCATGTCTTTCTTCATACCGGGCCACCAATAATATTCCTTCATGTCTTTGTACATTTTGTCAGCTCCCGGGTGGATTGAATATTTCGATCGATGAGCTTCATCCATAACAACCTTCCTCAGATTGTCAACTTTCGGAATCCAAGCTCTCCCATTTAAGTACTTGACCCTGTCAGACCAAGTTTCAAGTTTGTGGTCAGCACCAGAAAGTGCTTCGTCTTCTAAGTTCTCTTCTTTCATCGCCTCTTGTTGAGCGTCCAATATGCGCGATTTCAAACTCGTTTGGACTATCATTTCCAATGCTCGTACACATGAAGGTCTCAATCTCTCCTTTGTGCTCAAAGCATCTGCCACTATGTTTGCTTTACCGGGATGGTATTTAAGCTCGCAATCGTAGTCGCTTAGTAGTTCAACCCATCTCCTCTGCCTCATATTAAGCATCTTCTGGTTCAGAATATGTTGGAGACGTTGATGGTCGGTGAACACCGTACATTTCGTGCCATAGAGATAATGTCTCCAAATCTTTAGTGCAAAGACTACTGCTCCAAGTTCCAAGTCGTGGGTAGTGTAGTTCTTCTCTTGCTTCCCAAATAACTCGCATAAGGTTTTTCAACCCGTATAACCCAGCCCGAATAAAGCTTATTCGGGTTCAGGTTGGGTCGGGTTAATCGGGTTCGAGTATTTTTAATGGCCCTAATTTCAGGTAAAGGGTGGAAAAAACAAAACTATGTGAGCTACTATAAATGTAAAGATGTAACACGACCAAAGTTGGGTGGAAAGAATGAAACGGTCATATTATTCTTCATTTCGATAACAAATTTAAGAATTGGTTAACAAAAGTTGATCCCAACATAAACACATACTTTGTGCAACGCCCGAATGCTTCTGCCCGAACACTCAAGTTATATTACAAAGTTGATTGTTCAACAAGTCGATAACTCAAATCAAAGTACAAAATATAAAATGGTACTAATCTCATTCACGCACATTTAATTGAATAGTAACAATGGGTTTCATAGCATCACTGCTAGTATGATCATACCTGATGAATGTTTTCTATTTATTGTTCTATCCTAGCCTGCTACATGTGGCATTGGTTCTCATCTTTTGAAGTAGAAGAACGTCAATAAAAGTACATATCATGCTATGACTTCATAGCAACAAAATTTGGCAGAGTTTTTCACACAAATAATCAATTGAAGGTAAAATTTATATATACTTTGCTTCTTGCATATCATTTCGCCCTCAGTTTACAAAAGCATTGTAATTACTCCTTTATCCTTGATGATTCACCAACAACATTCTCCATTCTTGTGTACCATTCGCCAATTCTGGTGTGCTCAACCATATCTTTACCTGACCTTAGATAACGAATAGGTCTTAACACTCCAAAGACAGCAAGATCAGCTAGATTGGGCTTGGAGCCCCCTGTTGCAGTTGTAATAAGCACAAAAGTTAATAGTGATACTATGAGATTGTGGAAAACATTATAACGAAGTTTGTGATATTTTAGAGAAATCAAGATGGCATCAACAACTGACCTAAAAAGTCTCTGCCATCAAGTGCATCAACCCAAGTTTCTGCAGCTTCATACAAGGATGCCCTTTCATCAGTGATGTTATATCTTTTCTTCAGTTTCTTGGACACAAAATACATAGCAGCAGCCCCAGCATACTTAACCGCATATTTTTCAGTAAAGCTGAAGTTACCTGAAATGGCAAAAGACAAAAATTTTAGGATTGCACTTCAAACTTATGGAGTAAATATGTAATTTGAGCATGACCACAAGGAGACCATATGTAAATTACTTTAAACTAGCTTCAGTATATGCTTACCATTGCTAGTGATATAGTCAAAGGATTCCAGAGCCTCAGAAGTATTGCGGTAAATATTTGGTGATAGCATATGAACCAAATGATCATCAACCCACCTGCATAGTCCCACACTTTATTAGCAGGTAATAGCCAATAAAACTTGTTCGAAAATATCATGTACTAGTATAACATGATTAACAATTTAGCATACTACAAAGCTTGATTATATCAGGATTAGAAAAAACATACCGACGCCACTTCTTTTCTTCATCATCATCATTATTTACCACTGAAGAAGATTTCGCAGGATTGATCTTGTTTGTCAGCTGATCAATAATAGCTGTAAGCAAAACACATAATACCCTTAGAGGACATCAATCTCATAACCAATCATTAATAAAAAGCTGCTCTGATTAATTTTTAGGAGAAACCTGATGAATCTTGCAGTGGTTCACCATCCACCATCAGTATAGGCACCTTCTTGTAATCAGACCATTTGATTTCCTTCTTGCTAAGTGGATTCACCTCAACAACTTTGTATGGTATGTCATAGTAATCCAGATATGCTGAATATGAACAGAACAAGTCAAGCAAATATCATATAACCATCTATCCTTCATGCAAAGCATACCTAATATAAACTAGTTATTGCTATCACAATTAGCCAAATTGATAACAACATGTGGATTTGATATATATCGTATGTTTGTATATTACTAAAATATTTCAGGGTAACTACTTGGCATTATCATATGCTTACAACAGCAATAAGATGGTGGAGATGTTGATATCTGTATAACGATTTTTTAATTGGATGTATAGTACTATAGTCGTACAGAACTTTCACCGAACTTATAAGTGTTTTTCTTAAGATTAAAACAACTCAGTTGGAAGCAAAATAAGGCTGAAATGTAGCAGGTGAAAAGATAGCAGTTATTCAAACACCATCGACCATCCTCCTAGACCTTGACAAACAAAAAAATGAAATAGTAACATGATAATGCAATGTGAAACGGGATACTTAGATGTTAGCTAATCAAGATTTCCTCATAGTAGGCGATCTACGATTGCATATTGTAATCTCTGTAGTGGAAATATCATATCATGGAAAGACAAAAAACAGGATTTTTGTCTGGCTAGCTATCCAGTGCTGAAGCAGAATATCTAGCAATGCCTCAAACGCGATTAACAGTCAACACTGAAACGAAACATGACATAGGAGCAGCGAAATTTCTTAGCTGGTCGAATAAAAATTTACCATGATAACACAGCATTAATACATATTTACACACTTTTTCCGAATGAACAAAACATATTGAAGGTCAACTGCCATTATGTTCATGAAAAGATAGCTACAACTCAAAAACTTTCAACCAATGAGCCAGTTTAGGTTCTTTAACTAGCTTGCATTTATGTATGAGATAAATCTTATTTGTGACAAGGTGGACATGTTTGATACATATGATCCAACTTGCAGAGTGTTAAAATTAAGGTATTATTATGTATTTAAGGTTGATACAATACAAGGGTTTTTAACATTCTTGCATGTGGCCCATCTGCAATTTATATGTAGCACGGCTGTAATGTATTTCCTATGTACATGATAAAGATATACACTTATATAACACCTATGGACGAAATGTGAGCTACTCGATCAAAATTGGTCTCGCAAATTTCATTCCCTAATGCTAGAGGGAATAAGTTCAAAAGTGAACCACTACAAGCCTCTTTAACAGTTTCTATGGTTAAACTCCATACTTAAAGGTAAAAAAATAAGTGAAACTATTCTCCAAGATAATCAAAAACTAAATGCCTCGTGTTTATGAAATGCCTCCCACATCCATACTCAAAATTACATTCCTGTGGGTTCATGGCTTCATGCAGTATTGGCATTGTGCAACGTTCGTGCAAGAGAGAAGAATCTATCTCAACAAATTCAACTTCTAATAGCAAACCTAAGGAATACTACAAGAATGACTACAATCAAACCACAACATAAAGCTAAAAGTCTTCAACATGGTCCATATTAGTCTTGGAATCAATTCTAGACTTCTTATACCTGTACTTTCACACCTTCGTAAGATAATCTACTTTTCATTTAACTTAACATTATGTTGATACATATTTGTATCAAACAATGGTTCATTAATGTCTGTACAATTATTTGTACCAAATGTCAGATTAGCAAAGTGCTTTATGTAACTTCAAGAGAGAGAAAACGCATGTATTCAGTATAGTGCATTAGAGTTCATTACTTTACCCTCGTTTATTAAATTTTTCATCGCATAAACACTTATTAAAGTCTACTGTAAAACAGAAAAGAGGGTAAAAAAGCAGAATGAGGCAATCAGATACTATCAGCGTTTGGAAAATATATGCTATATAAGACCATCCGTGAGGGCAACTATAAGAACGCTAAAAGGGCATTGATTATCAAAAAATGTAACACTAATACTCACACATGTCTAACTTACTTAATATAAAATACTTACACAGATGGAATATGTGTTCATTGGTTATTAACTTTGTGCATTAGTGCGTTACTTTCAGGGCTTTCTATGCTTAGAGTTGTCTTTTAGTTGATCCTGGTCCCAAAATCCTAAGAGACACAATTGAACGAAAATACTGTTTTTGTATTAAGCTAATCTAGTCACAATGCTCATGTATCCGATAGACATGTAAAGAATTGTAATATGTTGTTCACAAGTTAAGTCAACAATGGAGACGAAAACGTCATAACACCTATTTATACTACTAAGTAGATACTCCGTAGTCGTGCAAGAGTATTGTAAGTAACTCTAGCTAAAAAACTTAACTAATCAAACAGTTTAACGCTAGACTCTAGTAGTTGACTGTTGAAGTCAGTTTTGTTGAAACTAATATGACCCTACATAATCAGATAACCAATAATCAATTTCACAATTAATTAAAATTTTGAAAACACAATGCTAAATTGCTAATCACTCATCCAAACATCACCAATGATGAAATGCCCTTCATCAGTGGTGGAGACAGGAGGGGGGCAGGGTGGGCACTTGCCCCCCTAGCGAAAAAAATTGTAGTGTAAATTTTCAAAAATATCTAGTTATTTTTGTAATTTGCCCACTCTAAAGAACCAATTTGTAGTGTAGTTTCTAAAAATTATCAAAGTTTGCCCCCCTCGACTAAAACTTTGTTTACAACAAATGGGTGTTTAGAATTGCGTTTGTGAAACAGATTAAGCGTTTACAACAAGCCATTTTCAAAAAGTAGGTCTCAACCAGCTTCTTCAAAACTTCATTTTGTCTCTAAGAAATGCTAATAGTCAGCTCTTTTGATTGATTTGCCAAAAACTATTTTCAGTTTATCTTCTTCTTAAAAACGCAACAATCAGCTACATAACACAATCCCAAAAATACCGTCATAATTTCAACCAAGCATAACATTCCCATCTCACAAACACAAACATTAAAAAAGGTACCCTTTTTATTCATGATTTCGGCTTATGTTTCATAACCCAAGTATTTTCGACTTAATTTGAAACCCATGAGTTTAGAAAAAAAAATATAATTATGAAATATAAGCCAAAATTAAATAAGCTAAATATAAGGTTAAACAAACAACCCCTAAACCATAATAACATGTTAGTAAATTCAAAAAACATGTTAAAAAGATTACCTTTAACCTTATTACAAAAAGGGCAAGATTCATACTGATAAAGCACGACATCTTTCGGAACAAGATCCGCCTTCACCGCTTCTTTCGCGTAAACCTCCTCTTCCACCATCACACCAGCAGCAACCAATCCAGCACCAGCCAGATATCCAAAAGACTTCATAGCTTTAGCACCATCGGAATACCCACCGGATCCGTTAGACGTGGAAAACCAGCGGCGAGATGAGCCGGCATTGGTGGCGTAAAAAGAAGCTGATTGGAGAAGATTGTTGTATTGGTGTTCGGAGGTGGTGAAGATGGCGCGTGAGAGGGAGGTGGTGGTGGCGGCGAGTGTGGTGGCGCGTCTCATGTGGACTTATGTGGTCAAATATTTTGGGCGAAGGTTTTAGAAGGTGGTGGGGATGTGATGTGAGTGTGTGCTACCTGGTGAATTGGCGGCCGTGTGTGTGTCTTTAAAAGTCTTTCGTGCTCTTCAAGTCTTACAAATATAAATACTTTCTTGTTTAGACATTTATTTTATGTCTGAATCTGAATACCTCTTCTGAATCTGAATTAGTGGTCCAAAAGTCTGAATCTGAATTATTTTAGTCTGTTTGTTTTTATAAAGTGTCTGAATAAACAAAAAACAATCATTTCGCTATAAAACAAACCAAAAACCAAAAGACCCTCCATTCATGATTATTAATAAAAAATCAAGACCAAGATGAGGAGATAAGGATTGAAAAGAAGTAGGTGTAAAGTTTAAGCTTTTCAGATGTAATCAGACATATTCAAATGTCTGAATGAATCAGACCCTATTCAGATGTATTCAGACTTCAGATGTCTGAATAAACAAACAGTCTGAATCTGAAAATGTCTGACCGAATCAGACTTCAGACGTATTCAGATCTGAATGAGCCGAAACAAACACAACATAAATAAATACTAGTAAGAGAAATGATTGTCACAAAGAGAAATAGGGCTGAGCATCGGGCCGAATACCAACCCGACCCGACCCACCCGATCCCTAAAAGGGTGAAAACACTATCCCGAAACCGAACCGAATGAGACTCGGGCCGGTTAGGTTTGACTCGGGTCGGTTTCGGTTTTCTTCCCCAAATCAAGCAAATTTCTTCGGTTTTTGTCCCGACCGACCCGACTCGATACCCAGAACCGAGAACCGACCCGAAGGGTGTCGGTTCGGTATCGGGACAGTCAGGATTCGGTCGGTTTTGATCGGTTTTCGGGATTCGGTCGGTTTTGATCGGTTTTCAGGATTCGGTTGGTTTTGCTCACCCCTAAAGTGAAATGCACAAAAGATTTTAAAAAAATCTAAAAGATCATTTATCCGATCAATAAATTTTTGTTTTTTATAATTATTATGATTGGACAAAATTTTGACACGACATTCTTAGCCATGTCAAATTAAACACCCACATTCTTAAATACAAAGAGAAATAAGTTACATATTCTGTTAATTTCATTTTAAACTTTCCTTAATTTTCTCAATTTTAAATATTAATACATATATGACATTAAAAAACCTCCATATCAACTCGAATCCTTTCCATGTATATCATTAATTTTAAAACTCAGTATTGTCTACATGATCTTCATTCTTTGATATCTTTTGTATTTTAGTATACTATCTATAAAACAAAAATAGTCAAAGTGAAAAGTGAAAAAACTGAAATATTGAAAAAATTAAAAAAAATAAAATACTAAAACATTAATTATGAGCAATTTAAACTATTAATACAGATATGTTTAAAAAGGAAACTATAAATACACATCGAAAACCGGGTTGACCCGGGACGCTTCAAACCCGGCGGGTTGACCCGGTTTAAATTAACTCGTTTTTCGACCCAACCCGTCGGGTTGACCCGTTTTAAATTAACTCGTTTTTCGACCGGAATGGTTCAACCGGTTGAACCACCCGGGTCGAACCGGGTTTCAAAACATTATGTTTAATCCACAAATCCTCAAACTTTTTTTATTTTTCATTTATAACCCATAAACTTTTTTTATCACTAAAACTATCTGCCACTATAAAATTCCATTGCTATGCACGGTTAATCGTCTAGTGTGTTTAAATCTGTGTTGTGTATTTATGATTTAGTTGCTTACTAAGCGTTTCACTTACGTTATAGTTAACTATGTTTTGTAAGTGCTCATGGAAAGATGGTAAGTATGCTTGGATTAAGGCTTAAGGAATGGAAGTGCAAATCCTACAAGGTTTTGTTTGTAAGTTGAGAGCTTAGTACTAGATACGGAGCTCGGATAAATGGTTTAATTGTATGTTGTCAAGGTCTATGTTAAAGTATTGGAATTGTCAAGTTATGTCATGGTCTTAAAATATTTATAGTTAGCTAAAGAGGTGTTTGGATTATGGTTTAATTCTACCCATTTTGGGGTCAAACAGGTCAAATGTCGTTTAATACGTTATGGTATGGTTCGTTATAGTTTTGGAATGTTGGATGAATGGTTTTGGTACATGTCATAGTGTTAAATTGGAGTCAAAATGGTTTGAGTGTTAAGTGTTAGTTTTCTGCAGTTGCTTCTGCAGCTGTTGTGTGACAGATGGTCAATACAGCGTATCCAAGTTATTTGATACGGCATATTGAATTTCAGAGGTGATACGGTGTATTCCTCATTGAGGATACGACATATCAGCCTCAACAGCAATACGGGGTATTGGTGCAGCACTAGAGATTTTTGGTTGGTTTTACATTTTTGTATAATTTGTTTTAAAAGGCTTTCGAGTGTACGTTCTTGTATGTATTTTATAAGGGTTAATTGTTATAGAAACTTGTCGTTTTATGTAAGTGTTTCAATGAGTCGTTATAGTCAAAGCGTTTCCGCAAAAAAGTTATAAATTTTAGTCAAATCAGGAACGGGGTGTAACGTAAAGCTGAAGTAAAAATGTTACAACTGAGATGCTTATTTGGGGATATCAGATTTGTCAGAGGCCGGAAGAAACTTTTTCAAGGCACAACAATGAAGAGCTCAACCCCGTGGAGATGTTTACTAATGTCACCGAATAATGCATTATATTGATGTTAACTCTGAAAAATTTAGGGATCATGGTTTCGTTGATTACTATGTCTGTAAGGCTGATAATCTAAACTATTTATTCTCTGAAGCAAACTATGCAAACCTTCATCCTCAAGAAGACATATAAGACATGTATCTCAAACATATAAGATTCTAGAAGAAGAAAGGTATTGACCAAGATATTGTAGATTCACTAAAGTTATTCATGAGGTCAATAGTACTTGTCGTTCATGTCGAGGACTTTCAGATGGGGGTACAGAGTTATCAGAGGGGGGTAAATCTTACAGCCCCCATGCTAGTCGTCTTCCCTGGAATTCAGAATGTCAAGTCATGGTCATGCGTTGAAAGGTCGAAGTTCGGTATTGTGGACGTGATTGACATGAGGCATAAGAGGTTCATGGACGAAGTTGAAATGTTTAACACAAGGACGTTAAAGTGGGTACATGAAAAGGGTTAATCAAATGTTGAGACAGTGCTTCCACAGACAGATCAAGTTGGATGATGATCATCACATAATGCTAGGAAGAGTTGAGCAGAAGGTCAAAGAGAGGCTGGAACTTCGAGAATCCCGGAAACACATGGAAATGTATATAGGAGTTCGTAAGTATCCAAGAGACCTTCCAAACCGGATAAGACCCTCATGATCTACCCTTAGGAGGAGAGCCTAGAAAAAGTGTAAATTATAGTCTAGGATTTTATCTGTAATAATGTAATAGTTAATGGTTAGGATGTATAGGTTATTATAGAGAAATTGAGAGAAAACAGAATTTGGGGAAAATGTGAATGAATTTCATTAAGAAGCAATGTAACAGTACATGGGTATTTATAGTGTATTGGGTCAAAAGACTTAAATTGACCCAAAGCAAGGTACAACTAATTAACTAAGCTACTTTACAAAGATTGACTGCTATACTACTATGTACAATCAACACTCTACATTGCTTGACAGTTCACATGAACTCTTTCATGAAGTAACATCTTTGTAGGCTTGTTGACTTTTGCATTGTTGACTTTGATGTTGTTGACTTTATGGCTTGAGCTTGAGTTGTCTCCTTTATCCCCCCCCCCCCCAAGTTGGTAGTGTGAAAGGGTCACAAGTGCCAAACTTGGATAAGCATGCATAATGGAGGGCTTTTGGAAGTCCCTTAGTCAAAACATCAGCTGCTTGTTGTCTTGTAGGAATGTAGCATGGCAAGACTTCATTGTTCCTGACCTTGTCTCTAACAAAATGGCAGTCCAATTCAATGTGTTTAGTTCTTGCATGTTGTGTAACAATTCGCATTTTTGGGTTACTATTCATTTTCACTATTCACTTTTATTATTCATTTTCACTATTCATTCCCGAAATTTTTATTTCATATTCTCGTAAGTTAAACTATTTTAATGATAATCCGAGATTTTGACACTCGTCGGATCATTTCTGCAAGAATCACGAAACCGTGTCCGAGATTTACTTTAAGGTTTAAACATCATTTAGGCATCCCGATATGTCCACACAAAATTACCAACGAGAGAAATATATGTTTTCCACCTTCCGTGACATTTTCAAGAATTTTGGAATTTTAAATTTTTCGGTTTTGCGTTTTACGCGATTTAAGCCTATGTTTCCAGGTTTTCACGACTTTAAGCATCCCGATAGAACCTATCACTCATTTAATATGTTAATATAGAGTATATTAATAAGTTTTAATCATTTTTATAAGTTTCATATTTTTAGGATACCCGATTTTAAGTTTCGTGACATTACGACTTACAGTTAGCAATTACCGGGACAAAACTGACTCCGTAAAAGCAAGATAATGCAAGAAACTTATCAAGCTTCTCATGAAAGCCTCATGAGGCTTGTCAAGGAAGCCACCAAGGACACTTGGCTTGATCTTGACCATTAATCTCTAGGATGTTTACAAGTGTAAACTTAACCATGGTTAAATATTAACCTAATATATAGTTAACTCCTAAATTTTTCCTATAAATACCAAGCTAAAAACTTCATAAATTCTTGCACCACACCTTCTTATATCTTCAAAGACCTAAAACCAAAGGCACTTCTCTTATATTTTGTATGAAAGTTCATATGTTCTTGAGAAAAGCTAGCATTTGATCTTATTTTCTACGAGTTTTCAAGAAAGAGTCGTTATAATCTTCAAATAACTTCAAGTCTCCAAAAAGACTTTGTTATTATCTTCAAATAGCTTCGGGTTTTCAAGAAGGCGATGTTATAATCTTCAAGTAGCCTCGGGTTTACGAAGATTACAAATTTCACGTCGAAGCTCCGCTTATATTCCCTTTTTTTATAATACTCAAGCATTCTAAACAAAGGTAAGTAATTATAAGACTCAAAATTATTTAAATACTTATAAACTTTGTTAGTTTATTTATTGTATTTATAAACTCTCAATATGTCATATAATCAAGTAAGCAAAATATATGTTTCATACTATATTAGTAGGGAACTTCATATGAGGGGTTTCATTTGGGTGAACGGATCGACGAGTTGCTGGATTTACGAATTAAAGTGTCCTAGCTCCTCGAACGTTTACTGCATGACCTCTGGATTATGATGGCCTGAACAGTAGTACGAGATATATAAACTATATAAGGCATGTTTAAATATTCACTTCGTTGTTTTAGAACCTAAGACACGATATCATATTTCTAGGTTGTACGTAGAGACTTCCTGGCTTAATCCATCGATTCCGTTATACGTTGTGATATCATTAGTTCAAGGTGAGTCATAGCCCCACTCTTACTCTTTAATACTTGTTTTTAAACTCTTTGGGGGAGATACATGCTTAAACTATTTGCTATTACACGAGACAATTTTACTTATATGCTATGCTATACTTTCATACTCTTAAACAAGATGTGTAGTTTTATTACGATATGTGACTTAATGTGTGAAAACTATTCTATACGCTATATTCTTTAACCACTGTTTAACTCCTGGATGGAGCCGACGGAGAGGTATTGATAGTACTATCGGGTTGACACCCCCACCCTTTGCCCCAGATTCATGGCCTTGGGTGAATATAATCCAGCTATGAAGCATTCTTGCTTATTCTTGTCATGAGGTTCAACAAGGCTATTATACTTTACATTAAGTGTGCATCTATCGTATACACATATGTTTTAATCATACTATATTATTAGCAGTGGGTTGTAAACACACAGGTTGCAAGTCTTTTATGGGCGGGATCTGTAACTGAGTGGATTTACAATGCCTTTGCTATGGAAAACATTCTTTAAAGGATTTTCAACTGCTTTAAAACAAATTCTATGAACTCACCAACCATTGTGTTGACACTTTTTGCATGTTTATCTCAGGTCTGTAAGGTGATAGCTGTTGCATGGAGCATAGAGTCGCTCGGCATATTTTGAAGACTTATGCTTTTATCATTACCATTCGATATGTTTTAAAACACTTATGTATTGTATTACTAGGTTATTGACCCGTGAAATTCACGGGATTAAATTGAGAACCGTGGAATAGTAGTTTTGAATATGTTATGAAAAGAAATTAGTTTATAGAAGAGAACAATTTTTGATATTATGTGAAAAAATGATATGTTAGTTAGACGTATGAATAGAAAATATTAATGCTACATAAAAATAAAATAAATTCTATAAAGGATATGTTAGTTAGACCTTATTATGTAGTTAACCATATACACTTGATAGATTATTGACCCGTGAATTCACATGATTAAATTAAAAACCGTGAAATAATAGTGTTGAATTTATTATGGAAAGAAATGTGTTCATAAAAACTATAGATTTTTTATATTATGTGAATAAATGATATGTTAGATATGAGTTGTTAAATTAGAGTAGTGTTATATACTTAACAAATGTATGAATAGAAAATAGTCATACATAAACATAAAATAAACTTTAAAAACGATACAAAAAGCATAAAATTATTTTTGGTATGTCATTTTGACAACACTTCCCGTACAAAAAAAGTTAACATAAATTAACAACTAAATAAATAACATCTGTAACAAAAAACACACAAAAAAATTTATGGCATTTAACAAAACTTTGACAACAAAACTTCAATCCTCTAAGCATTCAATTTATCAGTCAACATCTAAGATACCATTAGTTTCAAAACCACATTAAGATTGTCTTCTTAAACCCAAACCTCCTCTTTTATCTACCTCAACTGTCTTGATCATTCTCGTTGTATGCTTTTTTAAAATGTCAGAATCTTCAAAATTTGCTAAAGTTTAATTTTTAAGGTGTCATCAATGAAATTTCCAAATGTTGTGAACGTCTTTTACTCCGGCAAACATAAAATTAAGAACTCCTGACAAAAAAAAAAGACCAAAGTTATCAAAGTTCAAAGTCATTTAGCTCATTTAGCAACCTCATGGGGACAATCTAACTTTTTCATATAACACACAATAGCAAGATACATCTTGAGAGTGCAATTTACCAAACGAAATTTTTCAGCAAAACAGGTTATCGATGTGAAGATATGAATATATGATTATCAAATTTTTTGATCAAGTACGGAATTTAGCCGCTCAATATTATTTAAGATATACTGTTGCATTATCTATTAAGATTGATATAAAACCTTTTTGGAGCGCACATGGTTATATATACTCATTATAACTATATTGAATAAACATTTTAAACACAACTACATTACATGTTTTGATCGTATTGATGTAGAATGCCTGAAAATTTTTATGCAAAAACTTCATTGAAACTATATCGAATATAAATTGTATTTCAGGACTGATGCATTTGCAATTCTATACAACAAAATAATCTAGTACTTAATCTAAAGGACCAAAACTGCTAGAGTTTAGTTTGGGGAATTTTACAACAAATTATCATACTCCAATAAAGCCATGCTTGAAGGTTCAACACTTGGTCAAGATTTCTGCGACGGTTTTGGTGATCAAAATGGTGTGTTCAAACTGAGCAGCAGGGCTGCCGTCCTTCGTTAAGGTGGTCCAATTATCTTCCCATGTTACACATTCAGTCGTTCCAATAAGGATTGGTTCCACACAAAATAACAACATATTTCATGCGAACCAACTGAAAAAATAATCAGTCTTTTAGCTAGTAATTTTATGCTTAGAAGCATAAGAAATTTTAGAACTGACCGATGGTGAATGTTTGCCTGGCAACCATGCTACCTGGTTTCTCATTGCCTGTAAATAACAAATAAACCAGTAATTAGAGAAGTACACGAGAAAAAAATATACAGTTGAGTTCATTTTCTAGGAACCAAGGAATCAAAAAATACGGTGATGAAATATAAGGGGTTCTGAATGAAATACGGTCCCCACACCATGCCCTACAAAACAGTCCACGATACCATAGCCAAATTTTTTCGCATGTTCACTGAACGATTACAAATGATAAGTTAATATTCAAAACAACCATATGTAATAGACTATTAGAGTATCTTAAATCTTAATATAACTCATACAGGTAGGAAAAATTATTAGTTGTCATGAAACTTGTATTCCCATTAAAAGTATAGTTACAGATTCCAAATTAACGCATTTTGCCATTGTAATTAAATAAAATGACTTTCTTTTGCACCATATGGTTCGTAACTTTGGTACTCTCTTAATACTTTCGTATATCTCTCAATAGATTTACTCTGACATCAACCATCCATATCAACTCCAAATCTAAATAAATATGCAAAACATTCAAGAGATTAAAATACTAAACTTTCAATTAGCTAGAAAGAATTAAGTACCTAATCCTCTTCCCAATATTTCTAAAAAGTGCTCCATATTTGCAAACAGCAATACCTCTTTCCAAACACTCTTCAGTAACCTGCCATAGAAGCAATGAAATTCATGATTAGATATGTGTATAACTGAAAGATTGATACTTTCATAGAACAAATAAGTTAAAGAATTCAGATCATTGGCTCTAGTTGTTTTGACGATCTCCCATTTGTATTAAATGGTCCTAACTATAAGGTCAAGAAATGAAAATGTAACAGTACTTCCCACTTGAGAGGGTGTTTGGCAATGCATTCTAATATCAAATAGCTGAATATTATGTTTTCAGGCCGCAAAAGATCATTCTAAGATCAAATATCTGAATATTATGTTTTTAGCATTACAGTTTATAGAGCCATGAACATGAGCTTGTTGATGGTATAGTTCGAGTGTCTTTTTGAAAAATGAACCAAACCTCTCATGTCTTTGTAATTTTGCTGGAGCAATCTATGCTTCAGTATAGTATCACCCAACAGCTTTATCGTCAGCTTTAGCAAATCTTCTTGATGCATACTTGTTTCACAAAAACTGCCCTTTTTGGTCATTTTATCTTTTTGTTTCCTTAATTACTACACCTTCAAACAGTAGAACAATATATTCTACAATCTAGTTTATTAAATGGATTATCTATTTAACATGACATAATCACTTTTTAAAAGACACTTTCAAACACCGTTTGAATAAGAATTTACATACCTGGAATGGCATTGAACATTCACCAAGATCCTAAACTTTAAAATTCTTAAGCACCAATTTATCTCTTGAACCAACTTCCCACAATCCAATGTCTCCCACGTTTGTTCCAACTCATGCACAAGAACCACGATCTAATGCCTCTCGAGCAGTTAGTGCCTTTTTGCAAGTATTCCTGGGCTGAAACCGCTTCACCTGACCTGATATACAACACCATATCACTACAGCATATCAAATGGCAGTTGCCTTGTGTGAGAGGTATTAGTAAAGAAAGAGTCGGAAGGATACCGAAAACTTTTCTCGTTATGCTTATAATTCACACAGAGAATTGTTACTTATTTATACTATTACAGATAACTTTCTAAAAAATGTTTGCATATTGCATTTTTGCTTTAGTCATTCATTAATGAACCTTCAACTCTCACGTGACCAATGTCAGATATAGAGGTAAATGAACACCTACTTTCAAGCGCTCGCCAAGGAAAACACTATTTGCAACTTTCGAAGCTTTACCTATTCAGCACCTTCCATTAAAAAGACTTCATCTCCTAACAGACTCTTTGCATAGCGTCCAAGTTCCAGTTTCGGATAAGCACCATTTCTATCATTCATTATTTACCTAATGAGTTCAGCTTCTGTTACAACTAACTGAGGTTGACGACCACGCCAATACAAAAAATTCCTTCCTAGAATCACGGAATTGGACAAAAGATTATAAACTTAGAGACAACAATCCTTATTAAAAGATGATGAAATATACATTATTGAATATCAATAATACAACCATATAAGTTCACGCATGAATGAACAGACTTTAATCTCTGATTTCTACGAATTAGAGAAGATAAGGACTTCTGGAAACATGCATGCATAAAATCCGGGCGTCTTGAAATTTGTTTGCACCATTCTTCTAGTTTAGTGGATCCCAATGATTGTACTTGATAGAGTTGCTGTAACATAAACATGTTGCTTTAGTTTTACATATAACAGGTCTGATACAGACCCAAACAGGTCGGATCAGGTTGAGAACCCAGTCACAAACATCTGAAGTTATTTGTAAACAATTATTGTGTCAGCTGCTATTGCACAATTTAGGAGATTTTATTAGCATTACAAATAAACTATAGGTGACTTCTGGCCTATTTGACCTGCTTCTGTTTTAGCCAAAGGGGTGTTTGGAATTGCTTATTTTTTCTGCTTTTCTGCTTATAATTAAGCAGAGGCAGTTTTGTCACTTTTGTGTTATCCATACTGCTTCTGCTTATTTGAGGTAAAATAAGCAAATTTTGATAAGCAGGTAGGGAGCTACTTATTCAAAATGTCCATTCAAGTAAAACCTAAAATTACTTTTTACTAACATATTAAACCTAAAAGTCGAAAACCTTTCATTAATGACTTTGATTGATTTTTTGAGTATTATTGGACTTTTTACATATGAAATGACTTTGATTGATTTTTTGAGTATTATTGGACTTTTTACAAATAAGAAAATCCAAACGTTATTTCCAGAAGCGCTTATTTTTTGAAGCTTATATGTACTCAATTATAAGCATAAGCATAATCAGAAAAATAGCGATCCCAAACACCCCCTTGATTTGACCCGTACAGATAAACGACACATTCATAAGAATTTTGAACTTTCTGATTTAGTATTCTAGGTTTTAAAGGAAAAACACGTATATGATATTATACCGGTGGAAATGATGCTTCACGATCATGCAACTTTGCCACTTCCCATAGATCTCCACTCCCCCTTAACTTTGCGATCTCCTTTATGTTTCTGTTGGTGAAAATTTCAAAATGACACAAATTGATCAGTTTAAATGACATAAAAACTTGTCGGTAGGAAATAAGGATACTCACTGATCAGGGTCACCAACAAAGGGTGATCTTCCAATGATGAAGTAGAGTAAAGTGACCCCAGCAAACCATGTGTCAACCTTGGGGCTTTGGTATATAGATTTCAACAATACCTGAAACATATAAGAACACGTATAATCAGGATACGAAAAAATATCGCTAGAAAGATGCAAGAAGGTTTACTGACATTTTATTTCTTTTCACAAGCATATCTTACTGAAGAATGGTAGCCTTAATGATGAACATTTTTAACACTTCAAAGGGCTATTGGTAAACTAAAATGCCGCCCGACTGCCATGGATAATAATTTAGAGTTGGCAAAATGAGCGGGTCAAGCTGGTTGGATAAGAGGTGATTTTGATATGGGTATAGGGTCTATAGACAGGTCAGATCGGTTTGTAGTGTCCCAAAAACCTTTTTGTCACATAACTTGAACTTCTTTTTTATAAATAATTAGTGTATCAAATATATATTGTTTCAATTTTAATCTAAAATTTTGAATAAATTGATTTAGTAGATTTTATTAATCAAAAATACACTTTGGGTGACTTTCAGCCTGTTTTTCCCATTTCATTTGTTTCCTTTTATAGCTTTTTTGCAATTACCGGTATGACCCGATACATATAAAAGTAACATAGTCCAAATCAACCCGTTCATAAGCAATTGAGTCGAAATTACCACAGCAAAAAGCCTAGATCTGCAAACAGCGCAAAAATGATCAAGATAACGTATATTACCAGTCAAGGGGTAGACTTTTTTATTCATTAATTCTGGAAAGACATATATTAATCTTCAACTATCTTATGGTTGCAGTTTAGAAAATGTATCAGTATCATACAGCTTATCTTCCAACAAAAGAGACAGAATAACTAATTAAATAATTGCATAACACTTACCTCTGGAGCTCTGAAACTTTTTGTACCAACACATGATCCTTCTTTCCTTTGCTTACCTTCCCCTTGAAAAACAAAAAACCACGGTCAATCCAACAATCATAAAGTTACAGCATGAAGTCAGTTTAACTCGACACAACCACATGTAGACATATACCTTTGTACTTAAGTATTACAGGCCTAACAAATAAATTAATTTTTTCGTGTGTTCACTACAGTCACATAATCGATTGCAAAACTCCCTTGATCATATCAAAATAAATAAGTAAAAGTTACAGGCTATTCAAACACCCCCATTTCAAACTTTGTCAATTTAGTATATAACTCTTACCAGATATTTAACAATTAATTTTGCATACATAAATCAAAATGCAACAAAATACATCTAATCATGAATTTGGCCATTTTATCACACATTTGTTAAAAATATATGATTTGTTCTTATAAAATTGTTTAAAAAAAGATAAAGATACTTACTTTTTTATTGAGAAAACTACATCCTTTCTGTCAATAGAATCCGGAAGAATCGTTGATCAAAGTGCTGCGTTTTTCTAATGATGATTCTGGGCTATGGTTCGTGATGATTTTGAGTTAGGGTTTATGTATAAGGGGTTTGTTGAATCGGATGAATTCAGAGATTTTGGAGATGATTTGTATGAACAATTAATTTGATTCAATGTAACCGATTGTTTGAATATGTCAATCGAAATCAATAATAATTGCTGGATTGAAACGGTTTGTGGTTTGAAGCTATCAATGAATCGTATGAAGAAGAGTTTTGAAAAGCCCGAAAATTAGGTGGGTAACAACTGGTGAAGGTCTTCCAGGAAGCTTGTTTGAGAAGGTTTTTTTTTTACAAAATGACAAATGTAGACATCTTAGAATTTGAGTATTGCTTTTTAAGAGGGGCATTTAACGTCTTTTTCAACTGCTGTATATTAGAATATATAGTATTATGGTACTCATGTTTGTAACTTGGAATTTATTAATCGAATGGTAACTTTTCAAAACGTCTCATTTAGAGGTCGTTTTCTATAACTTGTACTTTGTATTATGAAGTAGCACCCCAGTGACACAATCTTCCGCTGCGATATTTTGGGGGTGTTACATGTTGGATAGGATTGAAGACCATTGCAATTGTTGACTGGTTATCACAGTAAATTGTTGTTGGACCAAAGAGAGGCAACTGTAAGTCTTTGAAGAGACATTTGAGCCAAGTTAATTCACATGTGCAATCTGCCAATGCCCTATATTCTACTTCAGTTGAAGATCTTGAGACTACTGGCTGCTTCTTAGAAAACCAGGAGATCAAACAAGGGCCTAGAAATACTGCATAACCAGAAATGGATCTCCTTGTGATGGGACATACAGCCCAATCACTGTCACAGTAGGCTGAAAGGATAAGGTTTGATTGCTTAGGAAAATGTAAACCTTGGCCTGGACAAAGTTTAATGTATCTCATAACCCTTAGTAGAGCCTTCATGTGTGTAGTCCTAGGTTGATGAGAGAATTGACTTAGTAACTGAGCAGCAAATGATAGATCTGGTCTTGTGATTGTAAGATAGATGAGTTTGCCCACAATAGTTCTATAATGAGAGGGATCAGGGAGTAATTCTCCATCAGTAAGGTTGAGACTAATTGTAGGATCAAGAGGTGAAGAGCATGGCTTGTCATTAAGAACACCAGCACATTGAAGTAAATCAAGTGCATATTTTCTTTGAGATAGAACAAGACCAGTGGAGTTCCTGAGTAGTTCAATACCCAAATAGTAATGGAGAGGCCCCAAATCCTTTATACTGAACTGATGATGTAGTTGTTGTTTGATGGTGGTGATGGTGTCTTTGTGGTTGCCTGTCAGAATTATGTCATCCACATACACTAGGAGAGCAGTGAATGTAGATCCTTTAGATAGGGTAAATAATGAATTATCAGCATAACTTTGTAGAAAGCCCAATGATAGAAGAAAAGATGTTAGCTTGTGAAACCATTGCCTGTTTGCTTGCTTGAGACCATAGAGAGACTTCTTAAGCTTACAAACTGAGTTGGGTGGAAGGGTTTTGTTGTAGCCTTGAGGAATGGTCATGTAGACTTCTTCATGAAAATCACCATGTAAGAATGCATTGTTGACATCCAATTGCTCAATGATCCAGTCTTGATGGACAGCTACTGCAAGTAAAGCTCTGACAGTAACCATTTTGGCTACAGGGGCAAAGGTCTCTTTGTAGTCAATTCCCTCTTTTTGAGTAAACCCTTTGGCAACCAATCTGGCCTTGAACTTCTCTATAGTGCCATCTGCATGATACTTGATCCTGAAGACCCATTTGCATCCAATTGGAGATTTGCCTTGAGGTAGGAGTGTGATTTCCCATGTGTGATTGTCTTCAAGTGCTTGGATCTCCTTCTGCATTGCTACAACCCATCTAGGATCTTTTGATGCTTGTGAATAGGTGTGTGGTTCAGTGTTATGATTAATGTTATGAATGAGATGTCTGTAGTTAGGAGAATGAATGTTGTTATAATTAATGTAATGTGTGTGATGATGTTTAGTGATGTTGTGAATGATAGATTTGGGTAGGGTGCAGTGATAGTCTTTGAGTTTTGAGGGTGGAGCTTTGTTCCTGTTTGAGACTCTGGTAGGTATAGGGGGTGGTGGTGGTGGTGTAATTGTAGGGAAAGGTGTAGGTGAAGGTGGTTGGGGGTGTTGTTGTTATTGTAACACCCCAACCCGGCAAGGGTAGAAGTGTCACGTAAATGGTGACATATCAAAGGCAAGCATAACATACGACTTACATAATACAAATGGTTTACAATATTACAAAGGAAAATATACCAAATCTACATAGTCATACATAAATGAATACTAAAACTAGGGTATCGTCTTCATAAGCTAATCTCTCATCCCAAAGCAAACCCAAGCTCCTGGCTTCCTACTAAAAACCTGCCGCAGGAAAAGAAATGCGGCTGAGCTTAAAAAGCCCAGTGAACAGATATATATAGCAAACGGAAACGAAAGTAAACGAAAATGAACAGAAGTAGCATAAGTAAAGGTACAAGAGTAAAGGTTTAGGACAGTCATCCACCACGAGCCCATATCATAACATATCACATATCATATCATATCATATCTTCATAATCATATAGAGGGGAGACCTCTCAGATAATCAGATAATATGAGGGGTGTCCTCATTCTTCAGGTGGAGTAGCTAGCTCCCATATTTTGTGAAAGGAGTGGATTGCACCCAGCCCCAGTCACCATATCATATCATATCAAAGCATATCATATCAGAACATATCTAGGATGCATCCATACGCCCCCCAAACAAATCATATTGGCCATAACAAATCATAAAGCGCGCATATCATATCATAATGGGGACGGTGTACAACATCACTCGAGTACACTAGAGTCATGCCACTGGTGCATCAATGACATGGCCATGTTACCTTCATGGCTAGGAAACATATTTGGCTCGGGTATCAAACTGGGGTCAAAGGTCAAAGGTTCATATCAAAGCAAAGGTTCATATCAAAGCAAAGGTTCATATAGTCATAGTCCGAATCTCAAAGTTCATATCAAAGGTTCATATGTCAAAGGTTCAAATGTCAAAGGTTCAAATGCCAAAGGTTCATATCATAGGTTCAAATCAGAAATCAAGAGGTCGAAGGCACCTTATTAAGAAGGGCAGAATATCTGTACCTTAACGAAATGCGCAAGCAAAGAAATGAAAAGCAAATCAAGTAGGAGATCACTCCCTCTTCACCCGATCTACAAATAAGCACAAGTTCTCTTATAAGTTCATAGGACCGTAAGGTTTCATTCTTGTTCTCATTCCATATTAAGTGACTTTATGTTATATCATTCCCGTATGCTAATTCAAAGTATTATAGATGATCATATTCATAGTTCAAGATTCTTAATGTCTTTTACAAAGTTTTAGTGTTCATATAGTAGTTTTCATAATTTAGGGTTCATTAGGTAATTAGCATAAGTTTAGGGTATAATATGAAAATATCATCGAGTTACAGATTTTACAAGTCATGACCTTTGGTTTTAGCCAAATATCCATTTACACCCTTTAGGTTACACAATAAACACATCACACCCTTTAGTTTACAATTTTACCCTTTTATAACTTCTCACAGTTTTATATACGAAATTGTTAGGTTTTCTATAAATTGAAAATCGTACAAGAACTCAGTAATAAAATTCCCAAAAATTCCCAGAGATGCTCAAATGTCTTAAGTATTTTACCAAATTTTTCCAGATTTTATTAAGTAGTATAACTATGTATTAAAATTCACCTAAACCAACTCGTCCAGATTTCTGACTGATTTTACTATACGAAAAGTTATTAGTTAGAAACCTTTTAAGAAAATTCAAAAAAATCTACAAAAATTCCAGGAAGTAATAGACATCTTATATATTACCCAGTTCAAAGGAAACCTTCTAACTCAACACGATTTGAAAATTAAAAATCAAAAACCCGGACTGATTTTCCAGACTCACAAATCCGATCAGACACATAATTTTCTAAAAATCAAAAAGTAACCTTCTAGGCCTCTAAAAATTACAAACTAAATTTTCCCAGGTAGCTATTTCAATGAACTTAGTTTTAGGCTTTTAAAACACTCAAAGACTCGATTCCATCATAAAGTTACAGCCGTTTAAAGTTGAACAAAATTCCAACTCAGAATCAGACCTCACAGAAACATGTCTATTTTAGGGTTTTTATCATTCAAATCATTAGTTCTTTACTCCCAACGATTTTGGTTGAGTCCATAACATATTTAGGTCTGTCTATAACATGTTTAACATGATCACAACGAATTATTTCACCACGAAATCCCTGGTTCGATTCATACATACAAGTTTTAGGGTTTTTCATAACTTATGATTTTATGTGTCCTCTTCTATTATCTTATGTGATGAACAAAACGACAAAATAAACGAGGTATGAATCGAACATAGCAGAATTCGTATAGAATAAGGAGGGATTGAATACCCGAGATGCGTGATGAAGGGAAGGAACACCAAGTCGAATTACCCACAAGAGATTTCAGCCGCACCTAGCCAAGACTTTCCTTCGAAATACCTTCTAAAACCCACGATCCTCAGCACCCTTTAATTTCTGAAACACCACGATCACCACCACCAAAGAACCACCACAGAATCCCTTGTTGCTGCTGAGTTTTTGATCGACAGGAAGGGAAGAAAAAGAAAGGCCGATCCCCTTTATTTTTGTGTTAGCAGTTTAGGGTTTTTAAAAAAAATATGTTCGGTGTTTATGATTATCTAGAAACCGTGTGTTGGAGTTGGGCTAAACAAGGAATGGGTCATGTCTTGTGGGCTGGATAACAATAACATTTTAATGCATATCTTATCTTCTCTTATTTTCTTTTTATCTAGCCAAAAATTATGTGTTGTACTCAATAGCATGCCGCCTATTTGTGATTAGAGAAACCAATTGTTTTGTGAACTTTAAATGTTAATGTATAGTTTTATTTGTTTAATTCTTTAGGTAACTTAAGGTTTTAATTTCTTTTAGGTTACATGTTCACATCGTATAGTTTCGAGTCATAACATGATATATAACTCAAGTTTTAATTTATAGCGTATTTCATAAGTTCTTAAAATTTCAAAATTAGAAGGCATTTTTTTGTCATTTCATATTAGGCTAATTTTAGGGTTTTACAGTTATGATGTATAGGATTATCAGAAGGTGTTTGGGGTGTAGGTGTGTTTGGATTGGTATTGTTTGATGTAGAGTAGTAGATTGTGTAGGTATGGATGGTGTAGGAAAGATAGGTATGGTGTAAGGATCAGGTGAGGTGATAGTTGCAGGTTTGGAGGTTGTTGTTATGGTTGAGAAGGGGAATTCTGTTTCATCAAAAGTGACATGTCTACTGGTATATGTTTTGTGTGTGGAAAGGTCATAAAGTATGTACCCTTTTTGGTTAGTTGCATATCCAACTAGGACTGTAGGAATAGACCTAGGAGTAAATTTGTCTGGTGTGTGGTGATGGACATAAGCTTTGCATCCTATAACTCTTAGGTTGTCCAGTGATGGGGGTGTTTGGTATAGCAGCTCATAGGGTGATTTGTGGTTTAGTACTCTAGATGGCAGTCTATTGATGATGTAGGTGACAGCTAAGAGACAGTATCCCCAAAAATGAAGTGGAAAATGGGCTTCAAACTTAAGTGACCTTGCCATTTCTAAGAGTTGTCTAAGTTTTCTTTCCACCCTAGCATTTTGTTGTGGAGTGTTTGGACAAGATGTTTGGTGAACAATTCCTTTGGTGTGGAAGAAATATCTTAAAGATGAATTGATAAATTCTGTCCCATTATCACTTCTGATGGTCTTAATGTTGACTTTGAAATGGTTTTGAACATATATGTAGAACATTTTGATAGTTGAGACTGTGTGTGTTTTGTTTGGCATAAGGTAAGTCCAAGTTGCTCTTGAGTGATCATCAACTATTGTGAGGAAATATTTGCACTTATTTATTGTGGGATGTTTATATGGTCCTCAAACATCAATATGGACAAGGTCAAAATTTGATTTTGCATAAGAGGTACTGTCATTAAAAGGAAGTGAATGATGTTTTGCAAGAGTACATATTTCACATATAGAATCAGAACTACAATTGATTACAGATGAAATGTCTTTTATTTGCTTGAGAACTCCATAGGATGAGTGTCCTAGTCTTGAATGCCAGAGTGATGATGATGAGCTGTGATGGAGGATAGTTGATGTAGGTGTGGTAACTGGTGTCCCTGGTGTGAGGAAGTAGAGACCATTACAGAGGCTGCCAAGTGCAATCCTCTTGTTCTGGTCCTGAAAAATACATTGGGTGGCAGTAAGGATGAGTGAAATGTTAGTCCCAAACAGAAACTTGCTCACTGAAATGATGTTATAAGTGAATGATGGTATGTAGAAGACATTGTGTAATGTGACATGTGCACTTATTGTGACTGACCCATATGTAGTTACTTTGCAGGTTTGGCCATTTGGTAAGGAGACAAAGATAGGAGTTAGGTATGTTTTAATGTTGTGCATTATTTTAAGGGAAATAGATATATGATCAGTGGCACCACTATCTATTATCCAAGCATCAGTTAGATCAGAGATAAGAGTAGCAACAAATTTAGGTATTCTAAGGCTTTTGGATGAGAAAATACCATGTGCAATGCCCTGCTGGTTTTGAAGCATGAGTAAGACTTGGTTTAGCTGGTTCTGCAACTGATCCACCCTAGCTGAAACATGAGCATCTGATGGTGTATTTTTCTGGCTTGAAGTGCTTGCATTGTTTGACTCATCCTGTCCCATAACCATGTTCACAGCCCTAGTGTTTTTGTAATCTTGCACTGTTTGGTGTTGTCTTGCAGGTTGCACCTTACCATATAATGGATGACCAATAGGATAGCCCACAATCTTGTAACATTCTTCCTTAAGGTGCCCTTCTTTTCCACAATTTCCACAATACACACCTTTCTTGAAAGCACTTTTTCTTTCTGACCCACTTTGTGCAGGCCTGGATGGGTTAAACCTTGAATTGGGAGTGTTTGGAACATCACTTCTTTGACTGTTTTGGACATTTTGGTTGGTGAATCTTGAGTTGTTTGATGAGTTTGACATGTTAGACCTCTGATTAGTTGAGAAATTGTTCAAGATGGTTGTTGTTGTTAATCTTGGTGCAACACCTTCTCTTTGCTTTTCTTCTTGTCTGACCATAGTATATCACTACTAGAAAAAAGGCCTTTAATGACGCGCATTGCGTGTCATAAAAGGGGTCAGATGACGCGCCTTTTGACGTCATTGATCGACCCGTCATAAAGCAATATGACACGCCCCACGCGTGTCATGCTATTATGACACGCTTTACAACAAGCTTTTATGACACAATGTTATGACCCATGTTTTGCGTGTCATGGTTTAAATATATATATTTTTAATATTTTTTCTAGAATTACTAATATCCAGACATTAAATAACAATTAATCTCATAATACAAATAAATACTGGCAAAAGAACGCATTTCATATATATATCAAAACAATGTGTTTCATACAACCACAAGTTTTTAAAATTCTAAAATTAACCATAAAAGTCAATTACATTCATATATTACAACCACTTAATCAAAACATGTAGTTCCCTGGACGGTCACCCTCGCTGTCCATGTTTGCTGGTATTCGCGTACCTGAAACCCCACAAAACCATACATTAGTTATATCGGTCGAGTGTAAGTAAAACACTATGAAAATTGCATCCAAACGTCCAAGATTAAGATTTGACAAACATGGAATTTGTGATACTGAGTCTGCAATAAGGAATTAGCTAATGGATCCTGTGAATCCTGAAAACCAAATGAGTCTGCAAGACCCACTATGTGTATCTTTCTACTTAATCTGTGTGTGGTCACTTTTAACCAAAGGAGGGTGAGAGTAGTGATAAGCAGAGTACCATGGATCGGTGTTGATTGCCGACAAATTCTCCTCCTGCAAGATTGTGAAAAGATAAACAACAAAATACTCAGAAATCAAACTGATTGACAAATCAGATTCAGCATACAAGCAAAAAGAAAGAAGAAAAATACCTGCAGCTTAACTAGTCCATCTCGAAGTGGTTTAGCATAACCAAGCTGCTTTGCAAAAGCATCAGCCTAGAGTAAGAAAAGCATCCATAGTCAGATTAACCATCGATATAAGGGAGCAAGAAGTAGAACAAAACCAACTTGAAAGCTACCTGAAATTCAAAAGCACGGCTCACAAGATTGAGGCCGAAGCTTACAAGATGCTGGATAGGTATTATAATGTGCTGCAATTAAAATATCAAAGAACAAGGATAAGAAACCAGCGACTTATGGTTAAATCAGAACACCAACAAAGATGACGCCTTCTCCACAAGAGACCAGCAAATTACGAGACTCAAACCAAACAAATAAAATAGAAGTTTATATTTAGTTCATACATAATACATATTTTTAAAGATTAAGCCTCTTCCAAACTCCTAAGCACACCCGCAACAGTTTTGACTGCCGCAAAAAATAGAATTTACGTCCTTTATGACTCTTTTCGGCATTCAAAATGGTAAATTATGCTCATTTATTTATATTCATTTAAATACAGTGATTTTAAATTCGCCATTTTCACAAACCTGACAAATTACCCCTTGTGCCACTGTAACTGAGACCAACAACTCAAGATGCACAAAAAGACTACCAAGAGGGAACCAAGCCACACCCATGATGCACCCAAATCCAGGATTTAGCTAAGACTAGATGTATGCAGCTTAGATACAAACTTTAAACTACCTGAAACAATATGAGCCCAATGAGGACGGGTTGAGTATCAAATCCAAAGCTAAGAAATAGGTCCTTTGAGTTCTTTACAAGTGTGTAACCTCCAAATTGCAAAAGCGTAAGAACCTGCAAAACATGCATGTAGTCAGTCAATTGCGTATACTTCCTCCAAGAGAACAAGACAACAGTAGACCTATTTGCCATCAAGATGAACTACAGAATGAAACAGACCATACGTTGCTAAACAGGCTAAAAATCAAAATTATCCACGAGAAACAACTTGGTGAACAGAAGATGCTTATCATTCATCACCAGATTAACCACATATGACTGTAATACCCCATATATAAGTTTCTTTTGATTCATGTAAATACTACACCAAATTAACTACAACCTCGTTTCCTTACTAACAGCTTCAGACCACAGTTCATATTTCAAATAAGTTGTTGATAGAAAACTGAGAATTTAATAATTTTCTATTCAGAATGACTACGTATCAAAGAAAAAATCATTTAATCGTATAAGCACAGAAGATGCTTTTAATAATGTTCTAATAAAACTGACTACTTATCACAAAGATACTTATATGATTCCATCAGCACAACAGATTCTCTATGAATGAAGTCAACTACAAATTAGTTAAGTGACAGGTTCCTACCACTGAATTCCCATTTCAATCGGTTAATAGCTAAACATCCCTCGATCCACAACCAAGTTAATTGCTTAAAACAGTCCGTATTAGCTTAAACATAAAAAATAACATAAAGAGATCTTGATACCTCATGCTTTCAAGAGCAACTTTCTGCAAAGCAGGATCAGCATCTTGTGCTCTCTCAACATACAGCTCCAATTGTTGCTTCAACGCCAAATCCTCTTCACACTATGCAACAATCAAATTAACTAATTAAATAACAAACTATCATCAGAATTAATTAATTTAATAGAAAAATAAAAGAAAGCTTACAAGATCTATAACCAAGAAACAAAAATGAACAAACAAAACCTACTCGAGATCTCCTTATACAGATCGTTTTGATGGCACGTGTGGTGGAGATAGTTGAAGAGGAGGTCGCGGTGAGTATTTTGGTGGTGGTGGTGTGGCGTTGTGAGTGGCAGTGATGTGGTGGCGGCTAGGGTTTAGTGAGAGGCGGGAGTATATTATGGGGAAGAGATGAAATGATAAGAATAAGAATGGGTTGGAATGTTGAAGGGACTTAGGTTTTTTTAATAGCGGGAAACAAAAATAATAAGACGACACTTAGCGATGACACGGAAAGAAAGTGTATCCCGTCTTCGGGTACATTTTTTTATGACTCTAATAATTGCGTGTCATAAGTCCTTTAAATTGTACAAGTTATGACAGTTTTTTTATGACACACGCTTTTGCTTGTCAATAAAATGCGTGTGTCATAATTTCGGTGTCATTAAAGGCCTTTTTTCTAGTAGTGTATGCTTTAGCAGCAGTGGGTAAGGGTTGCATGAGTAGGATCTGACCTCTGATGTTAGAGTAGCATTCATCAAGTCCCATTAAAAACTGTATCAACCTCTTCCTTTGATCTCTCTCCCCATTGATTCTGCCATTGACACGTATGGTGCTTCCAATGCATCAAATTCATCCCACAACCCTTTCAACTTGTGATAGTACACCTCAATTGAACAGTTTTCTTGCTTCAATTGCACAATTTCATTACTCAATTGATAAATTCTATGACCATCAATCATAGCATAGTGTTCTTGTAACTCAATCCACAGTTTAGAAGCAGAATTGATAAAGTTCAAGTTATTCCCAATTTGTTCACTTACCGTATTGAGAATCCATGAGATTAGCATGTCATTATTCCTTTCCCAAAGTGCTCTTAAGTCAGAATCAGCACTTGGTTCAACAAATTCACCAGTAATGATCTTCATCTTGTTTTTAGCATTCAAAGCAATGGTGAGAGACCTTTTCCATGAACTGTAGTTGTCTGATCCAGTCAACTTCTTGGAGATTAAGATAAGACCTGGATGATCTGTTTGATGAAGAAATAAAGGATGATTGGAGGTGATTTCATCACTGTTGGTTGTGGTGTTTGAGTTTTGTGAGTTTTGTGATTCTTGAGAGTTTCCCGCCATTTTCTGTTTTGAAAATTTATGATGATTTTGATATGATTTGTGATGATCAAGAAGTGATTACGAGTAGAATGGTGGTTGTTTGGTGATCAGAATGATTGTTTATTGATAGTTATGGTGGTTTTAGTGGTGGTCAAAGTTTGTTATGGTGGTCAAAGTTTGTTAGAGGTGATCAGAGTTAGTTACTGGTGGTGGTTACCATCGGAGAGCTGGTGATGCTCTGATACCATATAGAGAAATTGAGAGAAAACAGAATTTGGGGAAAATGTGAATGAATTTCATTAAGAAGCAATGTAACAGTACATGTGTATTTATAATGTATTGGGTCAAAAGACTTAAACTGACCCAAAGCAAGCTACAACTAATTAACTAAGCTACTTTACAAAGATTGACTGCTACACTACTATGTACAATCAACACTCTACATTGCTTGACAGTTCACATGAACTCTTTCATGAAGTAACATCTTTGTAGGCTTGTTGACTTTTGCATTGTTGACTTTGATGCTGTTGACTTTATGGCTTGAGCTTGAGTTGTCTCCTTTAGTTATGATGTTAGTTGTACACATATTGGTTTCCTTATCTCGTGACTCGTATGGTCACGAGACCCTTGTAAACATTCGGGTATAAATACCCCATCACCTCACGTGGGGTGTAACACCATAATACATTTTTTTTCTCTCTCTACTTATGTGTGCACCTTACTTTCTCTCTAGATTAATCTTATTATGCTTGATTATATGAGGCAACGAGACTCACAACCTCTTAGTAAACAAAGTTTCGGCACAACACGTAGCAACAAAATATTAACCTTGTTTGTATCAACTACGTAACATGGACCATCTACAGGTCATAAAATGTTAATAGTAAGTTAAATTATCACATGTATACTCACAAGAATAAAGCTTTTATATTAAGTGTCATGAGTTATGCCACGATTCACATTCTAAGGTACCCCCGACCAAAGTATATCTAAGTTCATTATTTCAATAAAAAATCTCCATCGAGTTTGAGCATTTTTTATGTTGCATGAAATGTGCACAAAACACTAGGATACCATAAGAACAGGGTTACATGACACGACATAACCAAGTGACATCTTCAATACTCATGATCCCATCATCCGATTATAAAGCAAACAAATTCTATCTTAGGAAATAGCCACACATAAGTTTCCTTTGTTCTAAAGAAATAGCTAAACAATAGCAGTTTTGTTACTAGTAAAGTTACACTTTAGAGTTTAGACTCGAACAAAGAGATCAATTAAATTGTTGAGTTTTACAAAAAGTTGGCTATGGCTGATAAGGCTGCAGATTCAATGTTGACAGTAGCCGAGAAGGCTCCCATTACTTCTGAGCGAAGGCTCCGAACTGACCTCGACAATAGGCTCCCTAAACCATGTATGTTGCACTATCTACTAACATGTTTCATAGTAATGTTATGAAAACATATTGATTATACTTTATTTGGATGAGAATTTCAGTCTTGAAGATATTTTGGGATGAAAATCTCAATATGGTATTGTTATTGGATGAGAAGTCCAATCTTGATTTGTTTTTGAATGGAAAAAAAAGAAAAGAAAAAGCAATCTTTGTAAAAGCTTTTCAATGAAAAATCCTGCCATTGATAATGATTTGGACGAAAATTTCAATCTTGAGAATGTTTTTAGATGAGAAGTCCAACTTTTGATAAAGTATTGGATGAAAAATCATCTTGAAAATAGTTTTTAGTGTAAAATTCAATTTTAAAACTATTTTGGGATAAATATACAAAAAAGGTTTTAGCGTGAAAAATTTAATCTTGAAAATGTTTTAGGATGTGATTTTCCTGATCTTTTTGGTATATGTAGACATGGCACGAGCTGTGACTGCGCCCGATGCTGATAACCCGAATGGAACAATGGGACACAAGCATCGCAATATGTCAGTTCTTCAGCAACACGTTGCGTTTTTTGATCAAGATGATAATGGGATTATATTTCCTTGGGAGACTTACAAAGGTAAGTTTGTGTCGACAATCGTAATATTGTGTTATGCAATCATATTTAGGCTTAATATTAAACGAAACGAAACATAATTGTTTACTTTGTATATGCAGGATTTCGCGACCTCGGATTCAATGTGTTTGCTTCTTTCTTATTCATGGTACTTGTCCATGGATCTATGAGTTATGTCACTTTGCCTGTAAGTTTCTAATGTATTCTCCCTTCCTAAAATCGGTGCAGTTTGACTTTTGTAGTCAGTTGTTACTTTTAAGATTCAAATTTATCGTGAATTTTGAAGAAGTATTGATAACCAAATATGTGATTTATTGCTATCATGTTATAAGGTTTTATTTAAGTATGAATGCAGCTCAAAATTTTGATGAATTAATACAAATTCTAGAAAACAAAATGAGATCCTTTGACCTTAAGAAGTCAAAGTTCACTATCATGTATTCATATTAAGCTGTCTTTTTGTATTTACTAGAGAATGTACTAATTTGACCCTTCTACAATCGAGATTCTGGTCATGATTTCATGACTGTATCATCTCTTACCATTAACTGACTTTTTGGGTCAAATGTTGTCCGTCCCGACCACATGTTCTTAATAACCACCAGCACGATACTATTTCGATAAGAGTAAATTGTTTCTTTACTAGCTTGAAACTAGTGCAATTCAAGAGCCTATTGGGGCATGAGAGACGCTTAGTGAAATTGAATTTTATAACATATTAGCTAAATATTGCTTTATTTGATGGTATATATGCAAAACAAATAACTCGTGTAGTGATTTAAAGCGATGATTGTGGTGTTTTACTCTGCTAATATTGAATTTTGTTGTGGCAGACTTGGTTGCCATCACCTTTCTTCCCCATTTACATAGAAAACATACACAGAGCCAAGCATGGAAGTGATTCCTCAACTTATGACACTGAAGGAAGGTGAGAAAAGCTCATTTTCATACTCATTTGGTGTATGTAACAAGTACATGTAAATACAACTATTGTTTTGTAATTGGAGTACTTGGTTTATATATTGTGATTATTGTCACAAAAAATACTTATTTGGGTGCCACATGGCCTATAACTTGATGTCATTGTAGGTTTATCCCTGCAAACCTTGAGAACATTTTTAGCAAATACGCTCGCACAGTGCCTGATAAGCTCACATTCAAAGAAATTTGGCATATGACTGATGCAACTAGCAACACCTTTGATTTCTTTGGCTGGTACTTCTTTGACTCGTGCCCCAAGTTCAAGTCATGCTACATATAAAGAGAAAATTCGTTTGCTTAAAACTTAAAAACTTAAAAAATGAGTAATGTTGTTAAACTAAAATACCCCTATTTATAAAAATCAATATTAAATATTTAAATAGTTAATTACAACATAAATCACTAACTTTTTTCACTTTCACATACTCCACGACCATACACCATCGCTGCTATGCGCGTTTATTGTCTAGTATTGTTTAATAGGTGTATAATGCATTGTATTGTGTATATAGGATTGCAGGCAAGATGGAATGGGGGGTCCTTTATGTGCTTGCTAAGGACTCAGATGGGTTCCTATCCAAAGAATCAGTAAGGCGTTGCTTTGATGGAAGTTTGTTCGAGTATTGCGCAAAGATTGAAAAAGGCGACGGGAGTAAGATGGAATGATCATTTTATGTTATGTTGGCAATGGGGAGTGAGATGGGACGATCATTTTATGTTATGTTGGCAACAAGTTTAGCTAGCTAGCAATGATCTGGAATTCTGGATATGTCTCATAACAACGGATTCAAATATGATACTACTGGCCTTTTTCTTCATAGTTACTAGATTTGTTTCAAATGTTATTGTGATTTGAGTTGCTAATACCAAATCTACATAGTTGAACAAGTACAACATAAGAGTGATAGTATGATGTACACACATTATACAAGCAGATTTTCAGCTTAACAATAAAAATCGAGACCAACGATTGTTTTTTTTTTTCTTTTTTTTTTTTTCGGCTTAACAATAAAAATTAAAAATCAAGACCTAACAATTGTTATGAACAAAGCAATCTCGTGGTTTTCAATGGCGCTAGACAATAACAAAAAAAAAGCTATATTACATTTACAAACTAAAAAGAAATTGCATATAAACTTGAATTCTATGACTAATATATGTTTAATATTATACGTATTTATATGCAAAACTAACAAACTGTTGCCTCTTTTAAGTGGAGTCCATGTGCGACGTCACCTATTGCACACCCGCACCTATTGCACACCCCTCCGAGACTCCTCTCAGGTTATGAATTTAATCAAAATGTTTGTTTGCAAATTCTCGTCTCTGAGATAAATTGATGTATGAACCCGTATAGATGCTAAGAAAATAAAAAAGAACCATCTATACTTGAAACAAATATATAAAAAGATACATTTTATTAGCAACATAACCTCTCATCATTTAACATGCAAGTGATGCAACTATGCTTATATAACTACTAAGTATCTTTTTCATAATCTACGTTTAAACTACATCACAAGCTAGCTCTTTCTCATTAAGATTAGCAGCAGCTGAAATAGAAGCAGCCACTCCAGTGGGGTGGGCAGTCAAATTAGGATTGTTCCGCTTCTCAGCATTGAACACGCCATCAGCATCTTCTCTTGTAGCTGCCTTATCCGCTGGAAGCTTCACTGTCGCATCCTGCCAATATATATTTAATATAAACACGTTAGACTCAATACTGATTACGTACAAGAATCTCTTATTCTGTAGACGACCGACTAACAAAAATATCTTTATAGGAAAGATTCGCCAAAGACGCAACCAAAAATACCAAAATTTGCTAATTTGGGAATTCACCACTTTCTTACTAATAGATTTTATAGGTTCCAATTTATAACAAATTCCAAATTTAGCAAAAAGTTTAACAGATTTACAATAAAGCTGTCTTGAAATATAAAATGTCATCATTCATTCTTTTTTGGTGAATGAATTACCATATGTTCTCCCATTTAGTAAGCGAAAAAACGGTGGAGTATAGTGACCAACTAAACCTTTTTTACTCCTAACTAGAATTATACAGGCCTACACAACTAAAATCCTAAATCACAACATTATAAAGATGGTTACAAAATGTAAACACACAAACAAATGATAACTTATGGTTCATGACTTCATGAAGACTTACCGTGAGAACTTCACTAAGTGTGACTTTATCTTCATCGCGTGTCGAAGTGTTCAAAGTAGCAGCTGATTGAGCTTGAGCAGCAAGTCCACCAGGTATCAATAAATTACTTCCAGTAGCCCGAACCTCTGCCGCTTGAATTGCGGCAGCATCACTCTGTTCCACTGCCTTGTTCCCAGCTGTCCTTGATGTAGCTTCAAGTGCTTCACCGATCGTTATAGCACCTTGGTGGTGGACATCACCAACACCAGCGTCGCTCTGGTAGAGTACCGGTGTAGCCTCTACATGACGACCCACCACCTGCCGTAGAAACAAACTTATATGTAATTATAGGGAGTTGATTGTACAAAAAATCACTAATGTTACTTCGTACAACATCAACACGTAGTATAGCGCTGCCTAAAATGTATTATATGCAAACAAAGTACTTTTTTCATGTCACTTAAATGGTCAAATCACATAATAAAATTTCTGACATACTACTATTTTGTGCTATTTTGATCACTGTCCTTATTTTGAGTTTTATGTAATGCATATTTTTTTTGTTTCATTGCGTTCATTACATGTATGTATTCTTCTTTTCTTTTTGTTCTATTTTGATCATAAAATCAAATGTTCTGTAATTAAGTGAACAAATAGAACCCAAACTTGCTTTTATTTCGAGCCGATTATTAAAAGTATGCTTGAAACCAAATTAATTATGATTTCTTATTATTGTTTATGCTTTGTTTTTGTCTTCAACATGAACGTACTACCTTCTTTCATGTGCAAGAGTGTTATGAGCTAAATTATTTTTGAAAGGCAAGATGCTAAAATTATTTTTGAAAAGCAAATAAATATTATATAAATAAACTAGCAAGATGCTAAAAGTTACATGAACTCGAATATAAGAAACCGACGAATCTACACCGATGATACCGACCTTATGACCAACACTCACACTAGGATCAAACATGAAGTTCATAAAGTGAAATTCCGACATACTAAGATACTACGTACAACTCTAGCCTACCAAACTCACCAAACACAGTAACACAAAGGGCAAACACCCGGTAGAAAGTATGAAACGGGTTAAAACCGACCACAACCTCACACATGTAACATAACCGACCACGACCTCACACTTGTAGCATAATAACCCATCAGAACCTTTAAGCAAACAGTTCCAACTCACAATCTAATCGAGTGGTGGTACTTTGAATAATAAAGACGACAGATTGGAGAAAATACCCCAAAATGTATGGATATCACCTGATGAAAACCCATACAAAAAAAGATCCCTCGACCTTTTGCTTCAACGACCCTTGGCTTACAAAAAGTATCTCACCATTCAACAACGTGAACCACGACCTCGTCGTGACCATCTTCAGTGCAATCCATCTTACGACTTGACAACCTCACACCATCTCAACCTCCTGAACCAACTCATGATCTCACCATACACACGACCCAAAGTGTCATGTAAATGAGCTTTTGATTATTGACTGTTAGGTTATTAGCTAAATAACCTCTTTCAGACAAGCTCTTCCATCATAGCTTCTATAAACTACTTAATAGGCACAAAGAAGCTGTTAAACCATACACTGTTTTCAAAATAGCTTTTCTTGATAACGCAACGAGCTAAAATACGCTTACCCAAATACCCCCTACATGTTGGCATCGAATTTAATCAAGAATCATAAGTCTTGAAAAAAAGACTAAAATGTATATATAGTAATAACTGTTTCCTGTAAAGTAGATGGTTGTAGGATGGGATGCGTCGCTTGATACATAACCCTTAGGAAGAGTCACATCGGTTCTCTAATACCGATTGACATAGTATAAATAGATACCGATTGTAAACATTTTAGTGTGTGGTTAATAAAAGAATAACGTGTGTTTGTTAAATAAAACCCACCCTCTCTGTTTGTTATACCGAGTCCCTGCACGCATCAGATTGTGCATACTCTTATTGTTTTCATTATACATGTTCATCATGATTGATCCAAGATCCCTAAGACCTGTGCAAAAGTGGTATCAGAGCTACATGGTTACAATGGATCGATCATTTGCAGTCCAAGGAAGATATCGCTTTTGAAGAAGAAGACCCGGAAAACAAAGCATGAAGATGATCATGGAGACATTACAGTTTTGGGCAGAAAAGAAAGAAGGATGTTGCAAGAAGAGAAGTTCCAAAAGAAAGATGTCTTATGCAAATGGCAAGAAGAAGACACGGTGAAAAGGAGTACATAGGAATGGTAAAGTTTACTATGAGGGAACACAAGAGATCAAGGCAAGGAAAGCCAGAAGTGGCGGCAGGGAATGGCAGAGGTGCTGCAGACATTCATGGACCACAGGCTGATGCAAAGATAAGTGTTGAAATAGAGGAAGAACTTAGAAGCACCGGAAAAGATATGTACAAGGACGATGATCAAGAAGATCATCCATGGAACAAAGGAAAAGGCAACTGAACATGAAAGAAAGAACAAGTAACAAGGCGATCAATTACAGAAGATGCAAAGGAGGAACGAGACTGCAAATCAAAGATGGACAAGAACAGAGTGAAGGTTATGATGAAGATTATGATGTCTTGATTAGGGGAGTGAATGTTGGCATCGAATTTAATCAAGAATCATAAGTCTTGAAACATGAAGGACTAAATATGTTATATAGATAGTTAATAACTGTTATTTCCTGTAAAGTAGGATGGGATGTGTCGCTTGATACATAACCCTTAGGAAGAGTCACATCGGTTCTCTAATACCGATTGACATAGTATAAATAGATACCGATTGTAAACATTTTAGTGTGTGGTTAATAAAAGAATAACGTGTGTTTGTTAAATAAAACCCACCCTCTCTGTTTGTTATACCGAGTCCCTGCACACATCAGATTGTGCATACTCTTATTGTTTTCATTATACATGTTCATCATGATTAATCCAAGATCCCCAAGACCTGTGCAAAAAATACCCCCTACAAGTAAGCTTAATTAAAAGCTTTGGTGACCACTAAGTACACTTTTTAGTTTTTTATTCGTTTGATCATTAGAAGAAAATGTCTTTTCCCTAATGCGATGATATAAACTGACAAATAAAATCCAAGTAAACCAAAATGTTACTCTTATGGAATACTTTTAAGCTCTAATGCACGGAAACGTCCAGAAGGCACCGTACCACGTACCGGAAACTCGCCGGGGACGGAAACGCCTGCGAAACGTTTCTTGGCCGTTTCCAAAAATTTGGGGACGTTCCTTGACCGCTTCGAAAAGTCAACTGACGTTTCTTGTACGTTTCTAGTTTTGGGGACGTTTTTTTAAAGTTTCCAGCAGTCCAGGGGTAATATTCCGGTGGATCTGGTGGTGGATCTGTGTGTTAGAAGTAAAGAAGAAAATGAAAGGAGAGAAGTTATATATGGGTAGTAGTTATTAACCCTAGAAGCCTGGATTTGTTTTTATTGGGCTTATTTACAATTAGAAATGGGCCAATTAAAAGTTTTTATGTTAGTAATTAAGAGTGGGTCTTACTCAAATATGCAACTAAATGTATATATAATGTAAATTTTGTAACATTTATATAAAATATATAATTCAAAAATATTAAATAAAATAAAAAAATTAATAAAAGTTTATAAAATATGTAAAAATATAATAATATATATATATATATATATTATATATATATATTTTTTGGGGTTTGTGGTACATTATCTATAATATATATATATATTTTTTTTATGTATTTATTTTCGTACCCGTGCCGTACCCGTTTCTTGATTTTTTGAGTTTTGCCGTTTCTCCCGTTACCCGTACCCGTACCCGTTTCTCGTTCCCGTACCAGTTCCCGTGCAACATACTTTTAAGGGCCCCTACTTCTACTGGCATAAAAAAATAATTAAACACTGCTATGGACCTATGGTCGTGAAAAGTCCAAAAATAACCACGAAAATACTCTCAAAAAGGTGTAAATCGGTGGCCCGATCCATGCATCTTTTGATGACAAGTTGACAACCGGACCCTTCCCAAGGACCCGGCCCTACGCAATGTTCACCTGTTCTCCAGGACTGTCTCATCATTTCCGGTGCCTCTAGGCGATAACAACAAAGACTTGTAAACTAAAGAGAAATTGCATATAAACTTTGAATTATATGACTCATGTATGTTTAATATTATACGTATTTATATGCAAAACTAATAAAAATGTGACCCGGAGGCCCTGTGCAAGTGCACCTATTGCACACCCCTCCAAGACCCTCATTGACCTGATTAGCCAGGAGTTAGGATTGAACCTAGGCCATTTTCTCAAGGAGGCCTCCGTTGACCGGCCAACTGAGCGTTTGCTGTGGGGACTGATACCACTAGAGCAAGTCCGAGTTACATCACAGCCAAAAAGGCTCCAATTCCGGTCCTCCTCCCTCCGTTTACCATTAACCATCAAAAGTAATATAAGTAAGTTACCATAAACCTTTTTTTTTTTTTTTTTTTTAAAACCATAATATTTGACCTTACAGCCGACTAATCCGCAGGGTTTGAATCCACGGACACGCACAATCAAACCAGTTAAATTCAGGGTTAAGTTGCCACTATATATATAATATTATCCAAGTCATAGAAAGACACAAACCTGACCATCCACCGTCTCAGTAACAGCTCGAGCTCCGGGAACCTCAGTAGCCGTAACAGTCACCCCATGACCACCATCCATGGTCACATCATCAGGTCCAACAAACCCACATCTTTCATTAACGCCAGCAGCCTTCTGCATGGCAGCCACTGTGCCACCTTTCTTTGTCCCTCCAAAATCAGTCGTCTCAGCTGCTTGCATCATAGCTGCATCTTGTGGGGCCACCGGCTTTTTAGCTAACTCACCAGAAACCTTAAACACGTTACCGTATGTAACAGGTTGTTGTTATTCTTTCTGTTGCTCTTGTTGGTTCATGTTTTTTGTTGTTGTTGTTGGTCGGTGTGTTTGAGCTTATATGGGTTAAATATATTTTCAGGGGTTATGTGTTTTATAGACACGTGGAGTGTAGGAAAGGGGACATGTTGACACGTGGCGGGTTGGTGATGAATTGAATGAGGGTGACTTTAATGTTAATTTGTTTTTAGCACAGGTGGCTGATTATTTTCTTATGTGACGGAACTAACTTCTGACTTCACGTGTTTTGGATTGGGTTTAGTCGACACAATATATATGTTTTCTAATTGTCATACTCGACATTATGTGTTTACTCAGTAAAACATGTGTTGAACTCTTGAACGTTTCAGAAAGTGAACTAGGGTAGTCCAGGATCCGCCTCCCATTTCTCCCCTTCAACACGGGTCTATTTAGCATATACTTAATCGATCGGGTCCGTTCAAGCAATTAGGCGGGATACAGTAATGGAGACGATTGACCTACATTTTACCCGTCATATCAGTTTTCTATCTCCGATGACTTACGCGTAATTTTTTACTACAGTAAAGGCGACTTTCATCTATTTATTTATTTTTTCAACTAACAAATTTTAATTTCATTACATGTTTTTTCCCCTTCTTTTATAAAATACTTTACAAATAATATCAAAAAAAAAAATAAAATAAATAAAATAATAATAATAATAATAATAATAATAATAATAATAGAGTTAGCTTTTGTATTCAGAAAGGAGTGGGAGCACAACTTGTGTCTAGACTCCCATCCAACTTTATGTAAAATTTATTACGTTTAATGAAAATTTTATTAATATTATTATAATAATAATAATAAAAATAATAATAATAATAATAATAATAATAATAATAATAATAATAATAATAATAAACGTAAGTCACAATCACATGCACACAGCCCACTTACCAATTAGCTACAGAAAGGACGACCGATCGTCCAATCAGTCGATCAGTTGATCGTGTCTATTACTGCGTCCAGCGTTACCAACACTATTGTTGAAAGGAAGTAGTGTCGAATCTTCGTTTCTGCAAAGTAGAATGATAAAGCACATTTTATCGATAGGAGGATAATGTCTATTTACTATTTCACTCAAATTCTATTCTTTCCTACATACTTAAAAGAAAAAAAATATAATAAAATAAAATCTTAAAACTTAAAAGATTTAAAAAAAATACTCCCTCAGTTTCAAAATTATTGTCAAAAGACATAAATTACAAAGTTTAATAAAAGCGGGACAATTATAAATCTCAACCACTCAAATAGAATATTCCTTAACTAAATTTTCTTTTTCTTAATTAAAATGAAATGTGGACAATTATTTTGAGAAATCATAAAAAAAATATGAACTATAATTTTGATACAAAATGAGTAATGTTTAATCAGCAGTATAACCCTTTAAAACTTAAATTTTGAATTTTTATTTACTTTCTCACATAAAAATTCAATTATCATTGCCTTAAAAATGCTTTTAAAACCCATATCATATGCATGACAACTTTTGACAACATTTGAAAAAGAAATTACATATAAAATTACATATATATCCAATATAAACTAATAATTGCATATATATCATTTTTGAACTTTAAAATTGTCATATATATATATATATATATAGTCAAATAATTACTTTTTGTATATTTGAAACTCAAAAACACATTATAACTATAGCTTATATATAAGAGTGGAGTTATTCTACAAACAATAAAAACCTCACATACCAAGGGACAACTCCCATCCATTGATTTAAATTTGATCAATGGCTGAGATCATCTACTTGCTACTTAAAAAAATACACGGAGGGGCAAATTAGTAAAATTACAACAAAACACATCCCACCTACAGCTCACTTGGATTCATAATTTTTCTCACCTAACACACACTAAAAACACACACTACTCAACAAAAAAACCGATCATCGGAAAAAATGGAATCACAATCCGATTTCATCAATTCATCAATTTCATCGGAAAAAATGGAATTACAATCCGATTTCATCAATTCAACGGAAAAAATGGAATCTCCGGCGAAAAGGATGAAGGAAACACCTCCGATTGAAGGTGTTGTTTATGCTTATAAGTTTTTAGTTATAAGGTAACTGTGCAGTCAATTGTCAAGTTGGCGTGGTCACTTTTCAAATAATTCATGCACTAGTAACCAGTTTGGTATGACTTTTCTATTTTACAGTTTCTCAGATTCGGTTAGAAGAAGATGCTCAGTTCTTCAATGGCATCCGGATGTTGCCACTCAAATCATTGTTGCGTCAGATGATGATAATTCACCTTCTTTAAGTGTAACGATTTATGCCTTTGCTTATGTATCTTTTGAGGAACAATGTTATTCTTGTAAGTTACCTTCATTTTTGGCCTGCAGATATGGGATATGCGGAACACAATGTCACCGGTGCGAGAGTTAGTAGGTCACACTAAAGGTATACTAGTTATTGATTATCATTAAACCTTTAGCATTCAACATTTTTCTTAGATATTGATTTTGGTAAATATTGCATGTGTAAGTTCTGATTTATGTACAAAAGTTGTGCCCACTATTTGGTAGTAATGTTCATATAATTGTCTAACAGATTTGAGGCCGAACCAAATATTTGTGGTTCACATCCGTGACAACAGCTCAATATCTGATTATTGACTTGATACATTAATGGTTGAACAGCAGTACATGTAACTTATATTGTCGAAATATAAACAATGGCAACTTATTTAGAATATCACAAGTCATATTCAGAATATCACAAGTGATAGTGATATTCTGAGTATCACAAGTGATATTCTGAGTATCACAAGTGATTTGATACACATGTTATTCTGAGTATCACATGTGATATTCAGAATATGGATATTCTGAATATCACAAGTGATTTTCTGAATATCACATCTGATATTCTGAGTATCACATGTGATATCCAGAATTTTTTAATTTTTTCGGATTCTTATTTAGGTATCCATGACTTGTCTGGAATCATGGACCAAATTGTTGATTAACAAAATCATGAATTAAAAAAACCCTCACCAATGGTAGCTACTAGTTTAAGAATTAATAAGACTCACAGTCAACTGTCATAAGACTATAAGAGACAGTAGAAAAGTATAAGGGAATAATGTGCCATTATAAACTTATAATGTAGTATTGCAGTAGCAAACTTAGGACACGCACATTTGCATATGAGGATATAAGTAAGATCCCGAACGCGTCCCTAAAAATGACAAATTTTAAAAAGTTTGTATTTCTTTGCTTTATTTGTGCAAAACCGGCTTTAATTGGATCTCTGAAATGAGGATTCATGTAACATCCAGAACATAAGCACACTCATTGACGAAAACAAGTAATGTCTGTTTACGACTATGTAGCAATCTGAACAACTTAATACCATCACCAAATGTATACATTTAAATCCATCAAGTTTCTGCATAATGGTGAGCTGCATGAAATCTTGTTACAGATGTATTAGGTTCATCAACTGTTTTTTTTTGGTTTTCAGGAATGTTGAAGTATGACCTCGTTGTTGACTATGTTACTGAAAGATACACATCGTGGAGGGAATTCTTGTAACAAATGAGTGAATGACTAGTGGTATTTCTTTTCACTTTGCTATAATTTTTTTTTTAACCTTTTAGTCATATACTGTTTGCAATATTCATGTAAGAGCCATTTAAAGAATATGTTTACGTGATTAAGAAAAAATATGTTTTATGTAGTTGAATGAACTGCTCTATGGTTACATACTTACACCCATGCGTGTGTGATTAGTCACTATAAGCCCCTTAGATTGAATATCCCAGATTAGTCACTATATGCCCCTTAATGCCACATGATAGTGTACATCCTTTAAATTTATTTCTTTTTGTCACCAATAGGCGTGATAAAGTACTTTTTATCTGTTCATCACTGAACTAACGAAACGGTTTGATTTGGTCAATTGGTAACCGAGATTCCGAAAATAATTAGTCACATACTTTATATGAAAATATAAGTTAAGTGACCTGAATATCAAATAATAAAGTATGTTACTAAAAGTTACCAAATCTGAAAAGTATGTTGCTATTAATTAGTCATTTATATATATTGTTTCTTTCTGTTTCTTTTATTATTCAACGTGATACTGATTTTCTACATTTGACGAAGCATGTAGTTGTAAGAAAATGAAATGTACATCAGTGTCCGGACTCATCAAAGTTTCATCTAGAGAACACCTATGTGCATACCACATGAGACATGAAAAATGCATGTCTATGTCCTCTGGGCTCTGGTCCACTCAAACACATTATATCTCCACTAATGTACATACTTGTAACCGACTTCGAAACTTTTTTTGGCCTCAAGTTAGAAATAATATTGTTATCCAATGACTGGAATAATTCCTTACATTAAAGCTCAAGTGTGAAACTGTGAACTCCACCTATCATACATATGTAACTGGTCTTATCAGAGCTAACCACTCTTTAATATCCACCTAAAACATTTATGATTATATTAGTTTTCTTTGTATTTCCATTGTTTTCCTACAAATTGTTGTAGATCTATATTTGTTTACCTGAACGTCACTATGCCAGGACACGAAGGAGGAGCTGATCATGAAAGTTCTGTATAGCCCCGACGCAATGACACATGAGTTGAAGCTGCATCTGATGAAGAGCAAGCTGCATCTGATGAAGAGCAAGTTGATTCTGATACGGGTGATTTACTGATGAAATAGATGAATGACTAGGTAACCCTTGTGGTAAAATTTGACATGCTTTGCACTTGGAAGTTTTAATTTTTTTTTTATCCATGGAAAATTTGCTCTAGAAGAAAGGGAGGACATAGGCAGGATATATCGGGATGCTCACAATGTTTATGAGAAATATATGCATCAGTATCAGTTTGTGATAGTTATATAAAGAAATAAACAATGATACTTTACACGGTTTGAGTCTATATGGTGGTGGGCTCAAATCCCGTGGATTAGTCGGCCTAAAGGTCGGAAACCATGGCTACCCAAATAAAAAAACAACCAAACATACTTTCAGCTAAAAAAATTTGTGTTGAGCTTATGACTCGTATAAGGCCATAAGCCTAGGGGGTGTTTAGGGGTGTTTGTGTTTTGTATAAGGCCATAAGCTTAACTTAAGTTCTTTAGTAAAAAAACAAAAAAATATGATCCGGATGATTGGTTTTTGGATATTAGTCTGTGCATCATGAGGAGGTTGTAACTATATTTGCGTATTTGAGATTCTTCCACTGATTAATCAGTCTAGCTAGCTAGTGTTGCATTTTGGGAGTATCTTTTGGGAGAAGTATCATGATATGTGGTCGTTACTAGGCGCTTTTTAAGATTTTTTTTAGCAGTGTTCTGATTGGGATTTGTTTTCTTCACAGGACAAATCGGATATGCTCTTGTTCCCATGATTGCTAGAGGAATCATGTTGGGTCCAGACCAGCCACACATGCTCAATATCGCACCAGCTAGTTATGACATTCATTCTCGATTACTTTCGGCATTCAGTTAGATTTGTCATGTTTTAAGAAAATATTATTCTTGTTGTATCCTGTTTGAACAAACAATGACAGAACGTAATACTACCAATTCACTCTACAAATTGCATCTTAGTGTAATAATATAATCCCCATAAGAGCTTAATTGTGTTAAAACTTGATACATATACCATGTACGTATATTAAAATAAAACATACACGCATATTGCATAAATGTATTACAGTTATGGAGTGTATATGTGTGATATCACCGGTGATATCCCATGTGAAGAAGCTCAAACACCTGTGATATCACATATCACATGTGATATCGCAGGTGATATCACATATCACATGTGATATCTGAAGAAGCTCAAACACCTGTGATATCACATATCACAGGTGATATATCGCAGGTGATATCACATATCACATGTGATATCACAGGTGATATCACATGTGATATCTGAAGAAGCTCAAACACCTGTGATATCACATATCACAGGTGATATCACATGTGATATCACAGGTGATATCACAGGTGATATCACATGTGATATCACTGGTGATAGCACATGTGATATCACTGGTGATAGCACCTGTCATATCACATGTAATACAAAAAAAACTTATTAGGTATCACCTGTGATACAAAATAACATATTAAGTATCACCTGTGATACAAATAACATATTAGGTATCACCTGTGATAGTTAGACTGCAGTTAGCTACTTTTTTTTGTAGATACAAAATATGAGGTATCACCTGTGATACATACAAAATAATAGATGATACAAAATAACATATTAGGTATCACCTGTGATACAAAATAAGTAAGTAAAGCACAAATAAGCAAAACGCAAATTAATAATTCTGTAATATTCATACAGCAATAGGAACTGAGGCCTTTTTAATAGAAGTGACGGGTGGTGGTTGATGAGTGGATTATCATTGGAGTAAATTAGCTGCTTCAAGTTTTCCATGAACATTTCCGAGTCCATGTATGTCATTTTTAGTCTCTTTTTTCTGTATCTGAAGAACAACAGAACTAGTCTGATTTGAATTAAGCTGGTTCAATTTAATACAATTGAAGTGGTCGATAATGCAAGGTTGTGATTGATGGTTGACTATTTGCTTTCACACTCTTTTTTCTTAAAAAAATGTGCATTTGCTGGTTTACACTACAAATAATAATAAAGTTCTTAATTGGTGTATGTAAATAGAATTTCAACTTCGCATATAACATTGTGTGTAAATGCTACAGTAATAAACAAGTATTGGTAAAAAAAACTATCACTAGAAAATAAACACTTAACAATAAGTGAAGTTAATTCTTTTGTTGACCAACTCTGCAACCTGATGGCAAGACCTCTCACTACTTTGGTTGGTGTTTGGTTCGGTAACATCTTCGTGATGTCTTCTATCGGATGGGCCTATGCCTATCTGACAAGGATATAGTGGCACTTTCTGGTGGTCGCAAATTGGTCAGTTTTCTCACAGTCCTATATCAATTTTCACATAGTTTCTTTTTCTTAAAAAAATATGCAAAAGCTTGGTTGTTCTGACTGCAGGGGAAGGCACATCCTGAGAGATCAGGATTTGAAGAAAACCTTGGACCAAAGATCCTCTTAAGTTTGACAACTCATACTTTGTGTAAGATCCTAGTTAGAATTGAGCACTGTTTAGTCCATTTGGTTATTTAATAAACATGACGATTGCATAAATGATGAATCAGGGAGCTTTTGAAAGGAGATGATGCTGGACTATTGAAACTTCCTACTGATAAAGCTTTAGTTGAGGACCCAAAATTTCGTTGCTATGTTGAACTTTATGCAAAGGTAAAATTTTATTAACTTGCTTTTATGTTTTAGATAGTCACAATCATTAGGTGTTCTATATGCAAAGATAAACAATAATTTGGGCTTCTTATGTGGGCAGGATGAAGAGGCATTCTTCAAAGACTATGTGGAATCACACAAGAAGCTTTCAGAATTGGGATTCAACCCACCAACATCATGTCTCAAGTTATCGTCAAAGAATGCTGCATTATTGGCACAAAGTGCTGTTGGAGTTGCTGTTGCTGCGACTGTGGTCATTCTCAGTTACTTCTATGAAGTCAACAAGAATTTTTTTAGTTTTCATGGGATCTGAACTTTTTAAATTTCCCAGATTGTGTTGATGAAATTTTTTAGAATCTTTGTTAATTTTAAATTTCCCAGATGGTGTTGATGAAATTTGAATAACAGACTTATACATGATTGATTATTACTGAGTTTTTATTATTGAGTTTGCGTAGACTGTAGTTACCTACTTACATTATGAGGTATCATCTGTGATAAAAAATACTCCCTCCGTCTCAATTTAATTGTCCATATTTCCTTTTATGGATGTCTCAAATTAATTGTCCATTTTCCTTATTTAGTAAAAACTAGAGAATCTAGTGGAGGAATATTCCATTTTAGTGGTTGAAAATTAAAGTGGCCCCACTTTTATTAAACTTTGTGTTTTCTCTCTCCTGACAAATAAATTGAGACGGAGGGAGTAACTTATTAGGTATCACAGGTGATACCTAATATGTAGCTCAAAACACATGTGATACAAAATACATAGCTGGTGTCACAAATGTAGCTCAAGACACATGGTAGGTCTATTTGCCTAATATCTTATTTTGTATCACAGGTGATACCTAATATCTTATTTTCATGCATGAGAAGTTTGCAGTCAGTGATTCACCTGAGGCTCCACTGGTTGTTGCTACTCCAATGAAAGTTAGCTCTTTTGCTTAATCAACGCTTGTTGTTTACACTCTTAGCTTTGGTTTCTGTTGAAAAAAAAATGTACTGTTATCAACGACTTGATTGTCCTTCTATTGTTAGCAACTAGATTGTTGTAATGGTTAATGAGACCTGAATTACTTGCTTATAAGTTTGTGGTTAATCAAAGTGTTTGTGTTGCTTTTTTTTTTTTTTTTTTTTTTTTTTTTTTTTTTTTTTTTTTTTTTAATCCAAGTGTTTTATTTCAATATCACTTGTGATATTCAGAATATCACTTGTGATATTCAGAATATCAAATATTCTGAATATCACTTGTGATATTCTGAACATCACTTGTTATTTTCTTATGCTTTCGTCCGTTTTCATACGTATTCGTCCGTTTTCTAATGTTTTGTCCGTTTTTATACATTTTTGAATATCACAATTGATATTCGGAATATCACTTGTGATTTTCTGAATATCATTGGTGATATTCTGAATATCGCTTGTTATTTTCTTAATATCTATCACTTGTGATTTTCTGAATATCACTTGTTATTTTCATGTTACAAAACATTAGTTGAAAATCACTTGTGATATTCAGAAAATCACTTGATATTCAGAAAATCACTTGTGGTATTCAGAATATCACTTGTGGTGATATTCTGAATATCACTTGTGATATTCAGAAAATCACAGAATATCACATGTGATATTCAGAAAATCACTTTTGATATTCAGAATATCACTTGTGATATTCAGAATATCACTTGTAATATTCGAATATCACTTGTGATATTCTGAATATCACAGAATATCACTTGTGATATTCAGAATATCATTTGTGATATTCAGAATATCGCTTGTGATAATATCATTTGTGATATTCAGAATATTGCTTGTGATAATATCACTTGTGATATTCTGAATATCACAGAAATCACTTGTGATATTCAGAATATCACATGTGATATTCAGAATATCACAGAATATCACTTGTGATATTCTGAATATCACTTGTGATATTCAGAATATCACAAGTGATATTCTGTGATATTCAAAATATCACAAGTGATATTATCACAAGCGATATTCTGAATATCACAAATGATATTATCACAAGCGATATTCTGAATATCACAAATGATATTATCATAATATCACTTGTGATATTCTGAATATCACATAATAGTATCGGTTGCCAACACCCTAATAGTTTTCATAGCACATGTGATCATGTGTTGATTAAACAAAACAGAACACAAACACATCTTTAACTAGTAAAAACATTTCCAAGTTTAAACAGAACACAAACACATTAGAGTATTATCACAGGTGATACCTAATATGTTATTTTGTATCACAGGTGATACCTAATAAGTTATTTTGTATCACTGGTGATACCTCATAATGTAAGTAGGTAACAACAAGTATTTAGCAAAAAAAAAAAAAAAAAAAAAAAAAAAAAAAAAAAAAGTTCAAAGTCTACACAATAATAAGCAACATGAAAATAGCTTATCAATTTCTTAATATTTTGATAAAAACATTACATAACAAAAATATTAGAATTAAAACATAAAATTCAATATTTCTTGTAGAAACATATAAACCATCTCTGGCTTCAGATGACAGACCCAAATCGCTGATTGTGTCTGATTTTTCTCCTAACGATTGCATTGGATCGGTCTCAGAAGCTGAATTTTTATTAATGTCAGCAGCTATGGAATTTTTTTATTATTGGATCATCTGGTTTAACAAGTATAGATGATCGGGTTGTAGCACTCTTTTGGTCAAGCTCAACATTTAAGAGATTCACCTGCAATTACGTTAATAGCAAATTATTGAATTAAATTAGAAAATAAATACCAATATGATCAACATGTCTTACAGACCAGAATGTTTCTAGATTTATATTGACAATATCCATTTACTAATGAATCTGTCGATTTCGGATGTGTTTTATCTCTATTGGGTCAAATCATATGGGTTGAAAGAAACATCATACTGGTTGAAAGCCAGACGATTTTTTAATACATGCAGCCTCCTAAATTGCTTCCACTCGAAGATTTATTATTATCATTTTTCAAAATTGACAAAGAAGTGCTTGTGGGTCAACCAAACCAGACCTGTTTATTCACCAGCTATGGCGTCTTGTTCAACTGCCTATTAGCCCCTGCATTCAAGATAACCAAATATGAGTGAATAAAAATTACGAATCCGGAACTTAGAATTGTCCATATTATATAAACAAATTCACTTCATTGATTCAAAAGTTAGTACACCGGGCAACTTTAGGTATCACCTGTGATACAGAATAACTTATTAGGTATCACCTGTGATACAAAAAAAGATAGTAGGTATTACCTGTGATACATACCAAATATTAGGTATCACCTGTGATACAAAATAAGATATTAGGTATCACCTGTGATACAAAATAAGATACTAGGTATCACCTGTGATACAAAATAAGATACTAGGTATCACCTGTGATACAAAATAAAATATTAGGTATCACCTGTGATACAAAATAAGATATTAGGTATCACATGTGATACAAAATAAGATATTAGGCAAATAGACCTACCATGTGTTTTGAGCTACATTTGTGTGACTAGGTTGAGATATCCAAATAACCGGATGGATCGCTGGGAGGTTTTCGGCAAGATATGTGTGGCTAGGTTGAGATATCCAAATAACTTATAACGCTATAAATAACAAACACCTAACATTACAAGGCTAATTGTGCTTCAAAGGTCTGTTCAAAAAACTAAAATAAAAATGGTGATTCAAAGGTCAGCCACCATCTCCGGCAACCAACCACAGTTATAATTTTGTACTTCTGATGTTACAATTCGGAACGTTGAATTCGTATATTAATAACCCTCCGCAATAACCCTCCGCAACTGCAAACATCAACACATAGAGACCTTAATTACTCAACTAAGTCAACAGATTTACAGAAACTGAAAAGCGTGCATGTGTGAGTGTGCGACTCTTTTAACAAATGACCTTCCACAACTGCAACGACGTCAAGAGGTAAGAACATATTGGTGATTTTCTGAATATCCCCACTTGTGATATTCTGAATATCACTTGTGATATTCTGAAGTCAAATTTCAGTAATCAACCACGTTAATCCACCGTTAAGCCACCGTTACCGCAATCAGTCTAACAAACATTATTAATACAACCATGAGAATCAAGTAATCAACTAATTCTATAAAAAGTAAGACACGGTCAAATACGATATCAACTTGTGCTGAGTCTTTTAAAGAAGACTTGAAGGATATTTAGAGTGGAACATAGACAAAACTAATTATAAAAGTACACTGAGAGAGGGACATAAAGAGAGGAAGCTTGATGACCTTATGGCCTTTCAGTTGCATAACTTTTGTAACCTCTTTGACTGAGCTATCCTTTGAATACACTATCTCCCAAACCTAACAGTCTATGATATAATATTAGATGCACAGTACAATAATATTGCACCATGTAAGATAAAAAAAAAAAAAAAGAGCTCCAGGTTCAAACCACGTGGACCACTTAATAGTCAATGTGTTTTGAATTCTGCCTATCTAATAATACTACAATTAAATGAGAAGGAAACTTATTGTCATTAACGACAACAAGCCTCACTGAGTTTGCACATTGAAATTTTTTCTGTAGGACCAGAGGCTACAACACAGTATCATACCATATTCAGATGTTGTCAAACAAAAACTTTTCCCCCTTAATTGCCCCCATGTTCACCATATCAGATGCCTAACAAGAATTGGACACATGGTGCACAATAAATCAGTACAATTTTAGTCCCTTAGTTTCTACTGAGGTAAGTGAGGACAATATTCGTACAAACTTACTGTTAGAACATGACACTGATTTTGATTTACATGGTTATTATGCCCTTCACATAGTCAAGGCTGAGATTCATACCAACCAAAAATGCAAGCAAAAATTGGGCACATTTGAGTTACAAATTTGTATAAATCAGATATGGGACTAGATTGGTACTCAAATTTGCTTGTAAAAGAGGTACATGAACTCTTGGTAGCACTAAAAGCCAGAATCTCAGGTTTACATTAGGCCTTTCAAATATAATAATGATAAATTCCACAGGCAAATCTAATGTTGTGTAAAAGTCATAGCGAAGATTTCTCATTAAAGTATTACTTTGCATAATCTACTAAAGTAAGCCAACTGAAAGATAAACAGTTATTTCAGCATGTCACCTTGACATCAGCTGTGAAAGCGGCTGCAGCAATAAACCGCCCATCTGGTGATACAGTAGCCATATTGTTATAAAATTCAATTTCACTAAGCGTCTCTCATGCCCCAATAGGCTCTTGAATTGCACTAGTTTCAAGCTAGTAAAGAAACAATTTACTCTTATCGAAATAGTATCGTGTTGGTGGTTATTAAGAACATGTGGTCGGGACGGACAACATTTGACCCAAAAAGTCAGTTAGTACATTCTCTAGTAAATACAAAAAGACAGCTTAATATGAATACATGATAGTGAACTTTGACTTCTTAAGGTCAGAGGATCTCATTTCGTTTTCTAGAATTTGTATTAATTCATCAAATTTTTGAGTTGTATTCATACTTAAATAAAACCTTATAACATGATAGCAATAAATCACATATTTGGTTATCAATACCTCCACTCTCGTCTTCGATTTTCCTATTCTCAATTCCCGCCAATTTTCTTCTTTTACTACTTACTTATCCAGTCAAGTCAAGTGGAAATACTATAAAATTGACTCTTCACCTAAAAATTATTGCAAATCCAAAGGTGTTATATTTGTTCCTTTACTCTTAAACATCCTAACACTAACTAAAAAATCTAAATTATAGCTATTAAAGCTGATTATTTCAAAAATCCTTTCATCAATAATTGCATAAATGAGCGATTTCATGATTTGCTAACTTTAATCTAATTTCGAACCCAATCAAATCAAATCATAGCAGATATATCAATTAAAATCATGACTAAAGCATCAGATTAAAGCAAATCTATTAAAAACGTAAATACCGGAGGAGTCGCGGTGGTGTCTCGGTGTGTAGCGGTTGCTGTGATGGAGTTGCGGAGGTGTTGCGGTGGTGTTGCGGTAGAGTAGCGGTGGTATTGCAGAGGTGTTAGGGTGGAGTGGCATGTCCTTTATCTTCTCCACCGAATTTGGATTTAGGGATTTGATATGTGGATTGGATGGTGGAAGTATTTTAAATCAGGGATGAAACACGGTTTTGTGTGTGTTTTTTTTGAGAGAATAGAAGATGAGTAATTTAATTTTGTGTTTATATAGATGACAATTATACCCCTGTAGTGTAAATAATGAATTTAATATCAGCCTTTAGATCAAAATGAATGGAAGGTTGGGATTCGTCCCTTTATATCTAAGAAATGTTTTGTCCTCAAATGATCTATAGCTTATATATAAAATGTTGATTATATTATAAACGAAACAAAATTGAAGATGATTATGAATTACCTATGTCAATGTTAACGTTTAGAGTTCTAAATGAACACGATATTTGTAATATATACGTTTACATTCTAATAACAATATTTTTTTCATTTATACATGTGTAGTAATAATTTTGTAACTGCGTCTCATGTTTGGATGTATGTTTATAGGTTAAACCCATCTTGCCAAAACAAATGGTAACATCAAAATTTGTCATGTTATTTTTGTCATTGTACATCCGTTTTATGCTAATGCTCATCATAGCTTTAACAAAAGCAGTATTACTAGAGTCATCAATCATTTGTTAGTGAACAATGTAGTAATGGTTAAATAAATACTACGGAGTACATTTTTAGGTGTACAATGTAGTATTTAGTCAATTTACAGTCAACTTTTGGTAAACTTTTGTTAACTTTGAGAAATTGTTGTCGAATTTGAAAAGAATACATTATGAAAAGTAAGTTAGGGGCTATTTGATAAAAATTATGATTTAGCACTGAAAGAATCAAAAGTGCTGAATGATTCAATGTCGCTGAACGATTATGATTCTTAATGAAATTGATTGTTTGACAACCATTTTGAAGAAAGAAAAAAAAAAAAAAAAAGAATAAGATTACCGTGTGACTTTTTTTATGATTTAGAACTATATAAAATATGTAATTGGATAAATGTTTTGACATGTTGGAAATTTTAATTTAACAAAAGTTAACTAGATGAAACAATTTAAATAAGCATATACAATACTAGTCTACTAACTTTAGATATAGAATAAATTACATGAAAGACGTGTTCTAATAATTTTTAACTAATGTCACCTTCTTATTTGTTTGATTAATATTAATTCGTATAAATGGGGTAAAAAAAAAAAAAAAAAACTCATTAATTGTCATGTAAAGGTAGCACGTAGAATAGTACAACATGAAAAAAAAAAAAAAAAAAAAAAAAAGAAAAAAAAAAAAAAAAAAAAAAAAGGTGATTGCAAAGCTGCTGAATGGGAGGACTGTCCCTTCTACACTTGGCCACTCAGGAATGAATTAAACCATCCAGCGCCTACTTTTTTGGTACCAAACAATCTTGTCACTGACTGACTAGGAGATGAATGCTTAATCATTTTATTAAGTGGTTATCAAACACCCCCTTAGCCTCCCATAACAAGTTAATTGAGGTATTTGCAACGAAAACGGGAACCTTGTGAATACATGCTACAAATTGTTTTGGATAAAAACAGTAACTTCACGAAGAAGTGCTACAAAATATGCGATCATAGATAATCAAATTTATCCAATTGTATTACATATGGACCACGATTTCAGATCAACCTTATTTATTTATGTGGTCTTCAAATTAAATGTGTTGGGCGCTAGCGCTTTATATTATACTAATATAATATAATATGAATTAAATTAAGTTAAGGGCTTTTCCTTATTAGTAAAGTTGCTCGAGGCCGGAAAATGAAAATACAATCTAGAAGATTTGGTCGAATGGTAGAAGAATCTATGGATTCGTTAGGAATCGATATGTGCCCAATTTGTTGCAAGAGCTTCATGTCGAGATGCGTAGCAAAAGAAAATTCAAGTTTCTAACAATACCATCAACATGTGTTTGCAATTTCACAACAAATCAACATGTACAACACTGTAAACTACAATATGTTTTATTCGTCATTATGTTCTTTCTTAGTTATCTAACAATTTGTTGAATTACCCATAAATTTCTTCAAAAGGAATATTTGTCCAACCAAAAATACTCATTTGTTTCGTTTGCCGCCTTATTACATACTCCGTATATAAACATTATTTGTCTTTTTTACTTCTCTTTGAAAAAAGGTGAATTTCACGGGTATTTTAACTATTATTTAATATGTTATATTTTGGATAAGTTATATATAATAATATACAGAAAATCATCTGGCTTTTAAAAACGATTGAACCGGTCAAACTGGTTGTTGAGCTGAGAACCGGTGAGATAGCCGGTTCGGTTATGAAAACATGCATAGACCTAAAGAATAACATACCTTGTGGGCCCCACTTACATCGGTCAACACCATGATATTTATACCACAACATCCGTGTTGTCATCTAATCACAAAACTCATAAATCGACTTTGAACTAAGTTCCTATTTATATAATTTCCATCGACTATTGCAATCAATTTTTCTTAACAAGTCATCATTACGAACCATTATAATTCCTTTAATTAAATAAAAAATTATACACCTTTCATACAAATTCATGTGATTATAACAATACTCTTTTGATATTATCATATAATTTGCTATATTAAATAAACCCCTAAATATGATTTGATTAAAAGACCCTAGATTTTATATGAGATGGTGAAGGAGACTCAATATTATGATGTTTTTTGGGTTAAACCTTCTGCTACTGATGCTGAGATTAAGAATCTTATTATGTTAAGGTTATCTATTACATAATGTTGAAGGAGACTGAATATTACTATTATTATTAGTTTTACTGTTGTTGTTGTTGTGTTGTTGTGTTGTTGTTGTTTGCTGTTATTATTATTATTATTATTATTTATTATTGTTATTATTATTATTATTAAATCGATGAAAGTTGTTACTTGAAAAATCTTTTTCCAATACAAGCAAGATGGACTATGTGATGCTCATTTTAGAAGCAAACCTCTTTTACCTTTTAATGGAAAACAAGGGATATAAATTTAAAAATTATTTTAACAGTTAAAACAAACAATCAGATATTGCAGTGGAAGTATACCCTTTAATGCTTTTTCTTGTCCACCGATTCCATATACGTGACTTATGACTAATCAATAAATCAGTAACAACAATTGTGTACCTTAGTTTGACCAGGAGATCAACACGAACTCTAAAGATCAAAGGTATGATCTTCTCACGGTTTAGCACACTAATGTTCGAACAAATTCCGTAGACTAGAGTGCTACTTCTTGATCCAATAGAACAACCCAATTGCTTAGAATAAAACACAACGATGTGTTTTGCTTGTGTTTGGTGTAGTCGACGCTTGAACCAAAGAAGGGGGTTCGATTTGCTATGGGTATAGGGATAAGTGAATGAATACAAAACCCTAGATTTTGGTATTATATTTATAGATCTCCTATAGGATAATACCTTCATTAAATATAGGATAAATACCAAAAACTAATAGGGGAATTAGATATGTTATATATCTCATATATACAGTACTTATCAATTAAGTAATTGAATCAAGCCCAACCCGAACACCCCGGGGAATTAGATATGTTATATATCTCATATATACAATACTTATCAATTAAGTAATTGAATCAAGCCCAACCCGAACACCCCCTAGGTGTTTCGGTCGATTATAATAACCTAAAGGGTTATCCCCTTTGATTTTTGGTTTAAGCCCATTACTTTATAATTAGTCCATCTAATTAAAACCCAACATTATTTAATTAGTCCGACTAATTAAATACTTCTCCTTTTTTATTAATTGGTCATTTACGTATTTCTACTAAATACATAAAACATAAGTCTGCATTATATGTGTGTGACTCCATGATATCATATATTAATGACAGTATTAATTATGTTATGACATGCATATATTCCTACAAACTCCCACTTCAGTTAATTAATATAGACATATATTCGTCTAGCAACGTAATACTAATTGCCTCCAAAAAATATAAGACTTGTTCGTTTGTTGATATAAGCAAACAACTATCATTAACTATTAATGATTTTATGATTTAAGCCATATTCTTATTCCTTTTGTTTCCGATATATGTTAACTTGAGACATGGATTAAGTCATCTCAAAAAGTTAACATATGTTTCTCGATCTAGAATTATTGATATCACTAAAGTAAGTTACAACAACAGTTTAACTTCCGCTTCAGTCATGACCATGTCAGTGAGCGGCAAACAGGAGTATCATACTCTTAATAGAAATATCAGTCAATTCATTGAGTGTCCAACATGAGTATCATATTCTCAATAGAGGAGCAAATCCTTTTGCCTATATCCAGTTTGCAATACGCAATTCACAATACTCAAAGCATGTATGAATAGACTCGCATTACCAAGTTGTTGGAAATGAATCAAAGCAAACCTATCATGTACTACAAATGTGCTATATATCAAAAGTCTAGGGACACTCAAGAATACAAATCATAAACGGGAGTCACCAATTGACAATCATCCATGTGGTGACGCCTCGTAAGGGCCATCCAATATTCATCCCTATGAATAAATGTAAATTTTGGGCCCAACAAGTAAATTATTTGTAAAGACAAATAAACACCAAACCTTCATATTAGTCTTAATTCATATTGTGCCCAAACAACATGACCGACTGTGGAGTTTTGAACGAGCTTGTTCATGGGTGAAACATGTAAACATATAACACAATAATACAAATGAAAATACTCATAACATTTATCTATATATCAATTATGAAATCATTTAAGGTTCCGATATCCAAATACATAAATTTAAACTTCTGACAATTCATCAACATACGAAGCCCTATTCCATTGGTATGCAACTCATTCTTTTCACGCGGCAGTGCTTTCGTTAGTGGATCAACTGCATTGTCATCAGTATAGACTTTATTTACTTCTACATCATTCCTTTCAACAACTTCGTGAATATAATGATATTTCTAAAGAATATGTTGACTGCCTCTTTGTATTAGTGGTTCTCTTGCAAGTAGGATTTCACTAGAGTTATTACAATACATTTTCATGGGGTTTTCAATACTTGGAACAATGCCAAGATCCCCAATGAACTTTCATATCCAGACAGCCAACTGAACAACTTCTGAGACAGCGATGTATTCAGCATCTTGAGACGCCATTGCAATGGTGCTCTGCTTCGAGCTCTTCCACGTTGCCGCTCCGCTATTCATAACGAAGACGTAACCCGATTGCGATCAAGTACTATCTCGATTAGTTTAGAATCTGGCATCGGTGTAACACTTTACCTCTAACCACAGTTCAAACCACCATGAACCAAAAGCATATCTTTAGTCCTTCTTAAGTACTTCAATATGTTTTTCACTGCAGTCCAGTGAAACTTACCATGATCCTTTTAGAATCTACTAGTCATGCTTAATGCAAAAGATACATCAGGCCTAGTACAAGTCATAGCATACATTATAAATCTAATTGTCGAAGCATATGGAATCTTTATCATCCTCGCCATCTCTCTAGATGTGATAGGACTTTGAGAATTACTCATATGTATCTTTGGGGTCATAGATATATATCCTTTCTTAGATTTATCCATATTAAATCTCTTAAGGATCTTATCTACGTATGTAATTTGACTAAGACCTATAAGTCATTTCGATCTATCTCTATAGATTCTGATTCCAAGGATATAAGCAACTTCTTCTAAATCCTTAATGGCGATACATTTTCCTAGCCAGGTTTTTACACCCTCAAGCAAAGGAATATCGTTTCCCTCAGTAATATGTCATCTATATATAGGATTAGGAAAACTACCTTATTTCCCCCAGTTTGAATGTAAACACATGGTTCTTCCATACTATGCTCAAAACCATATTCTTTGATCTTCTCGACAAACTTCAAGTTCCAGCTTCATGATGCTTGCTTTAATCCATAAATAGATCTCTTAAGCATACACATTTTCTTAGGATACTTTGGATTGACAAAACCTCTGGTTGGTCCATGTATACATCTTCATGTGGATGACCATTTAGAAAAGCTGTTTTAGCATCCATTTGCTAAATCTCATAATCATAGTATAAAACAATGGCAAAGAGTATAGCTAATAGCCTTACCGCTAGCAACTGGTGAAAAGGTCTCCTCATAACCAACTCCTTGAGTTCGAGTATATCCTTTTGCCACCAGTCTAGTCTTGAACGTGTTTACTTTACTATCCATGTCTATCTTCTTCTTGAAGATCCACTTGTTGACCAACCAAGTACCATACATCTTTATCTTTCATGGACTGCATCTCTGCATGCATTGCTTCAAGCCATTTCTTAGATTCAGAATCTCTTATAGCTATCTGGTAAGTAGGAGGTTCATTGTGATCTCCTAACTTAGGTTCATCTAAATCTATCAAATAACCATATCTCTCAGGTTGCTGAGGGACTCTACCAGATCTTCGAAGCACCAGTGCAGCAGGTGCAACGTTTTCCTCTTAATTTGTAGGAGCTACTTCCTCTACAACATTTGTAGGAGCATGCTCTACAATCACCTCAGGATCACCCAGTATAGTAGAACTAGTAAAAGGTACATCTATTTGTGGTTCTTAATTCTCATCAAGAAACTATCTGCTCCCACTTGCTTCTTGAAGAAGATATTTGATGATATCAAATAACATTTTATTGGCATCATTTATCCTATATATATCGCTTGTTTTATATTATTCTATATGAGAATTGATACTTAATCGCTTACTTTTGTAAATCTCAGTTATAAACAAGCATTTGGTGAAAGTTAGCTATTTTGGACGTAAATTGGAGCAAAATGGATCAAGATGGAAAAGTCTACTGAACTCAAGGAAGATACGCCATATCATTCTTGACAGATACGCAGTACATCAAGACTTAGACGATTATGAAGACCATTTCCCGAATTTGAAGCATACGCCGCATGGATTTCCCATGCGCCATATATGAAACCTTGGTCAACGTAAGAATATTTGACTCATCCTACTCCAGATACGCCGCATGACATCTTAGAGATGTGGCGTATCAATCTCAAGACATCACCAGATTTATCCAAGATATTGAAGAACATGCGCCGTACGAAGATTGAAGTTGCGCCGTATCATATGGCGGTGTACGAATATTCCAGAATATAATAATCTTGGACCCCAAGCGAAGTTACCTAGATACGGTGTATCAACTTAATAGATACGCCGTATCGATTCTATTTCCAGAATGTATAAATACCCCATTCGTCTGCCAAACGAAACACACAATTTTACCACACATAACCTACAGAAGGGTGACGAGCAAACCTCACAAGACACAACCAGAAAGAAGAATTCAGAGCTGTAAGAAGGTTTTGCTAGTACTTTAATTCATAGGAAGATTCATTTAATTTGTATTAGCAATCTTTTAATCGTTGAGTTAGTGTCTTTTTCACTATTTGATTGGACTTAATTGTTTCTAGCTTTTATAAAGACTATTTGATGTTTTATTTGATCCTTATGCGTATGTTTTGATTACATATACAAGTTTATCGTGCCTTGTCGACCTTAGGCTGGCACAATTACTTCATTAACATCGTTTGCATAGTTAATGTAAGCCTGTAAAAGGGATAAATAATATATAAACTTAGTAATCATTAAGGTGGACTTTATGCGGAGATCTGATTAATCGTGACATGATTAGTCCGTCGAGAAGACTTAATACCCAAAATCTAGACGTTTAGACTAGATCTAGACATTGGAATGATATATGCATAAAAGTAAGAATCCACTGAGAGAGAATAGATTTTAGTACTCATCTTATACAGCTAAGCAATTAAACGGGTGACAAATCTTCCTAACTATCGGCCAGGCCTCTTATTTGTATCTGTTTTCTATCTGTGTTCGTGTGTGTCAATCGCCTTGTTACCTTTAATTACTGTTTTACTTAATCTACACATCGTGCCAGTCTCTCAGGCTGAAACCCCCCTTGCGTTAGGTTAGGTTTAATTAGAACTAACTTTAGGATTAAAATACTGATAGATACTTAGGTGTTAACGTTCCACTCTTAGTGATCGACACTCTACTTACCAACTAGGCTACATTGATCGGGTACACTACCCGTTAGTGTTTGTTATATGTTAAGTCGGCTAAATATAAATGTAAAACTTGATAACATAATCTATACCTACAACGAAGACACATCAATATTCCTCTTCAAAGAACTCAGCATTCGAGCAACAAAAACCTTGTTCTCTGATGGATAGTAGAAGTAGTATCCTGAAGTCTCCTTCGGATAACCCACAATCACACATCTAATAGTGCGGGATTCAAATTTATTAGGAGTATCGCGCTTAACCAAAGCGTCACATCCTCACAATTTTAGATAAGACATACTAGGAACCTTTCCATGCCATAACTCATATAGTGTCTTAGTTAACTTCTTTGTTGGAACCATGTTGAGAATGCGTACAACACTCTCAAGAGCATAACCCCAAAAGGACAATGGCAGCTTACTTAAATTCATTATTAATCTAACCATTTCTACTAGAGTTCAATTACTTCTCTTAGATAAACCATTGTGTTGTGATGTGTAAGGAGGCGTGAATTCAGAGACAATCCCATGTTCCACGAGATGATTAAGAAACTCCTAATTCATGTATTGACCACCACGATTAGATCGCAGAACCTTTATGGTTTTACCAAGTTGATTCTCGGCTTCACGTTGATAAGCCTTAAAAGTTTCAAAAACTTCATGTTTATGCTTAAGTAAATAAACATAACTATAATGACTGTAATCATCCGTGAAGGTGACAAAATATAATTCACCATTTCATGTTGTTGATTTGAACAGAATGCATACATCATTATGTACACGTCCTAATAGATCTTTCGTCTTCTCTCCTACATCGGAGAATGGCAACTTGGTCATCTTTTCACACAAGCACGGCTCGCACATGTCAAATGTCTCATATGCAGTTGACTCAAAAATTTTATCAGTTTGGAGCTTCTTGATGTGTTGCTTGTTTATGTGACCAAGGTGACAATGCCACAAAAAGGTTTTACTTAAGCCGTACCTCATACACTTAGACATAATAAACAAGGATTTATCATTTGAGACAGCACCATCAATATCTATGTCATAAATGCCATTTCTAGAAAGAGCATCAAAATAAAACTTATTATTTAACAAAACAAAAATTCCATAATGTGTAATGCGAGTTCAAAACTAGCATCACTCAAATGAGAGACGGATACTGAAGGAATTATGTGCACAGATAGTATATACGTAATTATATATTTAATTATATATACGTGAATCACGTCCAGTAAATAAGGCACTTAGGGGTCACATCGGCGTATCACAAAGTGGAAGTAAATAATTATTATTGTGGTAACAAATATCGAGGGTCGAGAGAATTAAATTAATTGGGTTAATTTAATTAGTTATAAACTTTATAACTTAAAGTGTAAACAAAGTGGGAGAATAATGGTTTAAGTGAAACATAGAAGAATCCTTAGAGAACAAGGATTAGAATCATATATAAACAAATGAACCTCCTCTTGTTTTCCATTCATTTACAAACCAACACACAACCCTAAACCCTCTCCCCCTCTCCCCTTCGTCGACCGGTCGAACCCATGGAAGATATCACTATGGATGACTATTTGGCTATGGAACAAGGGAAGCTTTTACAAAGAACAGGTTCTTCAACAGAGAAGCTATGGTTTCTAAGGAACAAAGATGATGAGTGCGAAACTTATGAGGTTGACTTGAGTGAATTCCCAGCAGTTCGCATTCTTGATCAACCCTCAAAATAATCGGCATGGAATAATGAACCTTTACGTTCAACTTTTGATGAGACTTATGATGCTATTGTTTGCGACCTTCCACCAAAGTTTGACTATCTATTTGCATCCATGTCTCAAACCACTATTCCGGTTTGTGCAATTGAATCTTTCAATGGAACGTTTGCAAAAGAAAAGGAAGTATTTAATATACTTGGAGTCAAAGCTGATTTGTTTACTTGGGAAACCCCTTTTGAAACTACATTGAACAATTTTAAACGATTGGGCGGCATGGAGGATGATTTGTTTACTTATGATTTGATGATGAGCTGTACCGAAGATGAACTACTCCTTTTATGGCCGATAATTGAATCCAAAGGACTCGTTTGGACGACTATTGAAGAGGATGAAGGGAGGTTTCAAATTGTATATATGAGGAAGAATAATACATGCATGACACAAGAACCACATTTTTGACATAAAATGATTAGCCATAAAGAGATCGAAATCACAACACCTTCCTGTTTCCCCTATGTTGAACAATCTAATGAATTGAATAAGAGCAACCTTGATGATGAAAGGATGTATGCGAAGCTGAGATTCTGCTCAACAATAGGTTGGTGAGAATAATGGACATCTATGTGGAGCAGTGGCTTGACATTAAGTATGGGAACCATAAGCTAGTTCCTAAGGATGATGTAAGAAGAGTGGTTACTACATGGTTATCTCGTAGCTTTAAGCAGCAATTCGAAGAATTTATGGAGTTCAAAAGGAAACTAATGTTAGACGGAGCTAGCTTTGATGTTAACTACGATCCAAACGGTATTGATTTTGCTTATTGGTTGGCTAGCAAGTTCGACAACCATAAGACTATGGATCGAGCTACCAAAAATGTACTTTGGCTTTATTAGATGAGAGGAGACGATGAGGAGATCGAGACTGATAGTGACTTTGTCCAAGATAATGACATAGCTGAAGTATTTATCATTGAAATTGATGTGTTTGATTACGAAACACCATTATGTAGGGAATTCAAGGAATTTAACTATTTCCTTCAAATTGATATTGATGTACTAACGGAAGATTTACCGGGATTCAAGACCTATGAAGAATTTAAAAATGCATGGTACTATGAATGGAATGATCAAGTACCATGGGTTGAGGATAGACCTTGGCTTGAACATGGGATTTGGTAAGAACCTAATCAAGAAATAAACCATGCATGCCAACCGTTTCATTTTAAAAATGGAGATGTTGAATGGACAACTTGCAATTGGAAGACTGAGAATTGTTGTAATCGAGGAAATCTTCAGGGAATTATCAATGTCGAGTATTTAACTTATTGTGAAAGTTACGAATGGTATGAAGGTCTAGAAGATGGAGATTTGAAGAATAAAGCCTTGAAGGAGAAGGCAATCTTGGAAGAACCACGAGAGCATGGGAGTCATGAAGGAGCAGACTTTTGCCTTTGGTTGGAAAGATGTTTCGGGAATTATCATAAACTCGATTGTAAACTTATGGTAAAATTAGAAGATTATTGGTGGAATAAAAGAAAAGATGAAACATTGTGTAATGATACTTGGAACAACTATTGGCTTCATGATAACAAGGCATGGCATGATAAGAACAATCCACAATTGAAGGCCAAATGTGAACTTTGTGATGAGAAACCAAGATGGCTAGAACTTGCAAAATTAATTGACAAAAAGGACAATGAATGGAAGAACGATCTTTTCAAGGAGTTAGGTATGAATGGATTTTCGAATGTTGATGAATTAGGATTAGAAGTCCTATTTCGTGAAGAACTAAGGAACCTGATAATGAAGTATTGTAAGGGATGGGACAATAAGAAGAACGTTCAAAGGAGAATGCTTGATCGCATCAAAGAAAAGATCAATGAAGGGTACGAATCGAGTTCTAGCGATGACACGTTGTACAAGGAAGAATTCGAAGATGAAGAAAGATTGTTGTGTCAACATGAAGGGACTCGATATGAGTCCCATACGATGAAGGTGGAGATGTTACTGAAAGATCTAGCGATGACACGTTGTACAAGGAAGAATTCGAAGATGAAGAAAGATTGTTGTGTCAACATGAAGGGACTCGATATGAGTCCCATACGATGAAGGTGGAGACTTGTGTACTGAAAAGATATGAAATTTATGATGATAGATGCCACGTTCGAATGAAGCGTATTAATGTTGAAGATGTGCCAATAAGTGGGAAGAATATTTGGTTGTTTAAAGACGGAATTATGAAAGAGATGGAGATGGAAGATCTCGTGCATAAGAAGTAAGAATTGAAGATGAGTCTAACTTAAAGACACTGGAATAAAGAGAATGCTTACCGGGAGACAACCCAGATTTGTTATTTCTGTTTTCTGTTATCGAGTCTGTCAGACCTGCTCATCGATACGGCGCATCCCATAAAACGGATGCGGCGTATCAACTGTACTGGTCATATCTATCCCTTTATTTTTATGCGTTTAATTTTTATTTCTGAACTTTGAACTATTTGTCAATCATTTTGATGCGGCGTATCCAGGTTTAAGGATACGTCGTATGAAGTTCCTGACTCGTATTTTATTCCAGGCTCAATACGGCGCATCCCATCCCATGGATGCAGCGTATTGACTGACCTGATGAAATTTTTCAGTTTTTAATTTTTTATTTCTAGTTTTGTTTTCACTAATCATCGATTAATCAGAGACGCACTAGCGGCGATTTTCATGTTCACTAACACATGTTGTTTACAAGAAGTGGTGCTTTACATACATTCTGTATTTTCTGTGTGTTGTAGCCATGTTGGCATTCAGAAGCCATTACACACAGAAAATAAAAAGTTGCTCACAAACGCATCATGGAGGATCATACCGAGCAAATCTCAGGGGAGTTTTCCGTTCTAATTCATTCTATTTCCTGTTTTTAATTTCATTTTAAACAACGAGGATGTTGTTTATCTTAAGTGGTGGGGGGGGGGGGGGGAGGAGAATTAGAACGTCACTTGTCCTTATTTTTCAAAAATTTGCTTAATATGTGCTTAATATGCTTAAATTTAAAAATTTTCTAGCATGTTTTTGTGAAATCTCAGTTGAATAATCGCACACATAACCCTTATTTCCAAATTGTGAGAATTTAGCCTTATTCGTTTCCCAATATTTTACCAAAATTCAACAAAAATATTAGTGTGCCGGTGACTTGTAGTAAACTTTAGAACTTGGCTTGTATACTATTCGAGACCACCATAATGAGTATTATAGATATAATTGGAGTGACTTGTCTAACTAGGTAAATTTCTAGGATTACAAACAAATAGCCTAAATACTGTGATATATTAACTAACTACACTGGTTAGTTAATCCCCATGTTAAACCCTTTTGTTATTCTCATCTTTAGAGTAAGATACCCCTAGAAAAACCCTCAGAGCCATTCATTTCGTTTCTTACACCAATATTTAAAATTTTCGTTACACCCTTACACCTTACCCTACCCTGTAGATTTAAGTCCGTGGTTAGTTACTTGTGTAAAGTGTGTATTTCCTGTGTTCGTGTGCGTGTTTCTTATCTTTGGTTAGGTCTGGAATTGAACAATGCAATGGGAATGTGATAGTAGTTATTTTTATTTTTCGTGTGTTTGTTGCTATCACTATTATTTTTATAATCTGAAGAATAGAAAAGTATGGAAAAAGTATCCAGATTTGTTATGATGGTGATGTGGTGAAATTTTACACCATTAGTAGTTAAAAAAAATCGAAAAAATGAAAAGAAAAAGAAAGAAGTATGTTGGTAAGTGTTATAAACCAACGATGTAAAGTTACGTACTAGTAGAGATATCACTACTACTTGTTGTATTATATTTATGGATTGCAACAAAGTTGACCGTTATGGGAATGCCAACTAAGGTTTATTCTTTGATTGAGACATTATTGAGTCTAATTCGTGTCTACTAAGGCGTGAGTTAGAGTGTTAAAGCATGAGTTAGTCTATGATTTGTGTCTTTTTCATAGGATGGTTGGGAAGTAATTAACCAAACCTGTTAGGACTTAATCTACCTATTTATTTATTTTGTTTTACACCAGTTTATGTATTTCCCAATGTTTTATCCCTACCGTTTACCAAGTTATTGTATTCGTTGTTAGCTTTCGAGCATCGGGATATGGTAATGGCTTAGTGAGAATGTCAAATGCATGAATAAGGTAGTGACCATCCGAGTTTTAGACTAATCGAATAACGCGCCAGCGATCTAAGGTTCCACCTTAGTGACCATCCGTTGTTTGAGGAATCAAGGACTCGCGCCAGCCATCTATTAAGTTTGTGTATGAGATGTTTGAACGAAGCTAGGTTTAACCCTTAAGCCTTATCATGTATTAACCCAATTTACCGCTTTAGACTTGTCACTCTTTAGCTTTAGTGGTGGAGATGTGTATCCTTGCCAAGCTTATGATAGAATATTCGTCACGACCGAGAAATTGAGCGAATTACTTAAAAGTTACCACATAGATTAGTTGATTGATTTGAGTGATTTCATTTTCCTACTTCGTGAGGTGTTTACTTGTGCAATTGTGATCAAACGAATAAAATGCTTAAACTATAAAAATAAATCCTAGATTATGTTTAGGATACATTTTCATAAGTTTAATCTACGGTTTACTTGAGGACAAGTAAAGTTCAAGTGGGGGGATATTTGATGATATCAAATAACAACATTTTATTTGCATCATTTATCCTATATATATCGATTGTTTTATATTATTCTATATGAGAATTGATACTTAATCACTTACTTTTGTAAATCTCAGTTATAAACAAGCATTTAGTGAACGTTAGCTATTTGGGACGTAAATCGGAGCAAAATGGATCAAGATGGAAAGTCTACTGAACTGAAGGATGATACGCCGTATCATTCTAGACAGATACGTCGTACATCAAGACTTAGACGATTATGAAGACCATTGCCCGACTTTGAAGCATACGCCGCATGGATTTCCCATGCGCCGTATATGAAACCTTGGTCAGCGTAAGAAGATCTGAATCATCCTACTCCAAATACGCCACATGACATCTCAGAGATGCGGTGTATCAATCTCAAGACTTCACGAGATTAATCCAAGATATTGAAGAACATGCGCCGTATGAAGATTGAAGGTGCGCCGTATCATATGGCGGTGTACGAATATTCTAGAATATAATAATCTTGGACCTCACACGAAGTTACCTAGATACGGCGTATCAACTTAATAGATACGCCATATCGATTTTGTTTCCAGAATGTATAAATACCCCATTCGTCTACCAAACGAAACACACAATTATACCATACATAAACTACAGAAAGGCGACGACCAGACCTCACAAGACACAACCAGAAAAAAGAATTCAGATCTACAAGAAGGTCCTGCTAGTACTTTAATTCATAGGAAGATTCGTTTAATTTGTATTAGAAATCTTTTAATCGTTAAGTTAGTGTCTTTTTCACTATTTGATTGGACTTAATTGTTTCCAGCTTTTATAAAGAGTATTTGATGTTTTATTTGATCCTTATGCGTATGTTTTGATTACATATACATGTTTTTCGTGCCTTGTGGACCTTAGGCTCACACAATTACTTCGTTAACATCGTTTGCATAGTTAATGTAAGCCTGTAAAAGGGATAAATAATATATAAACTTAGTAATCATTAAGGTGGACTTTATGCGGAGATCTGATTAATCGTGACATGATTAGTCCGTCGAGAAGACTTAATACCTGAAATCTAGACGTTTTGACTGGATCTAGACATTGGAATGACATACGCATAAACGTAAGAATCCACTGAGAGAGAATAGATTTTAGTACTCATCTTATACAGCTAAGAAATTAAACGGGTGACAAATCTTCCTAACTATCGGCCAGGCCTCTTATTTGTATCTGTTTTATATCTGTGTTCATGTGAGTCAATCGCCTTGTTACCTTTAGTTACTGTTCTACTTAATCTACACATCATGCCAGTCTCTCAGGCTGAAACCCCCTTGTGATAGATACTTAGGTGTTAAAGTTCCACTCTTAGTGATCGACACTCTACTTACCAACTAGGCTACATTGATCGGGTACACTGCTCGTTAGTGTTTGTTATAGGTTAAGTCGGCTAAATATAAATGTAAAACTTAATAACATAATCTATACCTACAACGAAGACACATCAATATTCCTCTTCAAAGAACTCAGCATTGCGAGCAACAAAAACTTTGTTCTCCGATGGATAGTAGAAGTAGTATCCTGAAGTCTCCTTCGGATAACCCACAATCACACATCTAATAGTGCGGGATTCTAATTTTTAGGAGTATCGCGCTTAACCAAAGCGTCACATCCTCACACTTTTAGATAAGACATACTAGGAACCTTTCCATGCGATAACTCATATGGTGTCTTAGTTAACTTCTTTGTTAGAACCATGTTGAGAATGCGTGCAGCACTCTCCAGAGCATAACCCCAAAAGGACAATGGCAGCTTACTTAAATTCATTATTAATCTAACCATATGTAGTAGAGTTCAATTACTTCTCTTAGATAAACAAATTTGTTGTGATGTGTAAGAAGGCGTGAATTCAGAGACAATCCTATGTTCCACGAGATGATTAAGAAACTCCTAACTCATGTATTGACCACCACAATCAGATCGCAGAACCTTTATGGTTTTATCAAGTTGATTCTCGGCTTCACGTTGATAAGCCTTAAAACTTTCAAAAACTTCATGTTTATGCTTAAGTAAATAAACATAACTATAATGACTTGTAAAACCCAAAATTTTAAATTCCTAATTTTACGTCTAATTTGAACTTTTACCTAAGTTCTGAAATAATTTAATTAAACACCTAAGACTATATGTTATATGTTTTAATGAATATAAATCTCAAACTCAGTATGTGTTAAGTACAAAATAAAACCTATCATATGTGATATCACACGTTTTCAAGTCATGCTAGGCCGATTTTCCCTTAGCTTGTATGTACATATTTAGGATTTAAATTATGGATACTACAATAAAAAAAAAAAAATAAAATAAAAAAAAAAAAAAAAAAAAGATCCTATCACACATTAAAGACTAATATGGGCCGAATAGCATTATGTAGTTGTATACAATTATGTTGTAATGATGGCAAGTAAGTTAACAAAATAAATCAATGCATATCCCTCACACCAATTTCGGATGATCTTTTGGAAATTACCTCATATAGCGCTCAATTCCCTCCTAAAATCACGACTCTCTTTTGTTGACTACCTTCCAAACCATTTTATTAAAACGCATATATCTCCTTTCCTCCACTTTGGTACGAGACTGGAAATAACCGATTCCCTATCTTGTTTTTCTTTTCATCTCACGACATGCTCATCCTTTGGACCTTCCATGCGTGAGCTTGGAAAACAAAAACACCCACCACATCAAATAACCCAACCGATCCACTATGTTACCAGAAGTCGACGAGAGCGAAGCAAAAGAAGAAAGAAGGTACGAAGGTGTAGCATCGGAGTGCATTGGTGTGACCGAGGTGCGGTGATCGACTTTGGTGTAGCAGTGGTCTTGTTCGCGTGATTGATTCGATAGGTGTGAGTTTGGTCTCTTGAGTTCCATGTTCGTTCCTTATATCCGACCCCAAGAGGTATTCCCATCCCTTTGTTTTCTATCCTTTCAACACACATATAACATGTATATATACGTAACCTGTAATCACGAAACTATGAAATATATATATACGTCGATCATTACTTATGCTTTGGGAAGATGTTGATCTGTCGAGATATACTTCTTTGGTTTGGTCATTAATTAAAACATTCATACGACATATATATATATATATATGTTTAGAACATGCAACCTAATCTTTGGTTTTGTGAAACATAATAATACGAATGGATATATCAGTATAAGAATAACTTATATGTTTTGGTCACATGGAATGATGGGAACTAGATACTACACATGTCAATATTGTTTCTGTTTTCCTGTTTGAATCAGTAGTCATGTACACCTATATATGGTCATCTAAATGATTCTTTGATCTCTAATATACGACTAAGACCTGGACATAAACTCAAGTAAATAAGATATGGGGCGTACGTATTCAGTCGTGTGGGCGAGGGCTTGACTTTGTGTGATTTTATGTGATGTTTGTGCTCGCTAGGTTGAGTGGGTGTGTGTGTCGAAGGTGTGATATATAGGGCTGTAACGTGTGAGTGTGTGTGGTGAATCAGACCTGGAAGTTGTAAAGTATTAAAGTCATTATGTCTCGTTATGGTTGTGGTCGAATGGTATGATTGTGTGTTGAACGTAAAAGTTATAAAACCTGTCATATGTTGGGAACTAGAGATAAAAGGGGTGTGTATCTTGTCAGGTTTGGGACTAATGTGTTCGGTGTTATTTGAAGTCGAGAGTTGTGTGTCTCAACTAGGGTGGTATAGGCTATTTGTGTCGTGTGAAAATGGTGTCGAGTTAAGATGTTAAAACATGCACGTATATATGGGCCGAATAGGATTTAAAACAAAAAGAAAGGTCTTGGGTTTATATTGTGTCGAAAACATGTTAAAACATGTCACCTAATCGGCTAAAACGAGTATTGGTTATATATTACATAATTTACATCTTAGACCCTAGACTTTGATATATTGACATTTTAAACCCAAAACTATTATAAGTTGTCATAATTAACCCTAAACTATCATATTAATTGATGAAGCGAAAAGTGTACCGCTTTTAAGGGGTCATTTAAGCCCTAAATCGTATTTATTTGATCAAATATTGCCCTAAATCGTTCCTTTTGTCATTTTAGGTACTTTTGAGGAGAAATCTGGAAAAAGGAGGCATTTTGGACGTTTTTGGAGCATAAAAGTGAAGAAAACGACAAAGTCTCAAAAATCGGCTAAAAGTTACCTTTGACGGCGTCACAATTTACCCTGGACGGCGTCATTCCTTGGCAAGAAAAGTTGGACGTGAAATTTACTCATGATAAGCCAGTGAAAATAGCATGTGAATTCTGACGGCGTCACGCTTTAACTTGATCAAGGGCGTCACGGCTTAAATCAAAAGGGGACGGCGTCACGTTCAAGGTTCGACGGCGTCAAGCCTTGATAAGCCAGAATGGATTTTGGAAGAGCTAAAGAGGGACGGCGTCAAGAAGGTCATCCGGGAACCCTAGAAGCGGCGAGGTGACGGCGTCACACTCCATAACGTGACGCCGTCAGATCCAAAAATCTATATATAGTTTTCTAATTTTTTGTCATTAGAGAGAACTTAGTGTGTGGAATTTTGGGAGAAAACCCTAAGACGATTTTAGCTTCTTTTTCAAGGCTTTTTGCCTTGAGATCTTCCATGTTATATTGAAGATAAGTTATCAATTAATCATTCAATATGTCTATGTGTTGTTTGATTTTATCTTATTCTTGTCTTTTGATTAACATGTTAGGCTAAATTTATCTTGTGTTTGCTTAGATCTAATGAAACCTAGCTATTGATTATTGGTTATTAGTGTGTTATTAGTTGTATTGGATGATTGTTTATCTATGTTAGGCTTAAGAAAACTGGCTAACTTCCTATTCGGTAACTTGCTTGAACGTCTTAAGAAACATGAACCAAATGCGTACTAAAGGTTTTTATGGTTGTATTTAATGCACAAGCGAATTCTAGTGATCCCATGTTAGGAGCTTCCTAGCCGGCTCGACATAGGAGTGAAGTAGGAGCTTGTAGAGTTGGGGAAGTAAGTACGCCACCCCACGAATGGTATTAAGGAATACACCCGTCATCCACGCGACTAATACACACTAATTAACCGGTAAAAGATAGTTAGGGAGTAAGGAAATCTAAGTAAACACATTTCTCTACACATAAGTTTCTCACCACATTTTCATTTTTGTTATTTTATTTTATTTGCATCCGTAGTAAATTTGGGTTAGTTGACTAGCAACTAATTCCGCCCACTCTTTCAAAACCGAGATTTTACTTGCTTTCATAAAAAATATAAAAACATAAAAAGAATCTTCCTCAACCCTTAGACCTATTAGAGTAGTCTTTCATACCTAACGAACACTATTCCCTGTGGAGAACGATCAATCCCCCGTACTTACCACTACACTATACTACATCGGTCAGGTACACTGCCTGGTGGGGTTGTAAGCCTCTTGAGATCCCTCGAGAGGTAAAACCTGTTGTAAGGTTACAAAACCACGCATCAAGTTTTTCGCGCCGCTGCCGGGGAATAGTTATTGCTTAGGTTGAAATTTTATTTTTATTAGGTCTACTCACAAGATTCCTATCAAGTGAGATATTTTCTTTTTATTTTGTAGCTTTCTCGTAGTCTATCTTTTCTTTGTGATTTTGTTTGTAATTTGCTTCAAATGGACCTTTCACTTAGATTTCTAAGATTGCAAGATATGGTTGAGTGGCTAGAACACCAAGAAGTTCAAAATACCTCATTTAGAGACACTTATGAATCATATGAGCCTTCACCTAGGATAGATTCTTATGAACAACCTCCATGTTTAGGATCTTGTTTTAGTGAGGCTAATAGGAAAAGCGGCCTAGTTTGCCAAGGAATTGTGGATAGAGCCGTATCAATAAATCATAAGTTGGATGAAGCACTAGGTTTGTTATTATCACTACCTAAGAAAACAATTGACGAGGATATAGGTGATCTTGACACGTGGAATAATGAGGTAAACACCATAAGCCCACAAAATACTCAACCATCATTTGAGGCACCCACACCGCCCGTGACTTACCCGGAAGAAGTAGAAGAGACTTTAGGAATCCCGATGGAGGTAGAACCCTTGGACCAAGCACAACTAGAGGATATAGGTTTGCACACTTTTAGTGATGACCTTACTCATAGTTCTAGGGAATTTCCTAGTGTTGATGAATTGGAACCTCAACCTTTACACAACTTTTCATCCTTAGATTTACATCTAGGAGAAAAAAGAGGAACCAACCCACCCATCAACCGATATTATCCGGGTAGTTTTAGGATGAAGGAAGCCATTCACTCACCCCCTTCACCTCACGTGGCATATTCACACCCTAAGGGTGTGTATCGCTACTTTCACCCGCACTTAATCCTAAGTGTAGGGAAAACCTCCCCTATTTTTGTTAAATAAGGGTAGAGTCAGGCTCGTGACTCGAACAAAAATAAGCGCTTCTTGGGAGGCAACCCAAGCTTTATTTGCTTTGTTGTTTATTTATTTGTTTGTTTGATTCTATTTGCTTCCGTATGTATGTTTAATTTTTATTATTATTGATTCATGTTCAAAACTAAAATTGTGAAAATGCTTTATTTTGTTTTTAACTTCGTCTTAACCACATATAAAGGTATTTTGCAAAAGTTAAGTGTAAGGGAAAGTCAAATTGGTTTATTAGAACACATATGAACACGAATCGTAATAATATTAAATTAACATACATATTCGTATTTGTTTGAGTCAAATGCTTGTATCGAGTCATAATGATGTTTTGCAGGATTTCCAGGAAGTAAGGTAAAGGTTTTTCCAGAAATTTTCCGGAAACTTAAAATGAAAATTTTTGTCAGGTCATTTCTGACGGCGTCAGGGTTTATAACCTGACGGCGTCAGATTTAATTTTCAGAAATTTTTGAAAGTTTTGTTTTCATAAAAAGTTTTTATTAAAATCTCCAACTTATAATCTCCAGGAATCTGCAAAGTTATCATTCCACAAGCATTATATCCTTATATATAGATTTTATCCCGCCGATGTTATGCAGGTTTTCGTGTTTGTTTTCTCAGGTTTAACAGGTTATTTTGGACAAGGAAATGTTTTGAATCAAGCTTATGGCGATGCATTAGTCATGGAGCTTCAACATTACTTTGGAAGAAGATTTAACCGTGTTACTTCATTATCCACCGAGCGAATCAGGGGAGTATTTGATTTCATTCTTTTACTTTTTACTTTTACATCTTGTTATTTGAACATTGGGGACAATGTTCATCTTAAGTGTAAGGGGGGGGGGTAAAAGTACGATTAGAGAATGCTATTGCGCTTGATTTTTGTTTGTTTGATAGTAGATGTGTAATAAAACTGAGATAAATACCTGTTAGGGTAATTTTAGTGCCAAATTTATGATTGAATACAACATATAGGAGTGAAACTTTGATCTTAATGAGCGTCTCACGGATAGGAGTTATATGACTAGCACAAAAAACCGTACCACTAAAAAATTTTCCACCCCCAAATATGTGAGGTTCGCCCCTAGAATTGGTAGGAAAAGCATTTATGCTATGATGTGTGTACCGGTAGCACTTAGATTCTAGAACTTGCGTTAGGACCATTCCGAGGCCACAAGTGAGACTACATTCGTGTAGTTAGATTTACTACATGATAAGAGGCATTAGGATTAACCCATTGTTTTACACCTGTGTTTTTGTTATAATTACTTTGGCTACATTGGTTAAGTAATTCCCCCACACCCTTTGCGTTGTACTCATTTTTAGTACACGATACCCCTAGTACACCCCTCAGAGCCTATTTTTTCGTTTCGACCTTTAAGCATTTTACTTGAAGGAAGAATTTGTTACACCCCACTTAAATGTACACCCAAATCGCCTTAGCCTACCTTGTATGCACTCATTTTTAGTGCATTATTGTTACAACATTTGTTTAAACCCAAGTTAATTATCTAGTTGATTACATGGTTGCTAAGTCGAGTCATATCCTTGTACATATTGTTTTGGGACGATTGGGACTCATGGGTAAAGTACTAGTGTAATGGAGTAATGGGGAAGAACATCATTTATTACCCCCATATGTGCTAAATGTTTTAAAAGTACTCCAAGTTTTTCAATTATCTTAATTCGAGTCATTAGAATAGTTATTTGTAAAGTTATGTAAAAGTTCAAGTGTAAGGGGATGCAATGCCCCTATGATGTATTATTTTGGATGGTAGGGCAAAAGTGTATGCAAAAAAAAAAAAAAAAAAAAAAAAAAAAAAAAAAAAAAAAAAACATACGGACTACCATCCCGTTTCATTTTATGTTTATTTTATGTTTTTGTTATTTTGTTTTTAGCTTAAGATCGAGTCTAGTCTTGGCTTAGCAACATTGTATAGTACATGTAATTGATCAAGATCTTTAACTCGCCACCAGTAAAATATCCCTTATCCAACAAAACCGTGTTTTCCTTTTCCCTACACCTAACGTTATAACCCATTTAAAAGCCCTCTTTGATAGTTTATCTTAGGTGCTTACGCCTAGTGGAGGAGGTTTTCGATCCTTTCCCAAGCCTATGGTAATCTATTTGCTATGACAGGTAGTGAGAGATATTATCCGTTTTCATTTATGAGATTTATTTTGATGACACTTGAGAGATGTGAGTATCTAAACACTACTTGTGAGGTGCTAGTATGTAATCTCCGTGCTTATTATTGATTGAAGTGGAACGATTATTTGTTGTAATTACTTTTATGTTAGCATTAAATGACCCCTAGCTTGTATTTTGATTAGAATAAAAGCGCATTTGCTTGAGGACAAGCAAATCTCAAGTGTAAGGGTATTTGATGAAGCGAAAAGTGTACCGCTTTTAAGGGTCATTTAAGCCCTAAATCGTATTTATTTGATCAAATATTGCCCTAAATCGTTCCTTTTGTCATTTTAGGTACTTTTGAGGAGAAATCTGGAAAAGGAGGCATTTTGGACGTTTTTGGAGCATAAAAGTGAAGAAAACGATAAAGTCTCAAAAATCGGCTAAAAGTTACCTTTGACGGCGTCACAATTTACCCTGGACGGCGTCATTCCTTGGCAAGAAAAGTTGGACGTGAAATTTACTCATGATAAGCCAGTGAAAATAGCATGTGAATTCTGACGGCGTCACGCTTTAACTTGATCAAGGGCGTCACGGCTTAAATCAAAAGGGGACGGCGTCACGTTCAAGGTTCGACGGCGTCAAGCCTTGATAAGCCAGAATGGATTTTGGAAGAGCTAAAGAGGGACGGCGTCAAGAAGGTCATCCGGGAACCCTAGAAGCGGCGAGGTGACGGCGTCACACTCCATAACGTGACGCCGTCAGATCCAAAATCTATATATAGTTTTCTAATTTTTTGTCATTAGAGAGAACTTAGTGTGTGGAATTTTGGGAGAAAACCCTAAGACGATTTTAGCTTCTTTTTCAAGGCTTTTTGCCTTGAGATCTTCCATGTTACATTGAAGATAAGTTATCAATTAATCATTCAATATGTCTATGTGTTGTTTGATTTTATCTTATTCTTGTCTTTTGATTAACATGTTAGGCTAAATTTATCTTGTGTTTGCTTAGATCTAATGAAACCTAGCTATTGATTATTGGTTATTAGTGTGTTATTAGTTGTATTGGATGATTGTTTATCTATGTTAGGCTTAAGAAAACTGGCTAACTTCCTATTCGGTAACTTGCTTGAACGTCTTAAGAAACATGAACCAAATGCGTACTAAAGGTTTTTATGGTTGTATTTAATGCACAAGCGAATTCTAGTGATCCCATGTTAGGAGCTTCCTAGCCGGCTCGACATAGGAGTGAAGTAGGAGCTTGTAGAGTTGGGGAAGTAAGTACGCCACCCCACGAATGGTATTAAGGAATACACCCGTCATCCACGCGACTAATACACACTAATTAACCGGTAAAAGATAGTTAGGGAGTAAGGAAATCTAAGTAAACACATTTCTCTACACATAAGTTTCTCACCACATTTTCATTTTTGTTATTTTATTTTATTTGCATCCGTAGTAAATTTGGGTTAGTTGACTAGCAACTAATTCCGCCCACTCTTTCAAAACCGAGATTTTACTTGCTTTCATAAAAAATATAAAAACATAAAAAGAATCTTCCTCAACCCTTAGACCTATTAGAGTAGTCTTTCATACCTAACGAACACTATTCCCTGTGGAGAACGATCAATCCCCCGTACTTACCACTACACTATACTACATCGGTCAGGTACACTGCCTGGTGGGGTTGTAAGCCTCTTGAGATCCCTCGAGAGGTAAAACCTATTGTAAGGTTACAAAACCACGCATCATTAATCATATTTAACCTTAAAGTTTATTAAATTGTCAATTTACATTAATACGAGAAACTTACTAAATCGGGAAATTTACTATTTTTGGAAATTTACTATTTTTGGAAAGCTGCTATAAAAGGAAAGTTACTAAAAATGGAAAGCTGACTAAAATGAGAAATCTGATTTAAAATAAGTTATTAACTAAGACGACCATGAATTCGTGTAGATTCGCTGAAGAAGGAGTTTGCTTCCGATCTTTATGTTTCTGTTATGTTTTCACTTGCGGTCTAAGGTACAGATATTCTGACCTTATCTCTTAAGGTTTCTCATTATTCGTACACATATTTTGATATTGGTTTGATTATGATGCCTATGATGTGAGCCTCCTTATTGTGGCTTTCTTACATGATCTATGCCTTTGCTATATCCCCTTATAATTGTGAACCTTTGATATGAACCTTTGATTTAAACCTTTGATATGAACCTTTGCTTTGAACCTTTGACATGAACCTTTGACATTTGGACTTTGATTATGACTCTTTGATGACTTAGACATTTGACTTTGATATGATATGACATTTGAACCCTTCAGTTTGATACCCGAGCCAAATTTGTTTCCTAGCCATGAAGGTAACATGGCCGTGTCATTGATGCACCAATGGCATGACTCTAGTGTGGTTGAGTGATGTTCCACACCGTCCCTTTTTGTTATATGATTATGAGCTCAAGAATATATATGTTTGGCCACTATGATTTGTTTACAGGGGCGTATGGATGCATCCTAGATTTGCTTTGTTAGTGGATTTGACATGATATGATATGATTTGATTTGGTGACTGATGCTGTGTGCAATACACGTCTTTCACATGTTCGGGAGCTAGCTACTCCATGGTTACTATGATATTTGATTTGATTTGTTTGGGCTCGTGGTAGATTACTGACCTTTCCTTACCTTTGATATCCATTTGTTTATGCCTTCTGTTTCCCCAATGCACTATATGATATTCTTCGTTCCTTATCTTTTGCTTTGTTTGTATATATCTGTTCACTGGGCTTTTTAAGCTCAGCCGCATTTATTTTCCTGCGGCAGCTTTTAGTGGGAAACTAGGTTACGAGTGGAGAGTACTTTTGGACTTAGAGGACTATACCTTGATAGTTATCCTGGATTTGAGATGAATTGAAGTGTTTGCTTATTCAGACTTGGTATTTAATTGTTGTTCTCATTTGTAAACTTTGTACTTCAGTTTTCCTTTGTAACCTTTGAGACTCCTTTGTATTACTTAAGATTTATGCTTGTGTTTGCTTTGATATGTCACCATAATGTAGTACTTCTACCCTTATCGGGTTGGGGTGTTACAATTATGGTATCAGAGCCCAGACTGCGACTTGTAGTACATTAAACCTTGACCTGTGAAGTTTGGACCATTAAGTTTCCTCTGTAGGCGCTCATAAGACAACCTTTGAGAATTTGCTTTAGGATCTCCCTATAGGAACATAAGTTATAACCGGTGAGGAATGGGTAGACTAGGACCACTATGTAAGTAGCATTGCTTCCGCATTACTCTGATTCGTGCCTCTGCCTTTAACTATGCCTTATAAGAACATTTGTTTCAGAAGCTAGAAAGTTTTACAACCTAAGCTTAGTAACCAAGTAAATTTGGAATACCTCAGGAACTACATGGATACCTTTCACCATTTAAGTTTCCCTTTTGATTTTGATCATCATTTATGATTTGTTTGATAAACAGTTTGATACCTTTCGATCATCCTGAAGGCCATTCAACCATAATGTGATTGACACATTCTGTGAATTCATTACTTATGCTGGATATAAATGTATCATCTGATACTACTTAAATCTGTATAATCCATTACTACTCCTATGAGAACTCTGGTAATTATTAACCACGGATAAAGGAAGTTTGTTCCCTCCCCTTGAATGATGAACCTTGTCTGCCAACCAGTCCCTTTGGAAGGATATGATGTAAATACTATCTCAGTACGGATTTGTTAACTGAGCATGTTGATGCTGATAACCGATATTCCATACATCTCACTTTTGACAGTTATACGATGTTCGCATTACCGATGATACACACCCTACCTGCCACTTATGCTAAGAAGCTAAACAAGATTCCAACACCTTGAACAGTTCGCTTATCTATCTCAAACACTTTGATAAACCATGTACTTGACTCTGATATATGAACTATCCATCTGGTTGACGACCATATTTGTGCTATGAATCCGTTTACTTTTGATATATTTGATTTTTAAGTCTTTGGGTTATGGATTGGCTGACCCCTCATAAAGCTACCATGGACTACCGTATCCGATATGTGACCTTTAACAATCTACTTCATTCTACTTTTGTTATAATGGCTCTCAACCACTTAAATCTGTTAAGATTAATGTTTGCTATGGAAGTACAGACTCCGATCTCATTTGATTGTCAAATTTCTCCTGAAACCTATTAGTATTCACCCCTGGAAAGCTCTGGCATTGGAAGTATTTTGTTGTACAAAAATTTTCTGGTGTTTTCTGATGAACCTCTTGGGATTCCCTCCTGCTTGGGAAGTAGAGTTGGCATTGAACTGATCCCAGTTGATGAAACCATTGTGCCATAGAAGTTGAAGGAACTGAAGGAATATGATTTTGTTCACCCTAGTGTTTCTCTTGGGATGATCCAAGAAGAAAGAGAGAAGTATGCGACGGTGTATCGATTGTCGTGAAGTTAACCGTATCACTATCCGAAATCAATATCCATTTTCCACGTATCAATGATTGATTTGGCCTACCTTTGAAACTCCATATCAGATGGCCTCTTGTTGGCTTTGAAGGACTGAAGAAGCATCCACAAGAACTTCTAAGAAGGGGGTTAACTAATCGAGAGTAACCTCCGTGAAGTATTTCAGTTTTATTTGTGAAGGAGAAGGAAAGTGACGTGAAGTGTATGTAAAGTTTTCCCTAAGATGATTCCTGAAGCTACTTTTGTACTTTTTATAATCATTATGAGCTTTAATGGTGCCAATTGTATTGGCTAATATGTCAACTATTCTTATGCATCTAATGAAATTATGTTTTCGCGAATGTTTGGACAAATTGTCATAGTATGACATTGTGTTGTGTTCAGAGACGAAAGAGGAACATGGAGATTAGTTCTGTACTAAGTTAGAATGACCCTTTGTTCTGGAAGAGAAAATTTGATTGGCGTTCAAAGATCGTAATAGACAACACTACCATGTATCCTGTGAAGACAGAGTTTCCCACATAAAGGACCAAGATTGAAGACCGTTATCGGAGTTAGAAACCTTGTAGAAGAGTAGTAGAAGATGTTCGCGACAGGCGTTACCGTGGAAGAAGCATATAAGAAGAAGAGAGAGACTGAGATGGGACTCGATTATACCTTATGCAGCACGTGGAGATTTCAGTTCGGACATCAAGACAACTAGACCGTAGGAGATGAACTGTTCAACACATAACCTGGAGTCGACAGCAGCGGTGTTTACCTTAAAGCCTGGAAAACATTACTTGCAAGACAAGCATGGTTGCGAACATAGAAGGAAAATGATATCGAGTTGACGAATTTCGAACTGTGCTAGAAGACCTGTCGAAGAAACGCAGTCTTGCTTCCCTATTCATTTTAGTTGTACTAAGATGAATTGACAGCAGAAGCAGATTTGCGGATGGAGGGATGCACAGTGATCTTGTAAGAGATTCGTGTTACTACACCACAATTCCTAGAAGAGTTGCCGAAGGCTTGAGGAACCAGACTCAAGTTTATAATTCCTTTTCACCGTAGGATCAGATGGACAAGCGTAGACAGACTACTCGGGCTTGGAAGAAATTTTGAAATTTTGTATTTGAACGGACGCAATTTAAAGCAAACATTGTGTTTGGAAGAGTTGATTCTGTGCAGGATGAAGCTATTGATGACGTAATTCACTTTCTCTTAACCTATTTAAGTTTCCATTACCTGATGATAAGATCCTTTGCATGATTTAGGTTCTCTGTTAGTAATTCCGTTCTGTGTTCACTCTGCGTATGTTGGATGACGGTTTTGATATGAGAACTTTGATGAATTGTGGAAGAATTGATGCTTTTGACGACAAGCTTCATTCGATGATACTTACTAGGTTCCGTTACGTTATCTATGCGATCTGTTTCTTTGATTTCGAATCCGTAGTGATGATTTGATTCGGACCAACCCTAGGAGGTAGAAGGACTGTTAGGTAATTAAGATAAGTTGCTTATTTCACGACTTGAGATAAAGTATGGTCATCATGAGGGCATATTTATATGATGCTAGTATTATGACGTCTGGCCAACGTGATAATACTTACATCATATAACGTGCACTTATTGTGATCATAGGATATTTCGAGGAGTGCCTTAGAAGCCTTAGAATTTCTGATATCTGATTGAGACTTTAGGTTCATTCTACCTATACGCTTAATCTGCCTTCACCGTTATACGATTTGATACGTTTGGATACTCGACACGCGTTTGCTGACCTTTGTACTTCCGATAAGAATCTTAGGTTCTGTTGTAGAGCTTTCTGCCGTTTGATGTTATCAAACAATCTGTTTTCTGTCTGTATGGATTCGATCTATTACTATGAAGGAGTACACCTATGTTTTGCTATATATACGTCTCACATTTGATGAATCTGTTATGAATTAAGATATGAGATTTTGGATTCTGAGAAAACAAGATCTGTTTGTTTATGAGAATACCTTTGAAAGGTTATATTGAAGCCGAGACTATTTGAGAATCTGAAGAGTTAAACATTTATATCACCCTCATGTTTGCTACAATTCGATATATTCTCATCCAAATCGCCTAATCAATTCCACGGATGATATATTCGTAAATCCTATGCATTCTCTGTACCTCTTCCTAGAGAATACGATTATCATCTGTTACGTTTGGTATATTATCCTTTTGATTCGGATTCAGTATGGTATGTCTTTTGTGAGGAAACCGAAGCTAACTTGACCAACAAAGTAGTGTCATGAGAAACAAGTCTTTCACATTTCTGTTCCAGTCCATTGTGTTTCCGTTTCGTTTCACTTCAATTTTCGAGGACGAAAATTTTCTTTTAGAGGAGAAGAGTTGTAAAACCCAAAATTTTAAATTCCTAATTTTACGTCTAATTTGAACTTTTACCTAAGTTCTGAAATAATTTAATTAAACACCTAAGACTAAATGTTATATGTTTTAATGAATATAAATCTCAAACTCAGTATGTGTTAAGTACAAAATAAAACCTATCATATGTGATATCACACGTTTTCAAGTCATGCTAGGCCGATTTTCCCTTAGCTTGTATGTACATATTGAAGATTTAAATTATGGATACTACAATAAAAAAAAAAAGATCCTATCACACGTTAAAGACTAATATGGGCCGAATAGCATTATGTAGTTGTATACAATTATGTTGTAATGATGGCAAGTAAGTTAACAAAATAAATCAATGCATATCCCTCACACCAATTTTGGATGATCTTTTGGAAATTACCTCATATAGTGCTCAATTCCCTCCTAAAATCATGACTCTCTTTTGTTGACTACCTTCCAAACCATTTTATTAAAACGCATATATCTCCTTTCCTCCACTTTGGTACGAGACTGGAAATAACCGATTCCCTATCTTGTTTTTCTTTTCATCTCACGACATGCTCATCCTTTGGACCTTCCATGCGTGAGCTTGGAAAACAAAAACACCCACCACATCAAATAACCCAACCGATCCACTATGTTACCAGAAGTCGACGAGAGCGAAGCAAAAGAAGAAAGAAGGTACGAAGGTGTAGCATCGGAGTGCATTGGTGTGACCGAGGTGCGGTGATCGACTTTGGTGTAGCAGTGGTCTTGTTCGCGTGATTGATTCGATAGGTGTGAGTTTGGTCTCTTGACTTCCATGTTCGTTCCTTATATCCGACCCCAAGAGGTATTCCCATCCCTTTGTTTTCTATCCTTTCAACACACATATAACATGTATATATACGTAACCTGTAATCGCGAAACTATGAAATATATATATACGTCGATCATTATTTATGCTTTGGGAAGATGTTGATCTGTCGAGATATACTTTATGTTTGATAATTAAAACATTATATATATATATATATATATATATATATATATATATATATATATATATATATATATATATATATATATATATATATATGTTTAGAACATGCAACCTAATCTTTGGTTTTGTGAAACATAATAATATGAATGGATATATCAGTATAAGAATAACTTATATGTTTTGGTCACATGGAATGATGGGAACTAGATACTACACATGTCAATATTGCTTCTGTTTTCCTGTTTGAATCATTAGTCATGTACACCTATATATGGTCATCTAAATGATTCTTTGATCTCTAATATACGACTAAGACCTGGACATAAACTCAAGTAAATAAGATATGGGGCGTACGTAGTCAGTCGTGTGGGCGAGGGCTTGACTTTGTGTGATTTTATGTGATGTTTGTGCTCGCTAGGTTGAGTGGGTGTGTGTGTCGAAGGTGTGATATATAGGGCTGTAACGTGTGAGTGTGTGTGGTGAATCAGACCTGGAAGTTGTAAAGTATTAAAGTCATTATGTCTCGTTATGGTTGTGGTCGAATGGTATGATTGTGTGTTGAACGTAAAAGTTATAAAACCTATCATATGTTGGGAACTAGAGATAAAAGGGGTGTGTATCTTGTCAGGTTTGGGAGTAATGTGTTCGGTGTTATTTGAAGTCGAGAGCTGTGTGTCTCAACTAGGGTGGTATAGGCTATTTGTGTCGTGTGAAAATGGTGTCGAGTTAAGATGTTAAAACATGCACGTATATATGGGCCGAATAGGATTTAAAACAAAAAGAAAGGTCTTGGGTTTATATTGTGTCAAAAACATGTTAAAACATGTCACCTAATCGGCTAAAACGAGTATTGGTCATATATTACATAATTTACATCTTAGACCCTAGACTTTGATATATTGACATTTTAAACCCAAAACTATTATAAGTTGTCATAATTAACCCTAAACTATCATATTAATCATATTTAACCTTAAAGTTTATTAAATTGTCAATTTACATTAATACGGGAAACTTATTAATTTTGGAAACTTACTAAATCGGGAAATTTACTATTTTTGGAAAGATGCTATAAAAGGAAATTTACTAAAAATGGAAAGCCTACAAAAATGAGAAATCTGATTTAAAATAAGTTATTAACTAAGACGACCATGAATTCGTGTAGATTCACTGAAGAAGAAGTTTGCTTCCGATCTTTATGTTTCTGTTATGTTTTCACTTGCGGTCTAAGGTGCAGATATTCTGACCTTATCTCTTAAGGTTTCTCATGATTCGTACACATCTTTTGATATTGGTTTGATTATGATGCCTATGATCTGAGCCTCCTTATTGTGGCTTTCTTACATGATCTATGCCTTTGCTATATCCCCTTAGAATTGTGAACCTTTGATATGAACCTTTGCTTTGAACCTTTGATATGAACCTTTGCTTTGAACCTTTGATATGAACCTTTGACATTTGGACTTTGATTATGATTCTTTGATGACTTAGACATTTGACTTTGATATGATATGACATTTGAACCCTTCAGTTTGATACCCGAGCCAAATTTGTTTCCTAGCCATGAAGGTAACATGGCTGTGTCATTGATGCACCAATGGCATGACTCTAGTGTGGTTGAGTGATGTTCCACACCGTCCCTTTTTGTTATATGATTATGAGCTCAAGAATATATATGTTTGGCCACTATGATTTGTTTACAGGGGCGTATGGATGCATCCTAGATTTGCTTTGTTAGTGGATTTGACATGATATGATATGATTTGATTTGGTGATTGATGCTGTGTGCAATACACGTCTTTCACATGTTCGGGAGCTAGCTACTCCATGGTTACTATGATATTTGATTTGATTTGTTTGGGCTCGTGGTAGATTACTAACCTTTCCTTACCTTTGATATCCATTTGTTTATGCCTTCTGTTTTTTTTTGGGTAAAAGGTCAAACGACCCGGTAAATGTATTACACCAAAAAGCGTTTAAGTACAAAGGATATGGGTGAAATCCCATATCTCAGCCCGTTACATAGGCACTTACAAAAAACTATACAAGAATGACATGGCATTCTTAAACTTACATAATACCAAAAAGGAACTACCAAAATGATTAAATTAAATATGACAATACAATGCTACTCAGCTATGACACATGAGACTTCTAAATCATTATGGGGTTCCACTTACACTCCACTCCAAATAGGGTTTCAACCCTAACTTCCAAGAAGACGATCAAAAAGGTTTTTGAACAAGGTACCTCCAAAACTTGACGTCCATAGCCCAACAAACCTTGATCCATTGCAAACTGCTATGATAGTTCGCACACAACAATAGCCTTGATAGGATTGTAACATGATGCAATATGGATCAGATTTATGCCTTCTGTTTCCCCAATGCACTATATGATATTCTTCGTTCCTTATCTTTTGCTTTGTTTGTATATATCTGTTCACTGGGCTTTTTAAGCTCAGCCGCATTTATTTTCCTGCGGCAGCTTTTAGTGGGAAGCTAGGTTACGAGTGGAGAGTACTTTTGGACTTAGAGGACTATACCTTGATAGTTATCCTGGATTTGAGATGAATTGAAGTGTTTGCTTATTCAGACTTAGTATTTAATTGTTGTTCTCATTTGTAAACTTTGTACTTCAGTTTTCCTTTGTAACCTTTGAGACTCCTTTGTATTACTTAAGATGTATGCTTGTGTTTGCTTTGATATGTCACCATAATGTAGTACTTCTACCCTTATCGGGTTGGGGTGTTACATGACTGTAATCATCCGTGAAGGTGACAAAATATAATTCACCATTTCATGTTGTTGATTTGAACAGAATGCATACATCAGTATGTACACGTCCTAATAGATCTTTCGTCTTCTCTCTTACATCAGAGAATGGCAACTTGGTCATCTTTCCACACAAGCACGGCTCACACATGTCAAATGTCTCATATGCAGTTGACTCAAGAATTTTATCAGTTTGGAGCTTCTTGATGTGTTGCTTGTTTATGTGACCAAGGTGACAATGCCAAACAAAGGTTTTACTTAAGCCGTACCTCATACACTTAGACATAATAAACAAGGATTTATCATTTAAGACAGGACCATCAATATCTATGTCATAAATGCCATTTCTAGAAAGAGCATCAAAATAAAACTTATTATTTAACAAAACAGAAATTCCATAATGTGTAATGCGATTTCAAAACTAGCATCACTCAAATGAGAGACGGACACTGAAGGAATTATGTGCACATATAGTATATACGTAATTATATATTTAATTATATATACGTGAATCACGTCCGGTTAATAAGGCACTAAGGGGTCACATCGGCGTATCACAAGTGGAAGTAAATAATTATTATTGTGGTAAGAAATATTGAGGGTCGAGAGAATTAAATTAATTGTTTTAATTTAATTAGTTATAAACTTTATAACCTAAAGTGTAAACAAAGTGGGAGAATAAGGGTTTAAGTGAAACATAGAAGAATCCTTAGAGAACAAGGATTAGAATCATATATAAACAAAGGCACCTCTTCTTGTTTTCCGTTCATTCATAAACCAACACACAACCCTAAACCCTCCGAGCTTCCAACCTAAAACCTGACTCAGGAAAAGAAATGCGGCTGAGCGTAAAAATCCGAGTGAACAGATATAACCAAAACGAATAATCGAAGCATATATAAATATAGGGAAATGAATCCACAAGACCCTGCTGAACAAAATATCAAATGTCAAATGAGAATAACGAAATGAGATAATCACGAGATAGTACGAAATCAGATAATCATAATGAATCAAGGAATCAAATAGGAATGGCCACGAGCGTGTCTAACCGAGATACTGAAATAGACTAAATAATCACATAATCCATCAAATCATATCGTACAAGGAGGGGAGACCTCTCAAGTACCAGAAGTGAGAGGGGTGCATGGCACGCACATACCAATCACTAAGTCACATCATAATCACACCAATAACACCAAACGTATACCTAGGATGCATCCATACGCCCCCTGCAAAACAAATCATATATATACACCTGCTCATGACAAGCATATACATATATCATAATTGCCAATGTGCACAAATATCATAACAAAACAGAAGGGGACACCGTGGATCAATCACACCTCCACAGAATGTGTCATACCAATGGTACCTTAATGACATGGCCATGGTGCCTCCATGGCTAGTTAGCTCGGGCAACTAAACATAACATATCATATCAAGCATATCAATAATCATATCATATTCAAACAGATCATATCAACAGATCGGAATCATATCAGAGCTAATCATACCAAACGGAATCATATCAAATGAATCATATCAAACATATCAAACGAATCATATCAAACGAATCATATCAAGCAAATGAACCGAAGTCAAAGATCGAGAAGTCATCAGAAATCCCTACTGAAAAGGGATAGAATATCTGTACTAATAACGAAGAATGTTTAAAAGGAGAGACTGAATATCCGTACCTTAAGAAATCAAAAGTACACTCGATATGGCCAACTTAGTTATTTCTCCTTTGAATAATCTACACGTGTTATGAAACCAATATTTACAATAGTGCCTTTGAGTATATATCTCTAAATGTGTTACACTTTCTTTTAATGCCACATCGTTTATATCTTGAATTCAACGTTTAATCTCTTAAATTGGTATATTATTAAAAAATCAACATACTAATGGTCAAAACATAGATACATCTGTATTTTGCAAAACTTTTAAACATTAAAAGTGCTAGATTTATCTCACTAAAACATTTACAAAATATATCTCTAACTTATTAAAAAAAGTCTTAGCATAGTTTAAGGACTAATTTAAAACATAATAAAAATGATTTAAGACATCAACTAGACAACCAAAACTAGTATGTTTCTTTGTTTATATACGCATGCATGCATGCTATATATGAATGTATATTTCTTTTCATATTAGCATATATATATAAAATAATAACATAACCTTGTTGCATATTAATAACAGGTGGTTCAAGTTTTACCTTGAAGCCATGCAAAAGAGAAACGAGAATTTAATAAGCACAAATATCGGCTCGGGAACGAACATGAATCTAATGAAGTCCGATCAAAACTCAAACACAAACATGAACGGAAGGAAACCATTGACCCGATCCCGAACTGAACTTAACTCCAAACACGCACCAAAACTTCACTCGATCACCATGATACAACGACATATGATTTAAGCCGAAACAAGAATGTGGAAAACTAGAAGGGGGGGTTGAATAGTTTTACCGATTAAAATTAATTCGCTTTGTTACTTTATGTTAATTCAAAGAAAACAAGCTCAGACAAGTCTTCACACAATATATATGAAACGTAAAGAGAGGAAAGATCAAACCACACAACAAGGATGTTTATAGTGGTTCGGCTACAAGGACTCTCTTCCTTGCCCTACTCCACTCCTCGAGCCTCTAACTCGAGAGTTATCCTTCACTAAGAAACAAACTCTCTTCTAGGTGGAGATAACCTTTACACGTTGCTTACTTCCTTTTCCGGTACTAAGCTAAACACCGAGTTCTACTTCAGGGCAGAACTAACCCAACGTCGCCTATACACTTACCGACACTAAGCTAAATGTCGAGTTCTTTCACAAGGGTACAACCACTCCCTACACTCTTTGTGTTTTTAGGACTAAAACACTAACCACACTCACTGAGATAAATGATACAAATAATGATGTGTGAATTACACAGAGATCACACAGACACTAACTACTACAACTTGCAACAGTATGTTTTGTTGAAGTTCTTTTGCTTGATCTTCTTTGCTACAAAAGATAGATCAAATGATATGAATAAATGATGTTAGTAATATGAATGAGTATATATGTTTTCTACTTTCTAAGTGATGATGAAGCCAAGTGATCAGCTTGCTATTTATAGGCAAGCTGAGAAACACTCTGCGGATCCGGTGGATCCCTTAAAAGGGATCCGTCCTTTATGTCGAAAGGATCCGTGGACATGCCAGAGGTAAGACAGCTAAGAGATTTTCCAAATCTCTCCATATCTTTGTGTTGTCATATCAAGATCATCCAATGTCAACTATCTTACTTGAAGATCTATCTAAGATATTACAAGATCTTACCAAGATTACATGTATGATGCATGCCATGATGTCATTGTATTATTTAAGAAATAAAGTTTCCTTTTAAGGAAATAATCATGTATATGTATGAAATGTATTTCCAAGTAAACTTGTGAAATGTAAAATGTGTTCTAAAGAGACTTTAGCTAGTATTTATAATTTGCTTAAAGATATACTTTGTAATTGTCATTAACAAAACTAAGCAAAGATCGTAAAATATAAATAACGTTTTTGGGACGATATTTGTATTAACAATCTCCCCCTTTTTGTTGATGACAAAACATAAAGTATATTTTTGAGCAAAAGAATAAGTATAGCATGAGTTCTTTAAAATATAGATTAAGTTTGTTTTATTTGAGTTTAAAAACTATTTTTATGCAAAAAGGTATATGTACTGTGATGATTCACAGTTATGCAAACTTTAATCCTTTCTCCCCCTTTTTGTCGAAACAAAAAGAAGAGTTGCGTAGCGGAATGCGATTTTGAGAACTTTAAGAGCTCCCCCTTGTTTGATACTCCCCCTAAATGGAGTAACAAGGTAATGATGCATGATCCTACAAAACAAATGGTTAGAATATGAAATGCTCCCCCTCGATGTATACTCCCCTTTATTCGAGTACCAACGTATACTTTTGAAGGTTATGATATTCTGCAAATGAAGTGTTAGTGATGAATAACTTCAATGAAGAAGTAGAATGCATTGTTTAGTGTTCTTCCAAACAAGCCTTTTAATATGTTTTGACTTTAAGAAGTCAAAGTAAGTGTCTGATGATTATTTGTACCTAAAAACATGAGTAAATTATAATGTAGGTTCCAAATAACTATAATGTTAGTCACCTAAATAATGAGAATATGCTATGTTGATCACTTATAATCATAAAAACATCACATTCATTAATTGAAAATTGTGTGACAAAAGTCACAACCATAATACGATACTACATGAAAAAGAAACATACATCCTAAAAATTTAAAAAGGTCCTATATAATGAGACTAGAATACTCCTATTGAGGAGAATGAGAGATGGCGTTTAGACGCTCAAGAATGTGGTTCAATATGAACCTCATTTCATTTTGGAGCTCGTGCACCAGAATGTTTGTCCTTTGAGCTATGTGAGTGGTTCTTTCACACATGTTGTAATCATGGCGAGAAAAACCAGGCAGAAAAGTAGGCTCATTTTGTTGAGGTGGTGGTGGTGTTTGGAGGGAGTTCATGAGAATATTTTGGAGGTTTATAGCTTCATTGAGGCAGTGATCTACTATACCCAAGAGAGTGTAGAGACGGTTGAGCTCTTCACTAATCTCTTCTTGGGTTTGAGGCATATTCATCCACATTGCCTGTCAATGGCAACTAGAGTGGATGTGGGTGATAGAGGTTGTGGTTGAGGTTGGGATGATGGTGCACCATGGTATAAAGGACCATGGATATCCGGGTAAACCGGGTGAAAAAGCATTGGTTGTTGACCTTCAAAGGTCATAGGTGGAAGATTGGGTAATTTTGGTGAAAGTTCTTCTAAGTCATCAAGATGTGGTGATGTAGAAGGAGTCCTAAATAATTCCAAGGGTTGAAGTTTGGGTGATTTTGGTGGTGATGGTGATCTAACAGGTTGGTTTGGAGCCGGTGGTGGAGTAGTGGCTATTGGAGTAATGGTTGGTGGTGGTGTTTGTATAACAACATTTGATGGTGTTGGAGTGGAGAGTGTAAGGAAATTTTCACTAGCAATGGGTGATGATATATTGAGAGGAGAATTTTCCTCAGATGAGGAGTTAGCTAAGTTGATAAAACAACAAGGTTTAACACTAATGCGGGCTGTTCTTCTTGAAGGTCTAGATGTGGAAGAGTTGTTTGACTTAGTCATGTTGAAGTATGATAGCTAAGATGTACAGGAGAGTAGTTGGTTGTTGTGTGAAGTGATGATCCTAAAGAACTAATTTATAGGCATAAGGTATATGAGTCTGTGTGTTTGGATTTGATGTGAATCCAATAGAGAATGTTGGTTCTAAATGATTTGGAACAAAAATTTGTGCAAATCACATCACATAAGTCAATCCATAGAACTTATGTTGAGTAAGAAGAAGAAGATATGCAGTAAATGCTAAGGGGTAGTGGAAAATCCTGTGATGTGATGTACCCACGGATTTGAAGGATCCCTAAAAAGGGTTCCTTACTTGTAACAGAAAGGTAACTTACTCCTTAGATTTGAAAATTCAAATTTTGGTGGGAAATTTTGTTCTTAGGTTTCTAAGAATTTCCTAATCATTCTAAGTGTTATTAGTGATCAGTGAACCTAATCTAGAGAACACTAGAGACTAAAAACAAAGAATCGGGATGAGTCAAAAAGTTTTAATAGTTTGACTGTTATACCTGCGAATCCAAACGACAAGGCGTGCGGATCCTTAAATTGGGATCCGCCTGATCCGCAGGTGGTCAATTGACGGAGCCAACGCTAACACTTGGCGGATCCAAAGTAAGGGATCCGCCGAATCCGTCTGGCAAAAATGCTAAAACATCACAGAGAGAATGTCATATTTCGCGTTTTTCGACGAAAATCCGAAAATTTTCTTGGAGCATATCTATCATCTAATATGTAATGCAAAACAACTAAATATGATGATACCAACACATATTTAATCATAGAATAATCCGATCATATGAATTTACCTTAATAGAAGTTAAGCCAAACATAGGCTTACTTTTGGAAAATTGATAACACTAAGTGTTATCGACCTGCAAGGATTGATTAGTTCACATACAATTCAAGTAGTATCATAACAAGTTAATAACATAACCATTCAACATAACATTGTCTAGAAACGATTAGTTCCAAACACTCCTATCAACTCAACTTCTTCATTCCCTTGTGAAGCTTCATGATCCATCGACCTAAATTCTTCACCATTCCCTTCATTTGACGATGCTCAGGTGATTCATTCTGAATTGGTGGAAGTTGTCTCAAGTACTCGGGTGGAGGAAGTCTTGAATTTGGTAAGCCGTCATCGTCACTCATTGATGATGAAGATGATGAGGTTGGAACACGAGGGCGTTTGCCTTTATCAAGCGCTACCCTATGGTCGCTTAAGGGAGCAAAGGTGCGTTGGATCTCATCATAGTCGGGAACAAAGCCTAAGGCATTTCTAGGAATGGGTGCAAATGCTCGATAAAGACGGGTTAAGAGCATTCCATAGGGTAATGCCATTTTTCCTTGAACTGGAATATCGGCCATTCTCTTGGCGATATAGTAAGCAAGATTGAAGGGCTGACGGGTTGACACATTGTACATCATGTGGCAAAGACAAGCATTGATGTGATCACGGTTTCCTACCGTACACATGACATTTGCCCTTAAAACTTCTTCCAATTTCCTAAACTCGGGCTTAATCTCATTTTGCTCCATAGCAAACGGATCTCTAGCTACTTCTTTACTCGATACATCCTAGTGGGGTTGTTTCTAGGAATGAAGAGATGCTTACGAATGACTTCTTTTGAGGCTAAAGGAGTGGCATATGGTGCCGTTCGTTCAAGATTTGACTCAAGAATAGTTAATGACCATTTATCGGTATAGACACTTGTTCCATAACTTGGAACTCCTAGGACCTCACCGAATTGATTTAAGGGGATGTTGTATTGTGTTCCATTGATACTGAAGCGAATGTTAATGTAACCATGATCATTTGACTCTAGAATGACGCTAGCATGGAATTCTAAAATGAATCGTGGAATGATTGGTTCGTCGATATCTAGGAGGGAATCAAAATGAATGGCCGCTAGTTGTTCTCTAAGATTTGTTCCTTCATAGAATGAGGACTCTACAAACCTACCCTCATGTACGTAGTGTTTTTCTAGGGCTTTGAAAGTTTCAACCTGTTGGTCACTAAGTCCTTTGGTTTTATGGTGTTTAGGTAGGTAATTGACGGTGTGTTTGTGATCATAGTTGGTGACGGGAGGCATGATTATCCTAGACATGAAAAAAAAATATATATATATATATATATATATATAGTTTAGCTGAAATTATCAAAAAGAAATATATATGTCTAGTGTGTGCCTACATGGGGACAATGTGGAGGTGCGATTATCTCGACTCATTTTGATGCATGAAAATTATGTTTATGCAAGTTTTATAATAAAACAAGAAATAATCCAAACACTCCTATTTCAATGTAGCTACATTTGAATGTACCCAAAAATACATATTAGTTATGTATTCCCTTTAACATTCAAGAGACATGATGCAAGTGATGTTTAAAACCTAACATTTTTGTATTTGTATGAACAATGTCCAAAAACTGTTTTTCCTAGTCGTGAGAATATTTTAGCAAAAATTTCTCATGGGGTTTTTGATGAATGATGACAATGTACTATCAGATACAATTCCTAACTATGAAAAACATGATTTGTTATGCAATTTAGAAAGTATGCTTCATGATTTTTCAAGAATTATGCATAACCCCAAGGTTTGGTTTTGTGCATGAAATAGAAATCCTAGACGCAGATCAGGAGTATAAACATGATAAGGATACTTACAGTGATGTTTGGAGCACAATTTGGTTGAGAACAATGGCTTAATTTGTGAATTTTGTGAAGTATGGGACAAATTCAGTAGGTGATAAGTTTTAGGAGAGTGATGAATAGTACATGGTGTTGTATATTTTATAATATATCAACCTGTGCATGTGACGGATCCGGCGGATCCCTAACAAAGGATCCACCATTGTTATCGTTTGGATTTACGGGATCAAAACACAGTTTTTGGTTTAGTGTCGAGTTAGGTTAAACTAAGGTTTATGCTATTGTCTATTCTAATCACTAAGTTCCATTAATCCTAATCCAAGTCTGAGGTAGTTGAAGGGTTCTCTTTTGAGAGGTTTTGTGAGAATGTCGGCAATGTTGTCCTCTGAGGAAACTTTCTCAATTGAGATATTTCCCTTCTGAACATTGTCGAGTAGGAAATGATGACGTATTTCAATGTGTTTGGTTCTAGCGTGTTGGACCGTATTTTTGCTGAGGTCGATAGCTCCTTTGTTGTCGCAAAGAATGGGGATGTCGTTGAGTTTGATTCCATAGTCTACTAGAGCTTGTTTCATCCACAGTGCTTGTTGACACGCCTTTCCTGTAGACACATACTCTGCCTCTGTTGTTGAGATTGCGAGGGCTGTTTGTTTCTTAGCGAACCATGAGGTGAGACAATATCCTACAAAAGTACAAATATCACTAGTACTTTTCCTATCAACATAGTCACCGGCATGGTCTGAGTCGGCATACACTATGGTTTCTACACCCGTTCCTTTGGGATACCATAATCCTACATGTGTAGTGCCTTTGATGTACCTAAATATCCGTTTAACGGCTTCAAGATGAGATATTTTGGGATCTTCTTGAAAACGTGCACATAGACAAACACTAAACATAATGTCCGGCCTACTAGCCGTAAGATAGAGTAAACTACCAATCATTCCCCTATATTTAGTGTTATCTACGGATTCATTTTCTTCATCCTTTGTGAGTTTGGTTTCGGAGGACATAGGAGTTTTCGTTCAGAGAAGTAAGACAAAGCTTGTCTTTCGGTGTTTTATCTAATTTCATAACATATACGTTATTCTTTAAGACACCTTTTCCTACTGTTATGCCATCTTTAAGTTTTTTACTTCCATTTTCACTGAAAAGGACGTTATACTTTTTATGGCACAATTGACTTATACTAAGCAAGTTAAAACCTAAATTATCAACATGAGCAACATCATCAATAGAGAGAGAGTCATGAGAGATTGTACCTTTTCCGATGATTTTACTTTTAAGCTTGCTACCAAATGTGACATTACCTCTGTCGTACACTTGGTAAGTGGAGAAAAGGCTTTTGTTTCCCGTCATGTGTCTTGAACACCCACTATCTTTGATCCACTCATCAGGTTCAATTCAACTTTTAATCACACCTAAGTTCAATAAAGACTCAAGCGTTTGGTCCCCAATATCACATGGGTCCGTTTGTGTTAAACATAACATTATCATGGTTCATGTAAGCAAATGGAGGATAATAGTTACATGGCATGTAATTGGGACCTTGAAAGTTTCTAGGCATATTTTGGTTCCAATTAATTTTATAATGATGTTGTGAATTAACATTACTCTTAGGAAAGGGGTGTTTGGGAAAACTAGTTTGAGGTCTCTGTTGTGTTGTTTTAACTCTATACTCATTCCTAGCTTGACCTCTCCCTATAAACACAACTGGTTTTAGCTTGTTATTAGTTGTACTAGTGCTAGGTTTTCTAGTGACCTTAACAAATTCAGTACGGTCTGTTTTCTGAACCTTCTGTTCAACATCTGTACTCGTGGATCCCTTGGTTACAACTGGCGGATCCAAAATACTGGATCCGTCGGATCCGTGAGCCTTTGACTTAGTTGAAACTGTTTCTTTCTCATTCACAGTTTGTTTCTTAAAGTCACTTAAGGTTCCTAGTTTCATAAAACCTAATTCAGTTTTATCATGAGGAAGTTTTTGCATCTTCATTATCTCATCTGCACAACTTATGTTTTTATCAAACCTTTTAAACTTAGAGTTTTGCTTAATGAGATCTTCCTGTGAAGTTTTTAGTGCATCTAATTCTAATTTTAGTTCTTGACAAGAGACACATGTATCTTTACTATTTTTCCCTTTTTCCATTCGTATCTCTTTTTCTTTAAGCCAATACACTTCTTTTTCTAAAAGTGTTGTTTTAGTTTTCAAGAATTTGTTTTTGTTGATGATTTTTAATGTGATATCACACAGCTTGTTATATTCTATTTCTAAGGTTTCATCATCTATAGAGGAGTATGAATCAGAATGTACCTCTTCTGTGTCATGAGCCATAAGGGCAACTTCGTTGTTTTTAGGCTCATCATCATCTCCTTCACTATCACTCCAAGCTCCACTAACGAATGCTTTTTGAGACTTGTTCTTTGGAGGCTTTGGACATTCACCTATAAAGTGACCAGAATCTCCACATCTATAGCACTTCCTATCTAACTTGCCCTTTTTATCATCACGGTCTTTTCGTAAAGATTTCTTTTCTTCACGAGGTGGTTTTACGAACTTTCCTCGTCTTCTGAAGAACTTCTTGAAATCTCTTACGGCCATGGCATATTCTTCGTCTTCGCTACTTGAACAAGACTCTTCATCATCACTTGACTCAACTCTAGCTTTCAAGGCAATGGACTTTATTTTCTCCTTCTTCCCTTTAACTATTTCTGAATCCTTTTCCATCACCATTTCGTGAACTTTGAGATTTCCTATGAGCTCATCAAGTGTCATGCTTGAGAGATCCTTGGATTCTTCAATAGCCGTCACCTTTGCTCTCCACTTAAGATGAAGTGCTCTAAGAAATTTCCTGACAAAGTTCTTACTAGAAAAAGATTCGTCAAGTGCTTTAAGAGATGTAATAATAGTATTAAACTTAGCAAAAGCACCATCAATGGTCTCATCTTCAGAGATAACAAATTGTTCATATTGTTGAACAAGAAGATCAATTTTGTTATCTTTGACTTGTGAGTTCCCTTGATGAGTGATAATAAGAGATTGCCAAATATCTTTAGCCGTTTTGCACATAAAAACTCTTTCATATTCTTTCTTAGGTAAAGCATTGTAAAGCATCATTTTGGCTTCATTGTTTTTGGCAATCAACTTCTTTTGCTCATCACTGTGACGAGTAAGAGAAGCTCCTACATCCCGACCACCCGAAATATCATTACTAATGGGTTGTAATCACCCTCAACAATAATATACCACAGATCAATGTCCTTTGACTTTACATATGTCTCAAAGCGATTCTTCCAATATATAAAGCAATTTGGTTCAAATAGAGGTGGTCTTTGCATAGATTGTCCTTCTTTAAAGTTTTCAAAATCCATGGATCGTTTTAAGTTTTAAAATACAATATATTTTAAAAGTCTTAAGTAACGTAGCTCTTGATGCCAATTGTGGAAAACTAGAAGGGGGGGGTTGAATAGTTTTACCGATTAAAATTAATTCGCTTTGTTACTTTATGTTAATTCAAAGAAAACAAGCTCAGACAAGTATTCACACAATATATATGAAACGTAAAGAGAGGAAAGATCAAACCACACAACAAGGATGTTTATAGTGGTTCGGCTACAAGGACTCTCTTCCTTTCCCTACTCCACTCCTCGAGCCTCTAACTCGAGAGTTATCCTTCACTAAGAAACAAACTCTCTTCTAGGTGGAGAAAACCTTTACACGTTGCTTACTTCCTTTTCCGGTACTAAGCTAAACACCGAGTTGTACTTCAGGGCAGAACTAACCCAACGTCGCCTATACACTTACCGACACTAAGCTAAATGTCGAGTTCTTTCACAAGGGTACAACCACTCCCTACACTCTTTGTGTTTTGAGGACTAAAACACTAACCACACTCACTGAGACAAATGATACAAATAATGATGTGTGAATTACACAGAGATCACACAGACACTAACTACTACAACTTGCAACAGTATATTTTGTTGAAGTTCTTTTGCTTGATCTTCTTAGCTACAAAAGATAGATCAAATGATATGAATAAATAATGTTAGTAATATGAATGAGTATATATGTTTTCTACTTTCTAAGTGATGATGAGGCCAAGTGATCAGCTTGCTATTTATAGGCAAGCTGAGAAACACTCGACGGATCCGGCGATCCCTTAAAAGGGATCCGTCCTTTATGTCGAAAGGATCCGTGGACATGCTAGAGGTAAGACAGCTAAGAGATTTTCCAAATCTCTCCAATCTCTCTATATCTTTGTGTTGTTGATGAACTCAAATAAGTACATATTATTATTATCATTTATCCTAATAATTTGATTGTTTTATTGTATTATGTATGAGGATTGATACTTAATCGTTTACTTTTGTAATTCTCAGTTGAAAACAAGCATTTGGTGAAACTTGGCGATTTTGGACTAATTATGGAGCAAAACATGCAAGAAGTTAAGAGTCTACTGAAATGTACAAGATCAAGACTATTCTGCTCCAGATGCGCCGCATCTCACTTATGACATGCGCCGCATCACTATCAATATTTCACCAGATACGATCCAAGATACAAGAGGACATGCGCCGCATCTAATTATGGAGTTACGCCGCATCTTCTGGCGGTGTACGAATATTCCTGAATATTATAATCTTGGACCCCACGCGAAGTTAAGTAAATGCGCCGCATCTACTTACTAGATGCGCCGCATCTTACCCTCAGACAGAAACTATAAATACCCCAAGACCAGACGAATTTCGTGTGACACATATTATATCCGAAGACCGAAGACCAGAAACCTAGGACGAATTCAGTCAAGGCAGCAGCACAAGACACACCCAAATCAAAGATACAAGAGCTATAAGAAGGTGCTGCATGTGTTTAATTCATTAAGTAGTTTTGTTTTATTGTGTTAGTAAACTTTAATTCATCAAGATTGGTGGCTTGTGTAATGTGACAACGGAAAGATTGCACTCCCTTAAAACTGCTTTCTCATTAATTAAAGTTTATATGTTGATGTCATTGGTGACTTTTATTAGTGCATTGATAACCTCTGTGTCTAGCTGAGCGTTGATCGGGTCGCCATGCCTCTGCCCTCGCCTGTTTATTAGATCGCCTATGCATTCTATGGTCTGTAGAAAAGTAGGAGAAAGATAAACGGGATAGTCATAAGTAATCATTAAGGGTTTACTCGCCGATAAGATTAGAACCAACGAGAAAGGACTTAATCTCGGTGCGTTGCATCGAACTATACACTTCATATAACACTAGCAATAAAACAAGTGACAAACTACTTATCATAAGGACAGCCCTCTTATTGTCTCAAGTATTTATCTGTGTACGTGTGTGCTATTCGCTGATTCGTGCCTATTGGTTTAGTTTATTATTTAATTGCAACCAAATCGTGCCAGTCTCTCAGGCTGAACCCCCTTGCGTTAGATTAGATTGTATAGCTAACTTAATATATTAAAATACTGATTAGAATAACTAGATAATACGTTCCACTCTTAGTGATCGACACTCTACTTACCATTATATTCATACTGACCGGGTACACTGCTCGTTAAGTGTGTGTGTTATTGATAAGTCGGCTAAATATAAATTTAAAACTTGAGTAGGCATTAAAACTGCTAAACCGCAACGACACACGCTACGCATCAAGTTTTTGGCACCGTTGCCGGGGAGTGAATTGTTATTATCTGTTAATTTGATTAGTATTTTAATTAGGTTTTTAATTTTTTTTATCTAACCGCTAATTTTGTTGTGTATTAGATTAATTTGCATTCATTGTACTATTTTGCATATTTTCTGTTTTTGTGTGTTATTTGTTTGCTTTTGTTTGTGTTTATTTTCGTGTGTTTTTATTTGTTTTAATTTTTCGTGTTTTTTGTTTTCTGCTATCGTTGTACTGAGCTAAATCGAACGATACGGCGCATCTGATTTCTCAGATACGGCGTATTGCGTTCAATTTTTTATAAAATACAACGCGTTTAATTAATTCGATACGATGCATCTTTTCCCCAAGATACGGCGTATCTGTTTTTGATAAATTTTTTTTCTAAACGTTAACGCCATACGACGCATCTGCTGCAGCAGATACGGCGTATCTATTATTTTAATTAAAAACAGTTTTTGAATTATTAAACAGATACGGCGCATCGATCTCTGTCGATACGGCGCATCTTCTGAATCAAAAATCTTATATTTTGAAACGTAACGAAAATACGGCGCATTAACTTTTGTTAATACGACGAATATAATTTGATAAATATAGTTGATTTTTGATATTTACTTTGATCGGTCCGCTACTCTCGTGTGCAAGTTGTTTATTTTCAGGATAAAGGATGATTCAAGCATCACCATGAAAGATTACATTCTGAACCAACCCAAGAGATCATGTCAAGGCCATAAGCACCACTGAAGAAGTCACTCCTAACTTACCTAGAAGATCGATGAATGGTAATGATGGTGCAAGACCCGAATTTTTCTTTAATTCTTCAATCAGTTTAAGAAGACTACTAAAAGAAAAGACAAAGATTGAAGAGGAGATCAAGGCTACAATGAAAGAAGGGAGCTCTGCAACTGATTTAAATGCCTTGCCTCATAAAGAAAAAGACCCAGGAAGTTTTACTCTACCTTGTTCTATTAATGATATATCTTTCAATAATGTGTTAGCTGACTTAGGAGCTAGTGTTAGTGTTATGCCTCTTAAAACATTCACTACCCTAGGACTAGGTAAATTAGCACCAACTAAGTTACTTATTGAGTTGGCTGATAAAACGGTAAAACGACCTGAAGGGATTGCTAATAATGTGCTAGTTAAGATTGAGAAGTTTATTTTCCCTGTAGACTTTGTTATTTTAGATATGCCCGAGGATGTTAAGATTCCTTTAATCCTTGGTCGACCTTTCTTGTCTACTGCCCATGCTAAGATTGATGTGTTTAAAAGAAAAATCTCATTAAGGGTAGGGAATAATAAACTAGTCTATAAGTGCCAAGATCCTGTTAAAAGAATAATTAGAGGAGTCTATGTGCTAGGATTAAGAGAGCGTATGGACCTCGATCTTGAAGCTAGGCTCATGGGAGAAACATTGATTCAAAACAACTTAACTAATCCTAATCATGAGAACTTTGAGGAATTTATTGACCTTAATGTACCTACCGAACTTAGACGCGATGTTGTCAATGATTCTGATGATGAGTGGTATGATTGTGTAGTAATTAACAAACGTAGGAGAGTAGTTGAGAAAAAGAATTTGAATAATGATGTGTTTATTGAACTACCACCCCACCTTGCTTATTTATGCTTATATGATAATAAGAATTTCCCGTCTATCATTTTGTCATCTCTGCCCGAAAGGGACAGAACTTTGTTTATACAGATATTAAAGAAGAACGGCGTGGAAATTAAGGACGAGCAAGGAATGTTCAATATTACTGAATTGGGAATGAGGGAGCGCGATGTTTCCGACTCCTTCAATGATCGATACTAAAGAGCTGAACGTGAGTCTAACTTGAAGACTCTGGAATAAAGATAAGTGCTGACCGGGAGACAACCCGGATTTGTCTTTTAATTTTCTGTTTTTGTTTCGAGTCAGTCAGGCCGCAGAGGATACAGCGCATCTCAATCCTGAGATGCGACGCATCTCCTGCAGATGGTCATATCTTATTTTATTTTCCTGCATTTTTAATTTCCGAATTTAAAACTTTTTATCAGTTTATTTTAATGCGGCGCATCCCTGGTTAAGGATGCGGCTCATCTTTTATTCTGATCCGTATTTATTCCAGGCTCGATACAGCGTATCTTCTTCCATAAGATACGGCGCATCGACTGACCTGATGATTTTCATTTTTAATTTTTATGTTTTATTTTTACCGAACTACTAATGTATTATGCAAGTTTGAACCTTTCTTATCTTAGGTGTGTTTTAAAGCCTTGGTGGTATTATAGATTCCTGCATTTCCTGTGGATACATCGAATATGAAGCTTAAACGTTCTAATCCACAAGAAAGATGATTTTTGCTCTTATACAAATGGAGGATCATACCGAGCAAATCTCAGGGGAGTTTTTCTGTTCTAATTCTTTTATTTTCCAGTTTTTAACCTTTTATACAAACAACGAGGACGTTGTTTAACTTAAGTGGGGGGATTGGAGAATTAGAACACTTAACATTTACTTGTCCTAAACTTTTCAAAATATGCTTAAAATGTGCTTAATATATCAAAATTTAAAATTTTTTAGCATGTTTTTGTTTAAAGTCTAAGTTGCATAGCTGCACACATGACGTCATTTTCAAAAATTGTGATTTTTCAAAATTCACAAATCTATGAGTGTGCCGGTGACTTGTAAACTTTAGAACTTGGCTTGTATACTATTCGAGACCACCATAATAAGTATTATTTATATAATTGGAATGACTTGTCTAAATTGGTAAATTTCTAGGATTACACCCAAATAGCCTTATATGTTATGTGATATTAGCTAACTACACTGGTTAGTTAACCCCCGTATAACCCTTTTGTTACTCTCATTTTTAGAGTAAGATACCCCTAGAAAAACACTCAGAGCCATTCCTTTCGTTTCTTACACCTTTGTTATAATGTTTCGTTACACCTTACACCTTAGCCTACCCTGTAGATTAAAATCCGTGGTTGGTTAATTGTTTAGGCAAAGTGTGTTTCCTTACATTACCTGTGTTCGCGTGCGTAATTCATTATCTATGGTTAGGTCGGGAAATTGCACAATGCAATTGGAGTGAAAGTAAATATTGTATATCTTTGAGTTTATTTTTCGTGTGTTTACTACTTTCACTATTACCGTTATTTCTGAAGTCATGAAAAGTATGGAAAAATTATCCAGATTTATTGTTATAGTGATGTGGTGAAATTTTACACATCTATGTTTATGTTAAAAAAAAAAAAAAAAAAATTCGAAAAAATGAGAAAAGAAAAAGAAAAAAAGAAGAAAGTTGGATGTTTGTTTTAACCAACGATGTAAAGTTATGTAAGTGGTCGATATCACCACTATTTGTTGTATATTATATCTATGGATTGAATGGGAGTTGGCAGTTATGGGAACGCCAACTAAGGTTTATTCTTTGATTAAGATCTTGTTGAGTATAATTCGTGTCTACCTAAAGCGTGTGTTTCAAGTGTTAAAGCGTGAGTTATTCAATGATATGAGTCTTATTCATGGGATGGTTGGGATAGGATTAACCACACTTAATTTTAATTTATTTGTTTTGTTTATTTTTCATTTTACACCAATTTATATCCCAAATATTATCCATACCCTTTATTATTCTTTATCCAACCAAACCTTTGATTTATTGAGATTAGGGATTTGAGCAATCTTAAGTATCGTAGTCGTGGATTCGGCTATGTATTTATGATTTTGTCGCCCTTTTTGATATATTATTATTGGTGAAGTTTGGACCTATCTTTAGCCTATTCGAGTTAAGGATTTGAGCAATTGCAAGTATCGTGTTCGTGGATTCGATCATGTATTTGTGATTTTGTCGCCTTTTCTGGAATTTGAGATCGATAGAGATTAAGAATAATTAACCCTTAAGCCTAAAAACCCTTTTTACCGCTTTAGACTTGTTATTCCTTGGCTTTAGTGGAGGAGATGTGTATACTTGCCAAGCTTATGATAGAATATTCGTCGCGACTGGACAGTTAAACGATTAGATTTGCTTTTATCAAAATATTTTATTCTACTTCTAATTCGTTAAGTGTTTAGTTGTGTGATTATGACAAAAACGAATACATGCTTAAATATAAAAATAAATCCTAATATCTTTTAGGATACATTTTCATAAGATTAATTCTAAGGTTTACTTGGGACAAGTAAAGTTCAAGTGGGGGGATATTTGATGAACTCAAATAAGTACATATTATTATTATCATTTATCCTAATAATTTGACTTGTTTTATTGTATTATGTATGAGGATTGATACTTAATCGTTTACTTTTGTAATTCTCAGTTGAAAACAAGCATTTGGTGAAACTTGGCGATTTTGGACTAATTATGGAGCAAAACATGCAAGAAGTTAAGAGTCTACTGAAATGTACAAGATCAAGACTATTCTGCTCCAGATGCGCCGCATCTCACTTATGACATGCGCCGCATCACTATCAGTATTTCACCAGATACGATCCAAGATACAAGAGGACATGCGCCGCATCTAATTATGGAGTTACGCCGCATCTTCTGGCGGTGTACGAATATTCCTGAATATTATAATCTTGGACCCCACGCGAAGTTAAGTAAATGCGCCGCATCTACTTACTAGATGCGCCGCATCTTACCCTCAGACCAGAAACTATAAATACCCCAAGACCAGACGAATTTCGTGTGACACATATTATATCCGAAGACCGAAGACCAGAAACCTAGGACGAATTCAGTCAAGGCAGCAGCACAAGACACACCCAAATCAAAGATACAAGAGCTGTAAGAAGGTGCTGCATGTGTTTAATTCATTATGTAGTTTTGTTTTATTGTGTTAGTAAACTTTAATTCATCAAGATTGGTGGCTTGTGTAATGTGACAACGGAAAGATTGCACTCCCTTAAAACTGCTTTCTCATTAATTAAAGTTTATATGTTGATGTCATTGGTGACTTTTATTTGTGCATTGATAACCTCTGTGTCTAGCTGAGCGTTGATCGGGTCGCCATGCCTCTGCCCTCGCATGTTTATTAGATCACCTATGCATTCTATGGTCTGTAGAAAAGTAGGAGAAAGATAAACGGGATAGTCATAAGTAATCATTAAGGGTTTACTCGCCGATAAGATTAGAACCAACGAGAAAGGACTTAATCTCGGTGCGTTGCATCGAACTATACACTTCATATAACACTAGCAATAAAACAAGTGACAAACTACTTATCATAAGGACAGCCCTCTTATTGTCTCAAGTATTTATCTGTGTACGTGTGTGCTATTCGCTGATTCGTGCCTATTGGTTTAGTTTAGTATTTAATTGCAACCAAATCGTGCCAGTCTCTCAGGCTGAACCCCCTTGCGTTAGATTAGATTGTATAGCTAACTTAATATATTAAAATACTGATTAGAATAACTAGATAATACGTTCCACTCTTAGTGATCGACACTCTACTTACCATTATATTCATACTGACCGGGTACACTGCTCGTTAAGTGTGTGTGTTATTGATAAGTCGGCTAAATATAAATTTAAAACTTGAGTAGGCATTAAAACTGCTAAACCGCAACGACACACGCTACGCATCAGTTGTCATATCAAGATCATCCAATGTCAACTATCTTACTTGAAGATCTATCTAAGATATTACAAGATCTTACCAAGATTACGTGTATGATGCATGCCATGATGTCATTGTATTATTTAAGAAATAAAGTTTCCTTTTAAGGAAATAATCATGTATATGTATGAAATGTATTTCCAAGTAAACTTATGAAATGTAAAATGTGTTCTAAAGAGACTTTAGCTAGTATTTATAATTTGCTTAAAGATATACTTTGTAATTGTCATTAACAAAACTAAGCAAAGATCGTAAAATATAAATAACGTTTTTGGGACGATATTTGTATTAACAAAGAACACGAACACGAGGGTGCAACTGGGCATGATCCAGCCTACAACTGAGACTCACACGAACAACTATCCGTTGTACCAATCTCGAACCATAAACTCCAAGCTATCGAATCAAACCTAGACGTACACAACCACTATTCGTATGAATCACAAACCAAAGCTTAGGCCACACACGGACAAAACCTGAATTCTATTCACTTACAGCAACCCGCACAATCACGAACTATGCCCCTCCACCAAAACATTAATCCAACCACGAACCACAGTAAATCAAAGCACGAACCACAACCCGATCTTATCTCGTACAAGAGAAATATTAATGCGAACCCAAAAACGTGTGGATGGAATAGAATAATAAGGACTGAAATATGTTTTATATGATGGAGCGTTGGCTGGTTTGTCTTGGTTAAGGAATGGGCAAGATATATAAACGAGTGAGATATATACAAATCTTCATAATACGTGTGGAATATAAGGGAATAAGGGAGTAGTTAAAGGGTCAAGGGACAATCGTATCACATGGCTATGTAGGCAAAGTAGTACACATATGGGATAAGGTTAAGTCTCCACCCAATCGTGTAGAATAAAGGAAATATGGAGCAATTTAAGGAAATCGTATCTTCACAAGGAAAAAGGAAAACGTGTGGACAATATATAAGGAATGTGGATCGTGGCAAGCATTATAAAAATGTGATATGCTCTTATCCTTAAAACGTGTGAAACAAAATGAGAATAGGAAAGCAACATTTTAGTTATATAAGATCATATCTTTTAAAGAATAGAAAACGTGTGAGAGCAAGTATGTAGGTAAACTTGTATTTATTTTATAACACATATTTTAGGATTAATATTTGTTAATGTGTATAACATATAGCTTTAAATGTCATTTACTTATTATTAAACTTAGGTTATACTCCAAATGAATAAATAAAAATGTAGTCCATATTTTATATTTTAGGGTATTACAATTCTTCCCCTCTAAAAAGGAAAATTTCGTCCTCGAAATTGAAGTCGCAAAGGTTAGACGGATACTTACAAAATAACGAAAGAAATGAATTAAATAGCCTCACGCTCGGAACGAATCTCTCAAAAGATTTTAACAAACGAAATAATTTGTTTCTCATGACTCGATCTAGACAAATTAGGATAGCCCCAGGCTCTCCAATAGAACACAAATCATAACGAATCTGATCCAACGAATACGTAACAGATGATAGTCGAAATCTCACAAAGAGATACATGAACATCAGATGAATATGAAATAAATACGAAAGTGATGCTAAACGGTAGAAAACTTCATGAATCCAATCAGGTTCTGAACGAACTAAGGAACTTGCAAAAAATCAGAGGAGCACATATGGATTTATCAAACGTACTAAGAGTTTCCTAAAGAGGTGGGTAACCTATTCGTACTAACGATCAACTAGGCACATATCGGAGTATCGAAACGTATCAGGTGGCATAATGGGATAGGTAGGATAATCGTACGGATAAGAACCAACCTAAGGACTAATGTATCGCGAACTAAATCTTATATTCTAAAACGTCTAACACTGCTGTATGGAAACATCATACGGATCACACAAATTCCCGGTCTAAAGTTTCAAAATTTATCTTCCACGATGATAAATAATCCATTAGTCACTGTAATCAACTCCGGACCTTCAATACTCAGCTCCGCGACCTAATTTAGCCAAAAGGTGATCTACATATCTGTTCATACAAAACTATGAAAAAATCCTTGTCACTTACGAGCCATCTATCTTAGTGAGCAAAAACAACCAGAACTAACACTTGCCAAATTTCTTGCTCAACACATCTTCCAAGTTTCGAATAGTTGTTCTGCTTATCCGTCAGTCTGGAGGGGCAAAGTATTACTAAACTTGAGTCTGGTTCCTCAAGCCTTCAGTAGTTCTTCCTAGGAATGTGAGGTAAGAATGTGAATCTTCTGACAAGATAACTGCAGGTATAATAACCTGGAATACGAATTTACCTTTTTATTTTTGAATATGGATATTTCATAGGATTTTTGAACATTTGAATGGTTATGTCATAAGTAAAGATACGAAATGAAAATCCTAAACCTAAGCCACGAATAAACGATACAAATCTACGTTATACGAAACATCACACGTGTACACAAACTCTTAAAGGACCAAATGCGTTTCATTCTTTTGTTGTTGACAACTTATAGCTGAATATAATTGAACCTTGTACATAACTATTATCACACGTATAACAAGTCATTAAAAGGGACCAAATGAATTTTTATATTTGTACACAACATGGAATAAGATATATATATATATATATATATATACCGAATATTTTCTTTTTAAAATAATAGGAGCAGAAGAAGTCTCCTAAGACTCCCCTAAACTTGGCACTCCCTCCCCTATATCCTCTTCATTCGTTAATCACTTCTCCCAACTGTATACAAATTTGAAATTCACACACAAAACCCTAGAAACACAATATAAGCGGCAATTCTATTTCTGGTCCTCTGAAGAAGGTACGAAGGGTGTTAGCAAGGTAATGACTGGGTTAGTGTTTAAGCTGAGGTGGTGATCATTTTTGGTGTGAATCAAGTAGTGATCGTGTGGTGATTAGATTCAAGGAAGGTTTTGGTTTTGATTCGAATAAGTCTTGGTTCTGTTGATTCGTGTGTCTTTGATCCCTTTTGAAATCGTCCAAGGTATCCTCATATTCCTGCTTTGTTTGTTCTAGCCAATCGACACACACATCTGGTGCATGGAATCAGAATTGAAAACAAGTTTAATGTATCATAATAAGTGTGTTAATAATCTGTAACATGGATAACAATAAAATGTCACCAAAAATCAGGAATATATGAACCATGTGAGTCGATCTTTGTACCTGTTTTGCTATTCGAAATATGTTTATTTTTACATTTTTGATCTGGTTTTTTAAACCAATTTATGATCTCTAATATACGTACTAAAACCTGGCTCTGATACCATAATTGTAACACCCCAACCCGACAAGGGTTAGAATGCCACATTATGGTGTCAATCAGAACATATAAACGTAAGTGAAAGACTTATAAACATAATGATTACAAAGGTGTTCTAATGCTAATAACAAAATACTAACTCTAAAAATAATGAGTTCCGAAACTGAAATACAAAACCAAGCCAAATATAACTGAAAGTAAATCCAAGTATAATCCAAGAGCAAATGGGTATCTATCATCATGGTAGTCCACTAAGAGCTCCTATGCACTCTTCACTCAATCCCAGCTTCCAACCTAAAACCTGCCACAGGAAAAGAAATGCGGCTGAGCTTAAAAAGTCCAGTGAACAGATATAAACAAAAACGAATAATTGAACATATATAAGTATAAAGAAAAGGAACATAAGCTCCTACTGAACGAATATCATCTGTCAAACGAATAAGTGATCAAGGATCAACTAAAAAAAATGTCATATATCATAAGAAGCAAAGCATAGTGAACCATAAGGAGATTATAAAGAAGTCAAAGGGATCAAACAGAGAATAATAATCATATTACAAAACAGAACAGAACAGAAATGCCTACGAGCTCAGAAAGCATGCCCCATGCTTAGTAACATAATCCTGTCATAGCATAAGTGTACAAGGAGGTGAGACCTCTCAAGTACCAGAAGTGTGATGGGGTGCATGGCACGCACTAAATAGTTACCAATTCATATCATAATCATATCCAAACATATACCTAGGATGAATAAGGTCTAAAAGTGTGTGTACAGACTGAAGTGAAAGAGTATAAGTCGTGGTGATGTTTGGATTAAGCGTGAGTCATTTTGGTGTAGTTGGTCTCGCTAATTTGCATATCGATAAAGTGTTTGTATCTCACATAGGTTTGAAAACGAGAAGGGTGTCGTATGGATTTATTATTCATTAAGGTTGGTCGTAAAAGAGTGTGAATGAATAGGTGTGTACGATAGTTGTGAGTGTGTTATTATCCGATTTTGATCAGAAATACATTGTGTGGCTTCTAAAAATTGGCTAAGTCATAATTTGGTTATTTATGGAAATTAATTACACTTTAAACCCTAAACTTTACTAGAATGACATATTTAACCCTGAACTTTGGAAATTGTCACAGTAAACCCTAAACTATGATATTGATCATATTAAACCTTTAAGTTTAGCTATGATAAGATGACTTGATAGATATCCATATAAGAGTGACGTTTTGCCTAATTCTGAAACTCCATTTTGAACGACATTAGTTGAAGGAAAAGAATATGATGAAGCGAAAAGTGTACCGCTTTTAAGAGGTCATTTAAGCCCTAAATCGTATTTATTTGATCAAATATTGCCCTAAATCGTTCCTTTTGTCATTTTAGGTACTTTTGAGAAGAAATCTGGAAAAGGAAGCATTTTGGACGTTTTTGGAGCATAAAAGTGAAGAAAACGACAAAGTCTCAAAATCGGCTAAAAGTTACCTTTGACGGCGTCAGGGATTGCCCTGGACGGCGTCATGGCTTGGCAAGAAAAAGGTGGATGTGAAAATTACTCATGATAAGCCAGAGAAATTTGCATGGGAATTCTGACGGCGTCACCCTTTGGAGTGATCAAGGTCGTCACGGCTTAATTTAAAGAGGGACGGCGTCACGCCTAATTCTGACGGCGTCAAGCCTTGATAAGTCAAACGGATTTTGGAGAGCTAAAGAGGGACGGCGTCAAGAAGGCCATCCGGGAACCCTAAAAGCGGCGAGGTGACGGCGTCACACTCCATAACGTGACGCCGTCAGATCTGAAAGTCTATATATAGTTTTGTAATTTTTTGTCATTATTGTGGAACTTATTGTGGAACTTTGTGTGTGAAAACCCTAGGACGATTTTAGCAGCTTTTTCAAGGCTTTTTGCCTTGAGATCTTCCATGTTACATTGAAGATAAGTTATCAATTAATCATTCAATATGTCTATGTGTTGTTTGATTCTATCTTGTTCTTGTCTTTTGTTTAACATGCTAGGCTAGATTTATCTTGTGTTTGCTTAGATCTAATGAAACCTAGCTATTGATTATTGGTTATTAGTGTGTTATTAGTTGTATTGGATGATTGTTTATCTATGTTAGGCTTAAGAAAACTGGCTAACTTCCTATTCGGTAACTTGCTTGAACGTCTTAAGAAACATGAACCAATGCGTACTAAAGGTTTTTATGGTTGTATTTAATGCATGAGCGAATTCTAGTGATCCCATGTTAGGAGCTTCCTAGCCGGCTCGACATAGGAGTGAAGTAGGAGCTTGTAGAGTTGGGGAAGTACGTACGCCACCCCACGATGGGTATTAAGGAATACACCCGTCATCCCCGCAACTAATACACACTAATCAATCGGTAAAAGATAGTTAGGGAGTAAGGAAATCTAAGTAAACACATTTCTCTCCACATAAGTTTTACCACCTTTTCATTTTCTGTTATTTTATTTTATTTGCATTCGTAGTTATTTGGGTTAGTTGACTAGCAACTAATTCCGCCCACTCTTTCAAACCCGAGATTTTACTTGCTTTCATAAAAAAATATAAAAACATAAAAAGAATCTTCTCTCACCCTTAGACCTATTAGAGTAGTTTTTCATACCTAACGAACACTATTCCCTGTGGAGAACGATCAATCCCCCGTACATACCACTACACTATACTACATCGGTCAGGTACACTGCCTGGTGGGGTTGTAAGCCTCTTGAGATCCCTCGAGAGGTAAAACCTGTTGTAAGGTTGCAAAACCACGCATCAAGTTTTTGGCGCCGCTGCCGGGGAATAGTTATTGTTTAGGTTGAATTTTTATTTTATAGGTCTACTCACTAGATTCCTTTCTAGTGAGATTTTTATTTTATTTTTTATTTTTTCTAGGTTTTCTTTAGTCTATCTATTTTCTTCGTTTCTTTGTTCGTAACCATTACCATTCGACATCATGGAAGGTGGTAATATCCTCGATCCCAACAACCCACCACCTCCTAGAGCCCGTACTTTAGGAGAGTACTCCCGTCCTAGCCACCATGGCTATCGAAACACCATTGAGCTCACTCAAGGAGCCAATGTCACTCCCTTGCGATCCGACACCATCCGGTTGGTGCAAAGCGGATGCGCATTCCATGGACTTCGTTCTGAAGATCCTAATCAACATCTCAAGGACTTTCTCAAAATCGTTGATTCTATAGACCTTGATGTTGCCACTCGAGAGACGACCCGACTGCGTCTCTTTCAATTCTCTTTGCGGGACCAAGCTAGTAAATGGCTAGAGCGTCAACCCGCAGGATCCATCACCTTTTGGGATGATCTCACTACTCGTTTCCTTGCTCAGTTTTTTCCCACCGGGAAGAACTACCAAGCTAAGGAAGGATATCTTGATGTTTGAACAACGTCGAGGCGAAACCCTCTACGGGCATGGATTCGATTCAAGGACTTACTCCAAAAAGTCCCTCATCATGGCATAAATCTCTGGCTTCAAATCCAAATCTTCTATGACCATGTTGATTACCACACCAAGCGTGCCATCGATCGAGCCGCCGGGGGCAGATTGCGCGACAAAAGCGCCGAGGAATCATGGGAGATCATTGATGAGCTTGCATCCGACGATGATGAATTGTGGCAAGTACTCCCACGACGTACGCTCGGCGGTCAAGACATATTCGTCGCCCGATACAGCCAATCAAATCACTGAGGAAAGCGTTAATGAACTTGAGAAAAGGGTTGCATATCTTATGGAAAAGCATAAGAGACCCTTAAGTCCACAAAAAGCAACAATTAACTCGGTCTCAAGCGTTAAGCAAATACCATTGTCCGAATCACCCCGTAGGGAAAATAATAAACCCTTCCATAAGCACGCTCAACCCAATTCACCACCTCAGGAACTTAGTCCAACATTCGAAGCTCGAATGAGAGAATACATGTCAAAACACTCCGAACGGTTGGCAAAATTTGAGGAAGCCGTCTACAAACAGAAGGAGGAAATGGAAGAGAAGATGGCGGAGATGATGAACCTCTTGAAAGAATACACAAATACAAAAGCTCCTAAAAATGTGCTAGTGCGAAAAGATGTTGAAGTTCCCAACACTAAATGTGTTAATGCCGTCTCCGTCGCCCAAGAGGGCGAAAATGATGGAAGAGGGAAGTTGATAACTATGGAAGTTAACAAAATTGACCTCGTCCCACTTAATGACGGAAACACCAATGCCTACACATGCAATTCCGACAAGGGAAAGGAGGCGCCCACTGAGGAGCGCCAATTGGAAGAACCACCAAAGTCACAACAAGTGAGGCATTACTTGAAGCACGAAATAAACAAGGAAACCATAAACGATTGGGTGGGAAACTATCGACGTACTCATCTACCCAACAAGGAGTCCAAGAGGATGGAACCGGATGATGAATCCGACACATTACCCGGAGGGCAATTGTATGAGTGCCTCATAAGACAAAAGTTAGTGGAAAAGCAGGAATTCTACGGGGTCTTCGAAATACCATGCAGCATTGGAAAACTCAAGTATCTGGATGCGGTAGCTGACCAAGGTTCCGACGTAAATTTGATGCCTTTATCCGTTTATGTCCAGTTAACCGACGAACTGCCATCCATCACCCGTACTAAACTCTCCTTTGCAAAACATTCTTATGAGTACCCGTTAGGAATTGCGGAAGATGTGTTGGTCAACGTTGCCGGATTCCTGTATCCGGTCGACTTCATGATTATTGAAAGAAATGACATGAATATGCCAATAATCCTTGGGGCACCCTTTCTCGCGACCACTAGGGCACAAATCAATTACGAAAAAAGTACCATCCAAATGAAGAAGGGGAAGAAAACAATAAACTTCCCAACGATCCCACGACATATACGAGATATTGCTCTACAAAAGAAGATGGAGGCGAACCCCAATATAATCCGTGGTAAGGTTCGAGAGAAAATCCGGCAGACCAATAACCCCGTGGAATTTACAAGGATTAAGAATTACAAGGAAAATGAGATTAGAGAATGTAAGGGCGGAAATGACGATTATATTGAGGCTGATAAGCAGACCAATAACCCCGTGGAATTTACAAAAGGAGACTCAGTACTCCTAAGGCATTCAGAAACAAAAGCACCTACCGATGAACCAAGTCCCTGGTGGTACGGACATTCACAATTAAAAGTCTACACCAAGATGGGGTAGTGAGCTTGACCAGCAAGGGAGGAGGTGAAGTGACTGTGAATGTCGGGCGATTGAGACACCACCACCCTGATAACAAGGATTATATCTATCAGGGATACGTCATTATGAATGATGGAATCACGTAATGTACGTGACTATGAGTCTAGCTACAAGACTCGTTAATAAAGAAAAGCGCTTCTTGGGAGGCAACCCAAGTTTTATTTGCTTTGTGTGTTTATTTATTTGTTTGTTTGATTTTATTTGTTTCCATATGTGTGTTTAAATTTTATTATTATTGATTCATGTTCAAAAGTAAATTGTGAAAATGATTTATCTTGTTTTTAACTTCGTCTTAACTACATATAAAGGTATTTTGCAAAAGTTAAGTGTAAGGGAAATCTAAATCGGTTTATTAGAACACAAATGAACATGAATCGTAATAATAATAAATTAACATACATATTAGTAATTGTTTGAGTCAAATGCTTGTATCGAGTCATAATGATGTTTTGCAGGATTTCCAGGAAGTAAGGTATAGGTTTTTCCAAAAATTTTCCGGAAACGTAACATAAGAATTCTGTCAGATCATTTATGACGGCGTCAGGATTTACAACCTGACGGCGTCAGGTTTAATTTTCTGAAAATTTTTGAAAGTTTTGTTTTCATAAAAAGTTTTTTTATTAAATCTATAACTTATAATCTCCAGGAATCTGCAAAATTATCATTCCACAAGCATTATATCCTTATATATAGAGTTTATCCCGCCGATGTTATGCAGGTTTTCGTGTTTGTTTTCTCAGGTTTAACAGGTTATTTTGGACAAGGAAATGTTTGTTGGATCAAGCTTTTGGTGATGCATTAGTCATGGAGCTTCAACATTACTTTGGAAGAAGATCTAACCGTGTTACTTCATTATCCACCGAACGAATTAGGGGAGTATTTGATTTCATTCTTTTACTTTTTGCTTTTACATTTGTTATTTGAACATTGGGGACAATGTTCATCTTAAGTGTAAGGGGGGGAGGGGTAAAAGTACGATTAGAGAATGCTATTGCACTTGATTTTTGTTTGTTTAATAGTAGATGTGTAATAAAACTAAGATAAATACCTGTTAGGGCAATTTTAGTGCCAAATTTAAATTTTTTTACAACATGTAGGAGTGAAACTTTGATCTTAATGAGCGTCTCACGGATAGGAGTTATATGACTAGCACAAAAACCGTACCACTAAAAAAATTTTCCACCCCCAAATATGTGAGGTTCGCCCCTAGAATTGGTAGGAAAAGCATTTATGCTATGATGTGTGTACCGGTAGCACTTAGATTCTAGAACTTGCGTTAGGACCATTCCGAGTCCACAAGTGAGACTACATTCGTGTAGTTAGATTTACTACATGATAAAGGCATTAGGATTAACCCATTGTTTTACACCTGTGTTTTTGTTATAATTACGTTGGCTACATTGGTCAAGTAATTCTCCCACACCCTTTGCGTTGTACTCATTTTTAGTACACGATACCCCTAGTACACCCCTCAGAGCCTATCTTTTCGTTTTGACCTTTAAGCATTTTACTTAAAGGAAGAATTTGTTACGCCCCACTAAAATGTACACCCAAATCGCCTTAGCCTACCTTGTATGCACTCATTTTTAGTGCATTATTGTGACAACATTTGTTTAAACCCAAGTTAATTATCTAGTTGATTACATGGTTGCTAAGTCGAGTCATATCCTTGTACATATTGTTTTGGGACGATTGGGACTCATGGGTAAAGTACTAGTGTAATGGAGTAATGGGGAAGAACATCATTTATTACCCCCATATGTGCTAAATATTTTAAAAGTACTCCAAGTTTTTCAATTATCTTAATCCGAGTCATTAGATTAGTTATTTGTAAAGTTATGTAAAAGTTCAAGTGTAAGGGGAATGCAATGCTCCTATGATGTATTATTTTGGATGGTAGGGCAAAAGTGTATGCAAAAAAAAAAAAAAAAAAAAAAAAAAAAAAAAAAAAAAAATCAAGAAAAATACAAAAAAATGAGAAAAAGAAAAATAGAAAAAAAAAACATACGGACTACCATCCCGTTTCATTTTATGTTTGTTTTATGTTTTTTTTTATTTTGTTTTTAGCTTAAGATTGAGTCGAGTCTTGGCTTAGCAACATTGTATAGTACATATAATTGATCAAGATCTTTAACTCGCCACCAGTAAAAATCCTTTATCCAACAAAACCGTGTTTTCCTTTTCCCTACACCTAACGTTATAACCCATGTAAAAGCCCTCTTTGATAGTTTATCTTTGGTGCTTACGCCTAGTGGAGGAGGTTTTCGATCCTTTCCCAAGCCTATGGTAATCTATTTGCTATGACAGGTAGTGAGAGATATTATCTGTTTTCATTTATGAGATTTATTTTGATGACACTTGAGAGATGTGAGTATCTAAACACTACTTGTGAGGTGCTAGTATGTAATCTCCGTGCTTATTATGATTAAAGTGGAACGATTATTTGTTGTAATTACTTTTATATTAGTGTTAAATGACCCCTAACTTGTATTTTGATTAGAATAAAAGTGCATTTGCTTGAGGACAAGCAAATCTCAAGTGTAAGGGTATTTGATGAAAGCGAAAAGTGTACCGCTTTTAAGGGGTCATTTAAGCCCTAAATCGTATTTATTTGATCAAATATTGCCCTAAATCGTTCCTTTTGTCATTTTAGGTACTTTTGAGAAGAAATCTGGAAAAGGAAGCATTTTGGACGTTTTTGGAGCATAAAAGTGAAGAAAACGACAAAGTCTCAAAATCGGCTAAAAGTTACCTTTGACGGCGTCAGGGATTGCCCTGGACGGCGTCATGGCTTGGCAAGAAAAAGGTGGATGTGAAAATTACTCATGATAAGCCAGAGAAATTTGCATGGGAATTCTGACGGCGTCACCCTTTGGAGTGATCAAGGTCGTCACGGCTTAATTTAAAGAGGGACGGCGTCACGCCTAATTCTGACGGCGTCAAGCCTTGATAAGCCAGAACGGATTTTGGAGAGCTAAAGAGGGACGGCGTCAAGAAGGCCATCCGGGAACCCTAAAAGCGGCGAGGTGACGGCGTCACACTCCATAACGTGACGCCGTCAGATCTGAAAGTCTATATATAGTTTTGCAATTTTTTGTCATTATTGTGGAACTTATTGTGGAACTTTGTGTGTGAAAACCCTAAGACGATTTTAGCAGCTTTTTCAAGGCTTTTTGCCTTGAGATCTTCCATGTTACATTGAAGATAAGTTATCAATTAATCATTCAATATGTCTATGTGTTGTTTGATTCTATCTTGTTCTTGTCTTTTGTTTAACATGCTAGGCTAGATTTATCTTGTGTTTGCTTAGATCTAATGAAACCTAGCTATTGATTATTGGTTATTAGTGTGTTATTAGTTGTATTGGATGATTGTTTATCTATGTTAGGCTTAAGAAAACTGGCTAACTTCCTATTCGGTAACTTGCTTGAACGTCTTAAGAAACATGAACCAATGCATACTAAAGGTTTTTATGGTTGTATTTAATGCATGAGCGAATTCTAGTGATCCCATGTTAGGAGCTTCCTAGCCGGCTCGACATAGGAGTGAAGTAGGAGCTTGTAGAGTTGGGGAAGTACGTACGCCACCCCACGATGGGTATTAAGGAATACACCCGTCATCCACCCAACTAATACACACTAATCAATCGGTAAAAGATAGTTAGGGAGTAAGGAAATCTAAGTAAACACATTTCTCTCCACATAAGTTTTACCACCTTTTCATTTTCTGTTATTTTATTTTATTTGCATTCGTAGTTATTTGGGTTAGTTGACTAGCAACTAATTCCGCCCACTCTTTCAAACCGAGATTTTACTTGCTTTCATAAAAAAATATAAAAACATAAAAGAATCTTCTCTCACCCTTAGACCTATTAGAGTAGTTTTTCATACCTAACGAACACTATTCCCTGTGGAGAACGATCAATCCCCCGTACTTACCACTACACTATACTACATCGGTCAGGTACACTGCCTGGTGGGGTTGTAAGCCTCTTGAGATCCCTCGAGAGGTAAAACCTGTTGTAAGGTTGCAAAACCACGCATCAGAATAGAAGGACCAGCTTCTAGGAAGTGGTTTTATCTGTCTGAGTTTGTCTCCGTGTCGTGCTCCAGTTTATTCGTAAAGTGGAATGATGATAGTATGAGGTTGTATATTGAGTTCTGGAAGCTGAATAGTATTACAGTTTAAACTATTATCCGTTGCCTCTATCGACGATTTGTTTAATCAACTTCAGGTGTGAAGTTTTCTCTGTGATTGATTTGAGATCCGATTATTTTCAGTTACGTGTAAAGGAGCGAGATGTTCCTAGAATTTCTTTTCGTATTCGTTATGGTCTTTATGAGTATTAGTGATGCCAATTGTATTGGCTACTACTCCGACTGTTCCTATGGACTTGATAAATCGTGTCTTTCATGAATAATTGGATAAATTGTTATAGTATGATATATTGGTATATTCCGAGACGAAAGAGAAACATGGGGATCATCTTTATATTTTTGTGTTGAAATTTCTACGTTAGAAGAAGCTCTATGTAATATTCTCGAAGAGTAAATTTTGGTTGGGAAGAAGAATGAGAAGAGAATTTTGAAAAGCTGAGAAGAAATTTGTTTCTACTCAAGAAGGAGACCTAGTTATGTCCTTATGCAACATGAGAAGATTATAGGTTATGCACCAATACATCTAGAACCGTAGGAGGTAAACTATCCGACGCATGACTTGGGAGTGATTTGTGACAGACATGCAGAAGCTCTGGAGCAAGACAGTGGAATATGATCTATGTTAGAAGACTTGAAGGAAGCGGTTTTGATTGAAGCACACAGTTCTACTTGCTTTATTAATCTTAGTTGTATTATTATGCATAGAGACTTGAAGCAGAATTTTGATGGAATGGTATGAGGATGGTTGTGACTACCTTGGTGGCGAAGTGTTTAATGTGTTATCAGGTTAAGATTCAGCATCAGCATACAAGTGGTTTTCCTTAGTTTTGGATGTTCGTATGTGGAAGTGGGATTAAACTTTCAGGAACTTTTAACGGGATTTCCGCGCACATTTAGGAAGGACAACACAAATTGAGTTGTAGTGGATCGTTTGACCAGGTCGGCTCACTTGGAAGATTGGCAGAGATTTCTTTCGGCAGAAGATTATTCAAACTACATGGCGCACCTGCAGTGATCGTGTCAGAGAATCGCATTTTGCTTCACACTTTTAGAAGAGATACAGAAGACTATGGGGATTGGACTCGGGATTTTAGTACGACTTCTCACCTTCAGACGAATGGATGGACATAACAACTATTCAAATTTGGAAGATGTGTTGAGCGGGAAAATTCGATAAGTGTTTGGCCTGGTTGTGTTTGCTCACTAAGATTGATGGCATGTAAGTGACAAGGGTTTTCCTTTCGGAGTTTTGTGTGAACGGAGATGTGAAGCACCTTTTGGATGAATTAAGTTGGAGAGTTACTTATTGAAGGTCCGGGGTTGATTGCGGTGACTAATGGATTAGTTATCATTGTGGAAGAGAAATTTTGAAATTTTAGACCGGGAATTTGTGTGCTCCGTATGGTGTTTCCGTACAGAAGCGTTGGACATTTTGGCATATAGGGAAGATTTAGTTCGCGATACGTTAGACATTAGATTCGTTCTTATCCATACGATTATTCTACCTATCCCGTTAAGCCTTTTGATACATTTTGATATTCCGTTATGTACTTAGTTTATCGTCGATACGAGTATGTTACCCACCTCTTTATGAAACTCTTGATATGTTTGATGATTTGATATGTGCTTCTCTGATTATTAGCAAGTTCCTTAGTTCGTTAGAAATCTGGATAGAGTTGATGAAGTTTTATCATGTAGCACTACCTCCGTATTTGCCTCGTGTGTATATGTGTTTCATGTATCTCTTTTTGAGATTACATCTGTTAGCTGCTACGTATTTGTTTCGTATTCGTTGGATAATAATGTTATGATTTGTGTTCTATGGAGAGCTTGGGGCTATCCTAGTTTGTCTGGACTGAGTCATTAGAAATAAAACAATTCCGTTTGAGAAGAATCTTTTGGAATAACCTCTCCGAGCGTGAGGCTATTTATTGTCATTTCTTTTCGTGATTCGTTACGTGTTCGTTTGGACTTTCCTATTTCAATTTCGCGGACGATTTTTTTTAATGGGAAGAATTATAATAACCTGGAATACGAATTTACCTTTTTATTTTTGAATACGGATATTTCATAGGATCTATGAACATTTGAATGGTTATGTCATAAGTTAAGATACAAAATGAAAATCCTAAACCTAAGCCACGAATAAACGATACGAATCTATGTTATACAAAACATCACACGTGTACACAAACTCTTAAAGGACCAAATGCGTTTCATTATTTTGTTGTTGACAACTTATGGCTAAATATAATTGAACCTTGTACATAACTATTATCACACGTATAACAACTCATTAAAAGGGACCAAATAAATTTTTATATTTGTACACAACATGGTATAAGATATATATATACCAAATATTTTCTTTTTGAAATAATAGAAGCATAAGAAGTCTCCTAAGACTCCCCAAAACTCGGAACTCCCTCCCTTATATCCTCTTCATTCATTGATCACTTCTCCCAACTATATACACATTTGAAATTCACACACAAAACCCTTGAAACACAATACAAGCAGCAATTCTATTTCTGGTCCTCTCAAGAAGGTACGAAGGGTGTTGGCAAGGTAGTGATCGGGTTAGTGTTCAAGCTGAGGTGGTGATTAGTTTTGGTGTGACTCAAGTAGTGATCGTGTGGTGATTAGATTCGAGGAAGGTTTTGGTTTTGATTTGAATAAGTCTCGGTTCTGTTGATTCGTGTGACTTTGATGCATTTTGAAATTGTCCAAGGTATCCTCATAATCCTGCTTTGTTTGTTCTAGCCAATCGACACACACATCTGGTGCATGGAATCAGAATTGAAAACAAGTTTAATGTATCATAATAAATGTGTTAATATGTATATAAAGGTGTTGTCAAATCTGTAACATGGATAACAATAAAACGTCACCAAAAATCAGGAATATATGAACCATGTGAGTCGATCTTTGTACCGGTTTTGCTATTCAAAATATGTTTATTTTTACGTTTTTGATTTGGTCTTTTAAGCCAATTTATGATCTCTAATATACGTACTAAAACCTGGAAATAAAACTAAAGGATTACGATGGGGCGTGCATGATTCTATACATAATTAAGGGCTTGGTTGAGTGTGATTTCATGTAGTTTTGTGCCTCGTTATTTCTGTGTTTGTGTACTTGTTGCGTGTATGAGTTATAAGAGTCAAAGCATGTGAGTATGTGTCTTAGCAATCTGCATGGGGAGGATACCAATAGGATCTGAAGGTGGTCGAGTGTTAGGGTTGTTTTGGTCACATTAAACCTTGTTGTGTCGCGTTGGTTGGGCTGTAAAAAGGCGGAATTGTATGTGAGTTTTGGTGGGTCAAATAAGGTCTAAAACCGTGTGTACAAACTGAAGTGAAAGAGTATAAGTCGTGGTGATGTTTGGATTAAATGTGAGTCATTTTGGTGTAGTTGGTCTCGTTAATTTGTATATCGATAAAGTTTTCCACATGTTTGTATCTCACATAGGTTTGAAAACGAGAAGGGTGTCGTATGGATTTGTTGTTCATTAAGGTTGGTCGTAAAAGAGTGTGAATGTATAGGTGTGTACGATAGGTGTGAGTGTGTTATTGTCCGAGCTTATTTTGATCAGAAATACATTGTGTGGATTCTAAAAATTGGCTAAGTCATAATTTGGTTATTTATGGAAATTAATTACACTTTAGACCCTCAACTTTACTAGAATGACATATTAAACCCTGAACTTTGGAAATTCTCACAGTAAACCCTAAATTATGATATTGATCATATTAATCCTTTAAGTTTAGTTAATTGTCAATAGTAACCCTAATTTATAAAAGTTACTAATTCAAGAAACTTACTTAATTTGGAAAGTTACTAAAGTAGAAAGTTTCTAAAAATAGAAGAAAACCCTAATATATTAATCTACACAACAACAAGTGATGAATCAGTAATAACTTATAAAATGGTTCTTAAATAATAAAACGATCATTAATTCGTGTAGATTCGCTGAAGAAGGAGTAATTTCCGATCCTTATATTTTCTGATATGGTTTCATTTGCGGTTTGAGGTACAGATATTCTACCCTTTCTCAGTAAGGGTTTTGTTCTCATGACTTTCCGATCCTTGACTTTCATTCGTTTACTTTGTTATGATTCCGTTGATATGTGCCTTTGCTATGATTCCCTTGATATGATCCTTTGGTTTGATATTTGTTTTACTATTCATTGATATGATATTCGTTTGCTATCCACTTGCTATAATATGATTCCATTCAGTTTGATATGCTCTGATTAGCTATGATAAGATGAATTGATATGATATGTTTTGTTCTGTTCTGTTTTGTTGCCCGAGCTATTTGTTTATTAGTCATGGAGGTACCATGACCATGTCATTGAGGCACAAATGGCATGACACTTTCCGTGGAAGTGTGATGGATCCATGACGTTCCTTTTCTGTTCTGTTATTATATGATATATGACGATTGTGCACATGGCCATTATGTATACAGTATAGTACTGGCATATGTATTTTATTTTGTAGGGAGCGTATGGATGCATCCTAGGTATATGTTTGGATATGATTATGATATGATTTGGTGACTGATTTGTGCGTGCCATGCACCCCATCACACTTTTGGTACTTGAGAGGTCTCCCCTCCTTATACACTTATGCTATGACTGGATTATGTGACTAAGCATGTGGAATGCTTTCTGAGCTCGTGGGCATTTTTGTTCTGTTCTGTTCTGTTATATGATTATTATTCTCTGTTTGATCCCTTTGACTTCTTTATGATCTCCTTACGGTTCACTATGCTTTGCTTCTTATGATATATGACATTTTGTTCAGTTGATCCTTGATCTCTTATTTGTTTGACGGATGATATTCGTTCAGAAGGAGCTTATGTTCCTTTTCTTTATACTTATATATGTTCGATTATTCATTTTGTTTATATCTGTTCACTGGGCTTTTTAAGCTCAGCCGCATTTCTTTTCCTGCGGCAGGTTTTAGGTTGGAAGCTGGGATTAAGTAAAGAGTGCATAGGAGCTCTTATTGGACCACCCTGATGATAGATACCCATTTGCTTTTGGATTAGACTTGGATTTACTTTCAGTTAGATTTGGCTTGGATTTGTATTTCAGTTTTGGAACTCATTATATTTAGAGTTAGTATTTCGTTATTAGCATTAGAACACCTTTGTAATCATAATGTTTATAAGTCTTCCGCTTGCGTATGTATGTTCTGATTGACACGATAATGTGGCATTTTGACCCTTGTCGAGTTGGGCTGTTATAGCAGGTGCGACATGTAGCTTGAATAATCTTCTGCCGAAAGAAATCTCTTTCTTCCTCCAACCAAAATTACTCTTCGAAAATATTACATTGAGCTTCTTCTAACGTAGAAATTTCAACACCATATACGAAGATTATCCCCTTGTTTCTCTTTCATCTCTGAATATACCGAGATGTCATACTATAACAAATCATCGTAGTATTCATGAAAGACACGGTTTATCAAGTCCATAAGAATAGTTGGAGTAGTAGCATATACAATTGGCATTATTAATACTTAGGAAGACCATAACGAATACGAAAGGCAATTCTAGAGACATCTTGTTCGTAACTGAAGATAATCAGATCTTTAAATCAATCATAGAGAAAACTTCACACCTGATGTTGATTAAATAAATTGTCGATTCGAGGCAACGGATAACGGTTCAAATTGTAATACGGTTCAACTTCCTGAAATCAACACCTAACCTTGTACTATCATCATTATTTTCCACGAATAAAACTGAAGCACATCAAGGAGACACACTCGGACAGATAAAATCACTTCTTAGAAACTGGTCGTTCAATTCTTTCCCTTCATCTGATGCCATTCAACACACAGTTTCAGAATTAGACAAAGCGTCGCTCTTATATGGATAAAGTTCCAAATCATCCAACTTACTATTCTCAGGCACTGCTCAAAATATCCTATGATCCCAATAAGTTCAAGTTATATGATGTAACTATTATCACATTGGCCAGGCGTCATAATACTTGCATCATATATACATGCCCTTATTGCTATCACATTCTACCTCGAGTCGTGACTAAACAAATCCTCATAACCAGATCAAAACAACTTCGCATCGAGATGGTAATCTTGGTAGTTCATTAAGGAATACATTGCGAACATTTTAATCAACCGAATAACTCTCGAGGCAAGTTTCGTCAAACGAAGTATCTTCACAATCGCGAGGAATTAACACACGAGTTTTCAAAGCAAAGGTGATCATAACTGTTCACCAGGTTGGGAACCATGGGACCGAATTTTGAGTTTCTTAAATCGCTAAAGATAGCAAATCTAATGTGACCGTTGTTAGCATCTCGATGCTCAGTCAGCAAATCCATATCCAGAATAATATCGAATCAAACATTTTCGAAGGAGACATATTTAGAAGAACGAATCTTATCATCAAAAGGTAATGGGAAATTCCTATACTCGTGGTTGATAATCACAAGATCTCTTCTAGAGGTAGAACTAGGTATAGCAAATTCTAATAGTGCAGAAGGGACCTTAATATACTTAGCAATAGCAACAGAAACCACAGAATGTGTCGAACATATCAGATTCATACATATCAAAATTCTCTGAACGGACGAAAAGTCATCTAAACGATTATCAAACGAATCAAAGATCGAAGTTCGAAAGAATGTGATATTCTTAGAAAGTGAAACCTGTAAGGTATTACTACAAAATTCTCAAAGCATTCTAAACTTATTAGATCACTAAGCTTATGTTGCGTATCCTGCTAAATTTTCTAAATCTCCAGAACGAATGATCTTATAAGGGCTTAACTGAAAGCAGAGGCACAAATCAGAGTGGTGCGGAAGGAAGTATCTAACAAATGCCTTATCATATAATCTACCCAATCCTCACTGGTCATAACTGATAGTTTTGCAGGGGAAACCTAAGGCAAGTTCTAATAAGTTGTTTCATAAGCTCCTATAGTGCAAACCTAAGGGCTAAATCTTCACAGGTCATAACTTAAGTACTACAAGTCGAAACCTAAAGCTCTGACACCATAATTGTAACATCCCAACCCGAAAAGGGTCAAAATGTCACATTATGGTGCCTATCAGAACATACAACGCCAGCGGAAGTCTTATAATTAAAAGGATAATAAAGGTATTCTAAAATAATAATGAAATACTAACTCTAAAAATAATGAGTTCCAAAACTAAAATACAAATCCGAACTAAATCTATCTGAAGGTAAATCCAAGTCTAATCTAGAAGCAAATGGTCAGGGTGGTCCAATAAAAGCTCCTATGCACTCTTCACTCATATCCGAGCTTCCAACCTAAAACCTGCCTCAGGAAAAGAAATGCGGCTGAGCTTAAAAAGCCCAGTGAACAGATATAACCAAAAAGAATAATAGAAGCATATATAAATATAGGGAAATTAATCCACAAGATCCTGTTGAACTAAATATCAAATGTCAAATGAGAATAGCGAAATGAGATAATCACGAGATAGTACGAAATCAGATAATCATAATGAATCAATGAATCAAATAGGAATGGCCACGAGCGTTTCTAAACGAGATACTCGAATAGACCAAATAATCACATAATCCATCAAATCATATCGTACAAGGAGGGAAGGCCTCTCAAGTACCAGAAGCGAGAGAGGTGCACGACACACACATACCAATCACTAAGTCACATCATAATCACACCAATCACACCAATCACACCAAACGTATACCTAGGATGCATCAATACACCCCCCTGCAAAACAAATCATATATATACACCTGCTCATGACAAGCAGATACATATATCATAATGGCCAATGTGTACAAATATCATAACAGAACAAAAGAGGACGCCGTGGATCAACCACACCTCCACAGAAAGTGTCATGCCATTGGTGACTCAATGACATGGCTATGGTACCTCCATGGTTAGTTAGCTCGGGTAACTGAACAGAACATATTATATCAAGCATATCAATAATCATATCATATTCAAACAGATCATATCAACAGAACAGAATCATATCAGAGCGAATCATACCAAACGGAATCATATCAAATGAATCATATCAAACGGATCATATCAAATGAATCGTATCAAACGAATCATATCAAGCAAATGAATCAAAGTCAAGGATCGAGAATTCATGAGAAATCCCTACTAAAAATGGATAATATATCTGTACTAATAACAAAGAATGTTTAAAAGGAGAGACTGAATATCCGTACCTTAAGAAATCAAAAGTACACTCGATATGGCCAACTTAGTTACTGCTCCTTTGAATAATCTACACGTGTTATGAAACCAATATTTACAATAGCGCCTTTAAGTATATATCTCTAAATGTGTTAAGCTTTCTTTTAATGCCACATCGTTTATATCTTGAATTCAATGTTTAATATCTTAAAATGGTATATTATTAGAAAATGAACATACTAATGGTCAAAACATAGATACATCTGTATTTTGCAAAACTTTTTAACATTAAAAGTGCTAGATTTATATGACTAAAACATTTACAAAATATATCTCTAACTTATAAAAAAAAGTCTTAGCATAGTTTAAGAACTAATTTACAACATAATAAAAATAATTTAAGACATCAACTAGACAACAAAAATTAGTATGTTTCTTTGTTTATATACGCATGCATGCATGCTATATATGAATGTATACTTCTTTTCATATTAGCATATATACATAAAAAAAATAACATAACCTTGCTGCATATTAATAACAGGTGGTTCAAGTTTTACCTAGAAGCCATGCAAAAGCCAAACGAGAATATAATAAGCACAAACATCGACTCACGAACGAACGTGAATCTAATGAAGTCCGATCGAAACTCAAACACAAACATGAACGGAAGGAAACCATTGACCCAATCCCGAAGTGAACTTAACCCCAAACACGCACCAAAACTTCACTCGATCACCATGATACAACGACATATGATTTAAGCCGAAACAAGAACACGAACACGAGGGTGCAACTGGGCATGATCCAGCCTACAACCGAGACTCACACGAACAACTATCCGTTTTACCAATCTCGAACCATAAACTCCAAGCTATCGAATCAAACCTAGACATACACAACCACTATTCTTACGAATCACGAACCAAAGCTTAGCCAACACACGGACAAAACCTGGATTCTATTCACGTACAGCAACCCGCACAATCATTAACTATGCCCCGCTACCAAAACCTTAATCCAGCCACGAACCACGAACCACAGTAAATCAAAGCACGAACCACAACCCGATCTTATCTCGTACAAGAGAAATATTAATGTGAACCAAAAAACGTGTAGATGGAATAGAATAATAAAGGCTGAGATATGTTATATATGATGGAGCGTTGGCTGGTTTGTCTTGGTTAAGGAATGGGCAAGATATATAAACGAGTGAGATATATACAAATCTTCACAATACGTGTAGAATATAAGGAAATAAGGGAGTAGTTAAAGGGTCAAGGGACAATCGTATCACATGGCTATGTGGGCAAAGTAGTACACGTATGGGATAAGGTCAAGTCTCCACCAAAACATGTAGAATAAAGGAAAAATGGAGCAATTTAAGGAAATCGTATCTTCACAAGGAAAAAGGAAACCGTGTGGACAATATATAAGAAATGTAGATCATGGCAAGCATAAATAAAAATGTGATATGCTCTTATCCTTAAAACGTGTGAAACAAAATGAGAATAGGAAAGCAGTGTTTTAGTTATATAAGATCATATCTTTTAAAGAATAGAAAACGTGTGAGAGCAAGTATGTAGGCAAACTTGTATTTATTTTATAACACATATTTTAGGATTAATATTTGTTAATGTGTATAACATATAGCTTTAAATGTCATTTACTTATTATTAAACTTAGGTTTTCTAAACCATAGCTGTGCGATCGGTTTGGTGATCCGGAAGATAAGTTGAACCATCTAGTAGTTTCCAAACTGGCCAGTATCAGTGGATACATGCAGCTTCCTTGTATGAGTATTCAAGAATGATCATGCCGAACAAATCAAAGGTACACATGTTCTAACTATTCTTGTAGTTATTTTTTACTGTAATGTGGAAAACTAGAAGGGGGGAGGGTTGAATAGTTTTCCTTTTTTCTCGTTAAAAATGTTCTTTTCAAAAACTTTAGATTCGAGTTTTATGTGAGATCAAATAACAACAATATGAACACAATATAATTAGACTAAATATAACTAGCAAAGATAACTACGAGATATAAAATAATTGATCAAAGTAAAGAGTTGTAAATATCAAACCAAGACACCGAGATTTATAGTTGTTTGGGTAACGAAGCTCCTCTTCGCCCTACTCCACTCCCCGAGTGCCCAACTTGAGAGTTCTCAACACTATGTCAACAAGTTCCCTTCAGGCGGAGAAAACCATACAACATCGCTTATCACAATTTCTGACACTAAGCTAAATGTCGAGTTCTAATCTAGCTAGAACCAATCTCACACACTTACTAACCCGATCTTCACACACACTACAAGATCTACCCGATCTTCATACGATCTATCCAATCTACACACAATCAATACAAACTACACAAGGTCTACTCGATCTTCTCACGATCTACCCGAACTACACAATATAAGGAAGTATGATGACAAAGAACCTGATGTATGATAATATACAACAAGTATGTAACAATAGTTACAAGTGCACTAAGCTAATAATACAACACTTTGTATCTTCACGATACGGTGTGTTCTTCTCTTGCACCAATGGAGGAATAAAGGTGATCATTTGAATGGATGATTGGATCACTCTTAAACAAATTAAAACAAACTAAATGATCAAGAAAATGAGATATACAAGAGTAGTTTTGATCAAAAAATACTGTGTGAAAAGTTGCAGTTTGGAGTGTAAAAATGGTCCACTATTTATAGGACAAGAAAATTTGAATGATATCTAGGAAGGTACCATTAAATACCTCATGGTACCATTAAATTTAACGGTACCGTCCCAAACAGACGCTCCTATTTCTGTCTTTTTCTGGTGAAGGTATTTTTTGGTGAAGTTTTGTCTAATTTTTCGGGGGGAAATGGCTGTTACAAGTTGTTGTTCCAATAATATCATGTCTACTCTAATAATCTTAGTGAGATAAAGTGGGTGTGAACACTTTAGTCTAGAGAGAGAAATGAGAGAAAGAAAGAAAGTCTCGCATTGATAGATAGAGAGACACACACCTCATAACCCATGAGGTAGGGGTATTTATACCCATACATAGCCAAGCATCCTCTCGCAACTATACAAGTGTTGCGAGAGTAATATGCTGTCGCAACATACTACAATCTTATACAACATACCGTATACTATATCAAAATATAAATAGAAGTCCCTGCTCTAATGATTTACACTTTTTGTGTTCCAACAATCTCCCCTAAAGGGTAGATCATTCAGGTCTTCTATTTATGGGCTTCTTGTCAGGCCAGCTTCGACATCCGATTCTTTGTTCCATTCTTCTCCATGATGCTCGAAGCGTTAGCCTTTCTCTAATCACACTCGCTACTGTAGTCAACATTCGATGATTGCTGGCAGTCATCTCCATTTGCAGCTTATCCACCTTCCTCTTTATCCGTTCAAGTTTCTTTAGTATCCTTAGAAGAGTACCAGAAGAGAACTTGGCTATTTCAACGACTCTGAATAGTCTTCTGCTTCTTCTCGGTCACGTATACAAGACATAGTCCAAGGCCGGGTTTTGTGAAGCACGTCCAGCCTTTGACTTTCTGAATACCAACACAAGCTAACATCGGAGGTGTCAGGTTGATCTTCCTCTGATAGCTTTCAATCCCCATCTGGAAGTCTTCAATGTGAGCTACTACAACATAAGCCCTTATGAAAATCAATACTGATTCAATCACGTCTTGATCAATGGCTTTCTTGTTGAAGCAGTCTCTTCTTCTCTTTAGAATGTATTCAAAATCATGAGGATGAAGGTTGATGTAGTCAGCTTCAGTGAACCGGTAGTGTTGATTATCTGTACGTACAATGTGATATTCAACTTATCTATGAGAAGATTGATAATCTGAGTTGACTTTGACATATCTTAGGATTTTGTGATTCGAGGAAACTTCTTCATGAGGCTTGCGTCTGAGCTGCCTCAATCGATAAAGTCCCCGTGATCTTTCATTTACATTAATAATCCCTAGATATACGTCTCTGTTGTACTTTTCTGGATCAACTTCCATTTCAGAGAAGATGTTAGCAAATCTGTAGAAACTAGAAGGGCGGGTTGAATAGTTTCACCATTTTAATTACGTTTTAAAAACTTTTAGTTTCTTTTTGTTCCTTTTCGAAAAGCCGTTTGATTCAAAGTTATGTGATATCTATGAACACAATAATAATGCGTAAAGTAAGTAAAGTAAAGAAAATAGATAAAGGAAGAACACAACTAAACCGAGACACAGAGATTTATAGTGGTTCGGCACGAGGCTCACTCTTTGTCGTACTCCACTCCCCGAGTACCACACTCAAGAGTTCACAATCACTATGTCAACACATTCCCTTTAGGCGGAGCAAACCGTACACTAAAGCTTACACCAATTTAACGACACTAAGCGAAATGTCGAGTCCTAATCCAGGCTAGAACCAATCTTCACAAGACCACGTGGCTACACGAATAAGCACTCTTGTCCACTTGGATTTATACACAATCCAAGTCTTCACACGGATGATCACCCCGTCCTAATCTTCACACGCACAATCACCTCGTCCACTTGAATCTTCACCCAATCCAAGTCTTCACGGACCTTCACGCGGTCCTAGTCTTCACGCATGGACTCACACCAAGTCCAAGTCTTCACACATCGACAAACGAACTAACACAAAGTCCTAATCTAAATATACCACTTTACAGACTTACACTTTGTCCGTATTTATCCTAACACACCTAATCACGACTTACACACAAATCGGATATACAAATGTACAACATATACAAAAGAGAGAGTTTGGGGGAACAAGAGAATCGTAACACAATTTACGTGTGTGTGTGATGACTATGAAACTTCGTTGACGAATACGAGTGTTCTGATGTGGTGTTCAAAGAAAGGAGGAAGAAATAACAGAATGTTTTTGTGCAAAGTGGTTTATTTTTCTGAGAGAAATAGTACAGTATTTATAGGCACTAGGAGGAGCGGGGGACGGTCCCTTAAAGTTGGACGGTCCCGTATATATAAGGGACCGTCGCCATGTTTACGGGACTGTCCCGACATATGATCCTATTTTTGTCCTGATGTGGTGAAAGTTTATCTAGTGAAAAACTTATCTGGTTTAGGCGGGAAATATAGCTGTTGGGAGATTTAAAATTCAAAATTATTTTCTTTAATAAAATATTTCTTTTTAATTACAAAAATACTTTTGTAAAAATGTTTTGTCACATAAAAATGTGAAGTTTTGAGAAAAATAAATTCTTGGATCACTTTACTAATGTCGGTATTGTGTTTGTTCATACCTGAAGTGATGTTGTAGTCGGTACGTTGTTGAAAAGATTTTTCTCGACTAAAAACTTATCAAGTGTAGTTTTACGTAACGTGTTTTTATATTTTGTGATTATCAAAACGTAAAGAGACCGAATAATGCAAATGACATTTTTGACATTATTTGTATTAAAAATCTCCCCCTTTTTGATGATTACAAAAATATAAACTCATTTTAGGTAAAACTATATGTTAATAAGTTTTTAATGAGTTTTTTCTTACTTCCCCCACTTTTTGTAGAATCAAAAAGGCTTCGTCGATGTGTAGAGAGGAATGAAATCGACGGTACTGATGTTCCCCCTTGTTCATTGCTCCCACTAGATGAGGGCACCAAGGAATCGAGCTATGGTGTTATGCTGCAAAAATAAGTTAGAATACAATGCACATACACATATTTATATGAGAATTAGAGGGGATGAGGAGAGAATTAAGATAGATAGAAGGAGATAGGAGAAGAAGAAATGATGAGAGGAAGGTGAAATCAGACAGATTAAGCATGAACCAGATAATTCAGATTATACAAAGAAGAGAAATCAGATTTTTAATACTGACTGGGGACGGTCCTTAATATACACCGACAGTCCTTTAAATATGGGGGACCATCCCTGTATAAGGGACCGCCGCCAGTGGGCGTGTTTTAGGCAAAATATTGTGATATAAGTGTTACCCATTTTAAAGAAAGTTGATTTCTCATGTTATAAAAACATGTATTACAACATAAAAGCCCAGATTTCATGTTAACTCAAGTTAATATTATTAATTATCATAAGTATCACACCACATAAGAGTAAAATTTCATTAAACAAAGCAAGAGATCATACATAGAGGCCATACAAGTTAAGTAGATAAACGCATACGTGATACACTACAACCAAGTTAATAAGAAGTACAAGCTATTCCTAGAGAAATCTAAGTTCCTAGAACATGCTTGGCCCAAAAGACAATCATTGATTATTTTCAACTAAACATGTAGAGATGTTTAGTTAGAAGGTGGAGAAGAAAATGGTGGAGCGGAAGGTGGCATGGTGGCAAGAGGAGTTGGTTGCAAATTGGGTTAAGAGAGAAGATACTCAATGTGGGCAAACATGTAGTGGAGTTCACCTCTTAGAGAAGAAATGAGGTTGAAGTTATGAAAGCAATACACACGATCCATGGTGTGGTTTTTCACAAAGTTATTGGGAAGAGGAAACCTCATGATTGGAGATGGTGGTGGAGTAGAAGGAGTTTAGTCCAAAGGACCATTTGGTGATAGAGACAAAGAAGCATTTGGTGAAATTGGAGAGTTAGGCATGGCAAGAGAAGGTGATAAGTTGCTCACTGATGCGCGTGATGTGTCGTTGCGGTTTAGCAGTATTAATGCCTACTCAAGTTTTAAATTTATATTTAGCCGACTTATCAATAACACACACACTTAACGAGCAGTGTACCCGGTCAGTATGAATATAATGGTAAGTAGAGTGTCGATCACTAAGAGTGGAACGTATTATCTAGTTATTCTAATCAGTATTTTAATATCCTAAGTTAGCTGTACAACCTAATCTAACGCAAGGGGGGTTCAGCCTGAGAGACTGGCACGGTTTGGTTATGATTAAATAGTAAACTAAACTAATGAGCACGAATCAGCGATTAGCACACACGTACACAGATAGATACTTGAGACAATAAGAAGACCTGTCCTGATAATTAAGTAGCTTGTCACTTGTTTTATTGCTAGTTTTATATGAAGTGTATATAATTAACCCTTTCTCGTTGGCTCTAATCTTATCGGCGAGTAAACCCTTAATGATCACTTATGTCTATCCCACTATCCTAGAAACGATAGAATAAATAGGCGAGGAAGGGGCATGGCGACCCAAGCAATGCTCAGCTAGACACAGAGGTTATCAATGTACTAATACAATAAAACAAAACTACTTAATGAATTGAATACATGCAGGACCTTCTTACAGCTCTTGTATCTTCGTTCAGGGTGTGTCTTGTGCTGCTAATACGTCTGAATTCGTCTCTGGTTTGGTACTCGTACGTATGGTATCTTGCACTGTCCAACTCTGAAATTCGTCTGACCTTGGGGTATTTATAGTTTCTGTCTGAGGGTTAGATGCGGCGCATAGGATAAGTAGATGCGGCGCATTGACTTAACTTCGCGTGGGGTCCAAGATTAATATATTCAGGAATATTCGTACACCGCCTTAAGATGCGGCGTAACTCCATTTCTCTATGCGGCGCATGTCCTTTGCTGTCTTGGATTGTAACTTGTGAAATCTTGATAGTGATACGCCGTATGTAAGAAGTATGTTGCGGCGTATCTGGAGCAGAATGATCTTGATCTTGTACATTTCAGTAGACTCTTAACATCTTGCTTGTTTTGCTCATAATTAGTCCAAAATCGCCAAGTTTCACATAATACTTGTTTTTACCTGAGAATTACAAAAGTAAACATTAACGTCTCAATTCTCATATATAATATAATAAAACAAGTCAAATAAATAGGATAAATGATGATAATAAAATGTACTTATTTGAGTTCATCACTCACAAATGGTGTGAATGCGGCCGAGCTAGAGTGAGTGAGCAAGCGTGATAAATTTTTGATGAATGATGAAAATGGAGATGAGCTAGGCCTTAAAGAGGATGAGGACGTGCCTTTGGTTGAGGGTGTTTTGAGAGGTGCACTAGGAGCTTGAGGAGATGATGGTGGAGATTTTGGAGAAGGATTAGCGTCTTCTTGAGTGAGATCAATGAAGTTGGTTTTTGATGGTGTGATGGTGATTTTAGGCCTTTTGTTTGGGAGAGACAATGAGGTTGAAGAAGAACCCATTTTGGAGAATGAAGAAGGTGAAGTGAAGAAGAAAGATGATGATGAAGAAGAAGAGAAGAAGAGTTTAAATAATCAAGGATGATTATAGTTTAGGCGAAGCATGCATTAGGAGGTTTATAGCACTAATATTTGTTTAACTAATCATGGAAATGGTGGTGATAAGCGTGCAATAGGTCAAGGTTTGCAGGAAAGAAGAAATAGTCCAGAAACCCGTGACATACATTGGACGGTTCCTTAAATAGGGGACGGTCCTTTAAATACACGGGACCGTCGCCCCTTTATGGCACCGTCACTAGTAGGTGATCAAGTTTCCACCCAATTTTTTATTTCTGCAACCTGCAACTAGAAATACTACCTGACCATTCAGATAATCTGCAGAAATACATAAGACCACGTCTACTCATAACTTAACTAAATTAGATAACAAGCATGCATAATAAGACATAAAAAGGTTTCATCTAATAAAAATGTAACCTACATTTAAGCAAGAAGGTTTTGAGTTAATGAAGACTAAGTTTATCATCCATAGCTAAGAAACTAATAGTGGATAAAAAGAAATGATATGATCTAATACTCATGACGTTGTTCCTTGAGGATAATTTGAACGTGCTCTCATTGCATCACCCTCTTGACTTGAGCTTCCACCTCTTCCTCGTGTGTCGGATCATTAAAGGGTGCATAGTTGGTGGTGGATTCAGAAATTAGAATGGAAGAGATGTATGACTCATTTAGAGGTTCCATAACACGATTGAAGAGTGAGTATTGAGGACATCGAAGGTATGGATGAAAGTGCATGATGTGATGATATAGACGAGTCAAGAACATCCCGTAGGGTATCAATTTATTTTTGTTACCCTTGAGATGCACAATTCGCTTAGCGAAGAAATAGGAAAGATTATAAGGTTGTTGAGTGAGAAGACAGTAAATCATATGAGCATAGCACGCTGGAAGTTGCTCACGATTTCCATTTAGACTGACTACATTTTCTTGCAGGATGACTGCCCAGGGGAGCAGTTCAAAACGAACATCTTCCAAACGAATTTTCGTCGGATCTAGGTAAGGAATGTACTTAGATGTACGAACAAGTTTAGTGATTTCTTGTGGAGAGGGTATGTAGGAACAATACGGACTGTTCTCTTCTCGATAGTTAAAGAGAGACTCTAGACACCAGTCTTCCATGTAGGCACATTGCCTGTAACACCCCCAAAATTATCGCAGCGGAAGATTGTGTCACTGGGGTATTACTTGATAGCTCACAGTACAAGTTACAAAAAACGACTCTAAATGAGACGTTTTGAAATAATTTATCATTCGATTAACTAAAACATCAGAGTTTAACAAAGAGGTCCCACAAGTTTAAGTGATAAACATAAAAGTTTAAAAGTTTTATCGAATGATAATGATGCATTGTCTTCAAAAATTATCCGTGCGCCTTAACATGCCAGCTAATAGAAACCTGAGATAAACATGCTAAAAATTCAACACAAAGGTTGAGTGAAATTCATAGGTTTATATATATAAATAATGGACCACAAGATTTCAAGTTTAAGAGACAATTGATAAAGCAGTTATTATTGCACTAAGCTCATGACACTCAAAACGTTAACTGGGTGTATCATAGAGATGATAATAAAGCCCTAATAGGTAATTTGCCATTTTACCTAGGTATTCAAATATAGTGCGTTTGTGATATCCATCTGATCAACACAAACGGGATTCGTCAATCCCAATAGGCCTATTCACAATATTCGCGCTCACATGGAAATGATTAATGGTTCATGATGTTAGGGACTTATTTTTGGCAATAACGGTACTTAGGCAATAATATATTTAGGTAAGCATACAGTTCAAAGCACTTGTGTCCAAATTGTAAAATAGCATGTATCTCCCCCGATGGGTTTATAAACAGTTTAAAGAGTTAAAGTAGGGCTATGAACTCACCTCAAAGTGAATGAGCAAACAACATAAGCAGATAATCAAGGAGCACAGCATAACGATAATCGGACGGCTTGACCTAAAAGATAAGGTTTAACTTAACGACTATGACACATTAAGAATAGAACAATGGATTGAGTTTTCCGAAGGATGGTTACATCAACGCGATACGTTGATAAAAGATTTAGTTTTTAATTTGTAATAGTTTGGTGGTTGGTTAAATAAAATAAATCAAGAGAAAATAGCAAGGTATGTAATATATATCCGTATAGATATTACATAGAGAAACACAAGCATATATATATATATATATATATATATATATATATATATATATATATATATATATATATATATATATATATATATATATATATATAAATATGTGGTGGGTATTATATATATAAGAAAAAGAAATAAAATAGTTCAAAGTATATAATATATCGCATGTATTATATAAGAAAAATAGAAAATAAATAAAACTATATAATTCGACATGAATCCGGAAACCTCAAAATATAGAAATAAAGAGTTCACGTTCAAAAGAAACATACGATCTAATGTTACGAATTAAATGGAAGTGGTTTTAAGGTTTTTACAAAAGTTATGACTTTCGTCTTTTGTCGGAAATTATAAAATAATATTTTATAATTTATTATTTTGTTTTCTAATCGGGTTTTACATAAACTAGGCATCTCATTTATAAAAATATAGTTTTCGTTCGTTTGTTGGGTTATCGTATAATTGTAAGTTAATGAATATAAGATAATAGAGATTTTTGTGAAAATTAATAAGTATAGGGATTTTTATAAATTTTGACATGACCTACTCGTTTATACAATCTTTCCCATATATAAACTCAATGTTTACAACTTAAAATAATCCAACAAATCAAATATAGTTATAATGTCTAAAACTAATGACGCCCATTTTTGGTTTGCGAAAACCAAAAGTGCACTATACCAAAGTCAAATAAACAACCAAAATAAACATTTTTATGACAAAAGAAAAGTCACTACTTTAGGCAAAATATCATTCCGGACAAGTTTCATTCTATAAGTTTTGACCACTTTCATACTGAATAAAATTATGACAAATTATATAATTTAATTTAAGCTATTCCAAACACCCCATTGGGCTGAAACATAACCAGATCCAAACGCCCTCTGTGGGCTTTCGGTGTGGGCTGGACCAGCAGAACCAAAAGCACCCTATTGGGCTTGTGTTGGTGGGCCGAGAAGCAAACCAAACGGGCCCTCATAAGTTGGGCCGTCGGGGTGGCTGAAGCTCAAACAAACAAACACACCCTTTCGAGCTGTTTTTGGCCGAACCCCAACCCAAAACCAAAATGAGCCATAAGTCCAATAAGCTTAAACAAGCAAAAGGAAAATGATAAATAATAAAAAAAAAAAGAAATCTTACTACCACAAGGCTCGAACTCGAGACCTTGTGGTTTTGCCTTTTGTGTTTCGCGACCAAAATAAGCCAAACAAACCCTATGTAGGTTTCGAATCCGAGACCCTCTCGTGGTCTTTGTACTGGACACAAACCAAAGCCGCAACCCAATAAGCTATTGATTAGCTTATTCGAATAGCGTTAAGCTCGATAATAAACTAAATAATAATATGCATTTTATTTAACCTAAATAACCTAATTAACTAATAACTTTTATAATAGGTGTACACCATAGATCCAATTCGTATGAGATATATAAGCTCTCGATTCATAGATTAACATTACAAAAATTCATGTTTTATGATATAACCATCCAAATCGAAAAGTAAAAGTAAGGAAATGATAGTTAGTCAAAAACCTACACATGCATGTGTTTAGATCGTACGAATCGACCCTAAACACTATTTCTTTTCGTTGTAGATATAGATCCGTGTACATAAAAGGTGTTAGAAACTTGGATCTAGAGATTGGTGGTGTGGGAACGCGGTGGAGGTGGCGGTGTTGATGGTGGCAGTGGGGTGGCCGCCGGCTGTCAAAGAGAGGAGAGGAAGGAGTGTTGGCTAGGGTTTGTGTGTTATAAAATGATGAAACCCTATATCTCATTTCTTATATAGTATAAAGTATTAGGTTAAAAATGGTGCAGAGACTAAGTGACAATCTACAAAGTTTAGGGCCGGCGGAGTAACTTTACATCAGGGGCCATTCTTAAATTTTTTGTTATCTTTTATAAAATTAAGGTTCGGGACTCGTTTAGGCTCGATAACTATTGATTTTGGACACGAAATTTACACCATTGCGTTTGTAATAATTTTTCTAATAAAAACAAGTATTCATACGACTTATCTTTCGAAAACAATATAATAAGTTAGGAATATAAATATTCAGTTGAAGACTCGGTCACCCTGAATACTTATTAGCACAACATAGCTCGTTGGATAATTAGTAATATTATTAGTAGGTTAGTTATTATTAATATTGTGGAGTGGGTCGGGTCTTTACCCACTGTCAGCTCGCTCCACAGCCCACTAGGGGCACAATATGTAAGGACTATAAATACACCCTTCCCACCCATGGGAAGGGTTGGACCTCATTTGCTTATCAAGCTAATACACATTTGTTTCTCTCTCTACAAAGGTTCCATCTCTTTCTCTCTCTACAACTCACCATTCGATCCAAACTCTAGTCCCAAACTTGTGTTTATTAGCTTATGAATATGCTACAATTGGTATCAAGAGCCATGGTTAGATTCGTGTAGTGCATATTCAGATTCGTGTTTGGTTTTTGGGTTCTTTTTGGTTCGTACAAAAAGGTGAGAAAAGATCATTGTTTGATCTTTGTTTGTGGTTCAAATCGTGTAATACTAGTACTTTTATGTTCAAAAAGGTGTTTTAGATCGTTCTTGATAAGTTACAACAGTGTTTGTGACTTGTTTGTGAAAGATCAGACGTGTTTCTTGGTAGCGGGTTGTACTTCGTACTAAGTTTCATCGCAACGGTTTGATATTCTGTGAAAGTTTCTTGTTAGCGGTTTACCCTAATTTGGCTGTTTAGGTCCAGCGGCTTGGTTAATAGCGGTTTGTAGTTTATCTGTTTCTGGAAAAGGACAAACTGTACTGAAAAGGACAGTTTGTCAACTAGTGGCAGCGGTTTGTCAGGACTTGTCGTCTAGCGGCTTGTCGTGTTGTGTTAGAGGTTTACGGGATTCAGCGGTTCTGGTCTTAGCGGCTCTGGTTCTAGCGGCTTTAGGTTCCAGCGGTTTAATCGTCAGCGGGTTAACTTTTTAGCGGCTCTAGTTTCAGCGGTTTAATCTTCCAGCGGTTTAGCGTTCAGCAGTTTAATCCTCAGCGGTTTAACTTTTAGCGGTTCTGCTTTCAGCGGCTTGATACTTCTGGTTCAGCGGGTTGATACTAGCGGTTTGGACCTTGATTCAGCGGTTTAAATTAGCGGTTTGGTTGCCTAGGGTTTTAGCGGTTTGATACTGGCGGTTTGACTAGTATTTTTTACGTCAAAACTTCAAACGGCCATAACTTTTGAACCGTAACTCCGTTTTCAGTGAAACACCTGTCAAAACGACCGGAACAGCCTGAATTTTCTAAGGTTTCACCACGAAGTCGTGAAATGAATTTTTCAAGGCCCAAATCCCTTCTGGAAAGAAGTTATTGAGGTTTTAAGTTTTTCAGACCAAAATTTCGCCATAATAACTTGCAACAACCATACCAAACAGATCAACAAGTCTACCAGACCTTCATCATAACACATATCAAGCATCATTTCACGGTTTATTCTTGATTTTGTAAAACCCCGCAAAAGATTCTATTTCTCGGTTTAAATCATAGACTTGTAAAATCCCGTGCACGTTAATATCATGTCAAATACTTCAGATTCTGCTATATCAGAGATACTCAGATTGTACAACATGATTGACAAACAAAAGATTCCCAAAGATGTTCGACAGATAAACGTGTTTGACTATGTTGGTGCCAATAGAGACTTTGTGTGCCCAAATTCTCAAGAGAAAGAGCTTCATCAGCCACAGACAAACGTTGTTGAGTCAGATACTGCTAGGAACAACGTGCAACATGAGAAACACAACGAAGCATCGGCTGAACCTAATGGGGTATCTTCTATCACTAATAATGATAATGTGTTGCATGAACAAAAGATTCCCGACAAAGTACAACAGACAAACGTTGTTGAGTCAGATATTGCTAATATGGGAAATAGCGATGTTTTCCCATATGAACAATATGTGAATCACAACGAAGCGTCTGTTGTACCTAGTTATGCATCTTCTGTTCTAAATGATGATTATGTGCTGCATGAGAACACTGTGTTTATCCCTGATGATAACTTAATCACTAGCCTAAACATTTATAAAGAACAAGTAGCTATGTATGAACAGCGTGCTAAGTTTGAGCTTAATGAACGTGAGCAGAAATTAGAAGGTCGAATGAGTACACTTATTAAAGAGTCTAGAGTAAGAGAAGAAACATTAAAACAAGAGTTGAATTCTTTGAAAAATCAGCTAGAACAGTCTGTCAAACAGAAACAGGAAGTACAAAAGTGTATAACTACACTTAAGCTAGAATTCAAAGAAAAAGAAAATGAAATCTTAAATGATTTTTCTAGACTCAAAACCTTAAAGAATAAGCTTGAGGATAAGTTGTACATACAAGACCAAACCAGACAGACTGCCCAAATAATGTATAAGCACAGAAAGTTAAGTGACAAGCATAGTGAAAGTAATGTAGGTAAATCTAAATTTGCTATTCATGAGATTGCTAAGATAGCCCAACCTGCATTAAATGATTCTAATGTGATGTTTATGCCTAATCATGACCCGCCTGAGCATATCTACACTAAAGAGGAGGATGAGATAAGTGAGAGAACAAGGGAAAGAATGAATGAGAAAATGAGGGATCCCGAGTGCATAGCCAGACGAATAATAATTAAGCCCCATAACTATAGTGAGGAAAATCGTTTGACTGTGTTTGCTCCTCAAAAGAAGTTAACACCTGAACAGATATTTTGGTCTCAAGATATTGAAAAGCAAAAGGAAGAAGAGCTTAAAGCCAAAACCCCATCCCTTAGGAAAATTGCTGCTGCGACGGTGTATCCTCCCAATACGCCTAGACACTTAGTTCCTTTAACTCTTCCTACTGAATGTAAGACATTTATTAGCTTATACGTGCTTTGGCAACTATTTGCTGATTTTGATAAAACATGTAAGAAGAGAATCACACCAACAGGAATTACTGAGGGGGAAAGGTGTTTTGAGCATGCAAAAAGGTGTTACTTGACTGAGGTCATGCCATTCTTTAAACTACTTAAAGAACATTTTGAAGGGTTGCAAACTGCCCTTAAAACCGAAATAAATGAAATGAAAGTAGTGTTTAAAGATATGGAAAATGAGGTAACTCAAAATGTGATAGAACTTAAGACTCGTGAGATTGAAAGAAAGAACATTCTCATCACAAATGAGAATTTGATTGCTAGATGTATTGCACAAGATGTATTTTATACTACTACTGATTCTGCATTATCTGCTTGTCAATTTCATGAGTATTCTATTGCTTTAGATGTTACCCAGAATCGTGTTGTTGAGCTTGAGGGGGAGAATTTGAAATTGCTTGAAAAAATTCAAAATGATGACCATGATAACATGGTTAAACGTTTTTCAAAACTAGAAGTTGATTATCTGAATTTTCAACTCAAACATCAACACTTAGAAGAAAAATGCAAAATATCAAATGTCAAGACATCCTCGGATGCTCCTGAGTTTGATACATATTTTGAATTAAGCAAACATGATGAAAAAATTCAAGCTCATACAAACACGATTCGACTGTTGAGGGCCCAAATTGCCCAATTGAAATCCAACAAATGTGAGGTGTATGGCACCAATAAACCTTCGTCTTCAGATTCTCAGAATTTTCAGTATCAAGACACCATCAACAAGTTACATTATGAAAATGAGTGTTTTCGAGAAGAAAATTCTAAGATTAAACAGCATTACAAAGAGTTATATGACTCAATTAAAGTCACAGAAATAGTCATAATGAAAAGATAACTTCTTTGTTAAATGAAATTGAGAATCTTAAGACTCAGGTGAAAGGAAAAATGCCATGTACCACTTGTAATTGTGTTGCATCAAAGGTCTCTGCTTGTAAAATGTACGATGTTGATGTGAGGCCTATTCCATTTCCCATGAGAAACAACAGACCTGTCCATCAAATGTAGCTCTGTCACCTTAGGGATGGACTTGTCACTCTTCGTGAGGTTGTGGAAGAGGACAGAATAGGAAAACCACTCGATAAGGCAGTAGGTTATGCCTGCATCCTCACAAAAAGGATCCAGGAACAGTTAGAATATGCCATTGGCACGGGCCCTAAGTCTCACAACCAAAGAAATAGAATAGTTGCATCGTCATCCACAATTAAGAACAAGCATGTAACCTTTGAGGTATCTTTGGAAACTTCAGATCCCAACACATCAAAACATGTTCAGAAACTAGAAGTGAAGAAGACTAAGATTCCCATCGGTCCTTCTACAGGGGTTAATAGTGACACTAAAGCTAGCGAGTCAAAACCTAGGAGAAACATAAAGAATTCTAGGATTTCACCAGCTAAAAGTGTTCCTAAAAGAAAAGTAGAAGACCACATGAGAAACAACAAGTCAGATTTGAACAAAAGGAATCATAATTCGAATCCAAATTCACTTTGCAAAACATGTAATGAATGCATAATTTCGTGTAATCATGATAAATGTGTTAAGAAATTTCTGAAGTCGTCCAACAAACCCCCAGTTAGGAAAGTTTGGAGAGCTAGACAAATTAAGCAATCTTGGAAACCTACAGGGAAAATGTTTACCAATGTGGGCTTTCAGTGGAAGCCCACGGGCCGAACATTCACACTAGGGGAACATTGCCCTTTAACAAGGATTACAATTCCTAGAGTAGTGCCTGTTAAGGAATGGAAGCCTACTGGTAGAGTTATCCCTTTAGATACACAATGTCCCTTAACTAGGTCCATTGCATCTACTAGTGTTGCCCCTATTGTTAAAACCAAGGCACCTATGGTTTCAGCAGCCCCAAAGATTGTTTGCACTAACCAACTGGAACCCAACCTAAATTGGGGATCCGGCTCTCCAAATTCTCTTGTTTCGTCTGTTTTCAAATGCAGGTCGTACGGATCGTCCTTTGACATTTGGACACAGGCTGCTCACAACATATGAGGGGAATCATAATGACGTCTGTTCAAATCAGTTCAGGCCTCGTTCTTCAATGACTATAACGTCTGAATACCTCAGTTCAGGCCTCGGTCTTCATCATTATGGCGTCTGCTGACATCTCTTCAGGCCCCGTTCATCAAAGAAAAGAAAGGCGTACGCTTGAGTGCGCTTTATCTTCGGAAGAAGAGGAATCTTCTTATTTATGACCATTCTCATCAAGCTTCATGTTCTTCAAATGCTCATTCAGTCACCAAAGGGGATAAAAGTACATTGGAGTATATTCTTATTCACCTGCTCTATCAAAAATGGCAGTTAGTCGTCATGTACAATTTTTGAGGGGGAGAAAGGTGAATAAACTACATGGTGATTGAGATTTGAGAAGTGGTCATACGACTCTCCATGTTTTTGACTTTTCTCATATAAAGGCTTCATACTTGCTCCATGCTCATTCAGATATCAAGTGGATCTACTTCCATCCGATTGGACGTTTATTCACTCAATCAAAAATAGCATCCTCGTATGCAATCTTTGAGGGGGAGAAGTGTGAACAGTGGACCAACCTCATATGCACTTGTTCAATCAAAAATTGCATCCTCATATGCAATCTTTGAGGGGGAGAAGTGTGAACAGTGGATCAACCTCATATGCACTTGTTTAATCAAAGATGGCATCCTCGTATGCAATCTTTGAGGGGGAGAAGTGTGAACAAGTGATTCGATGTACATTTGGTTGTTGGTTCACTCACTTAAGCTGGGTATCTAATTGTGACCATGGAGTTGATCAGGTATCACTTATTCGAGATTGAAGTTGACTTCCTCAAAGGCGTGATCTTATCCTATCTTGAAGTCGGGGTTGGTTGGATGCATGACTTTCTATGATAACTTGCTCGTGCTTAAGATTTAAGTTGAAGACTTAGGTTATCTAGTTACCAGTAGTCGGGGTAACTATCACTTAAAGGAATTACGTTGTAGTACTCAGTGTCACACGCCGATGTCGTTGTGGATAATCGTAAGAGGTGTTAATGTCTCATACCTTGGTTGGGTGATGAACTCAAATAAGTACATTTTATTACTATCATTTATCCTATTAATTTGACTTGTTTTACTATATTATGTATGAGGATTGGATTGATACTTAATCGTTTACTTTTGTAATTCTCAGGTAAAAACAAGCATTTGGTGAAACTTAGCGATTATGGACTAAAAATGGAGTAAAATGATCAAGATTGGAATTGGTTGTTGGAATGAAGAGAATGAAGACCACTGCCTGACTTTGAAGAATGCGCCGCATGGATTTATCCCATGCGCCGCATATGAAACTTTGGTCAACGAAGAATAATCAACTTGTTCTGCTCCAGATGCGCCGCATCTCACTCATTACATGCGCCGCATCACTATCAATATTTCACCAGATACGATCCAAGATACAAGAGGACATGCGCCGCATCCGAAGATAAAGATACGCCGCATCTTCTGGCGGTGTACGAATATTCCTGAATATTATAATCTTGGACCCCACGCGAAGTTAAGTACATGCGCCGCATCTACTTACTAGATGCGCCGCATCTTACCCTCAGACAGAAACTATAAATACCCCAAAGACCAGAAGAATTAAGAGTTCCGAGTTCCAAGTTTTAACAGAAGACCGAAGACCAGAAACCAAGGACGAATTCAGTCAAGGCAGCAGCACAAGACACACCCAAATCAAAGATACAAGAGCTGTAAGAAGGTACTGCATGTGTTTAATTCATTAAGTAGTTTTGTTTTATTGTGTTAGTAAACTTTAATTCATCAAGATTGGTGGCTTGTGTAATGTGACAACGGAAAGATTGCACTCGCTTAAAACTGTTTTCTCATCAATTAAAGTTTATATGTTAGTGTCATTGGTGACTTTTATTAGTGCATTGATAACCTCTGTGGCTAGCTGAGCGTTGATCGGGTCACCATGCCTCTGCCCTCGCCTGTTTATTAGATCGCCTATGCATTCTATGGTCTGTAGAAAAGTAGGAGAAAGATAAAAAGGATAGTCATAAGTAATCATTAAGGGTTTACTCGCCGATAAGATTAGAACCAACGAGAAAGGACTTAATCTCGGTGCGTTGCATCGAACTATACACTTCATATAACACTAGCAATAAAACAAGTGACAAACTACTTATCATAAGGACAGCCCTCTTATTGTCTCGAGTATTTATCTGTGTACGTGTGTGCTACTTGCTGATTCGTGCCTATTGGTTTAGTTTATTATTTAATTGCAACCAAATCGTGCCAGTCTCTCAGGCTGAACCCCCTTGCGTTAGATTAGATTGTACAGCTAACTTAATATATTAAAATACTGATTAGAATAACTAGATAATACGTTCCACTCTTAGTGATCGACACTCTACTTACCATTATATTCATACTGACCGGGTACACTGCTCGTTAAGTGTGTGTGTTATTGATAAGTCGGCTAAATATAAATTTAAAACTTGAGTAGGCATTAAAACTGCTAAACCGCAACGACACATGCAGCACATCAAGTTTTTGGCGCCGCTGCCGGGGAGTGAATTGTTATTATCTGTTAATTTGATTAGTATTTTAATTAGGTTTTTAATTTTTATCTAACCGCTAATTTTGTTGTGTATTAGTTTAATTTGCATTCATTGTACTATTTTGCATATTTTCTGTTTTTGTGTGTTATTTGTTTGCTTTTATTTGTGTTTATTTTCGTGTGTTTTTATTTGTTTTAATTTTTCGTATTTTTTGTTTTCTGCTATCGTTGTACTGAGCTAAATCGAACGATACGGCGCATCTGATTTCTCAGATACGGCGTATTGCGTTCAATTTTTATAAAAAACAACGCGTTTAATTAATTCGATACGACGCATCTTTTCCCCAAGATACGGCGTATCTGTTTTTGATAAAAATTTTTTCTAAACGTTAACGCCATACGACGCATCTGCTTCAGCAGATACGGCGTATCTATTATTTTAATTAAAAACAGTTTTCGAATTATTAAACAGATACAACGTATCGATTTTTATCGATACGGCGTATCTTCTGAATCAAAAATCTTATATTTTGAAACGTAACGAAGATACGGCGCATTAACTTTTGTTAATACGACGCATTTAATTTTTAATAAATATCGATTTTTGATAATTAAAATTGATACGGCGCATTCGAATTTCTAAGCGGCGTATCTATTTTCTGAATAAAAGTCTGATTTATTTTTAACATATTAGATACGGCGTATCCCATTTATAGGATACGGCGCATCAACAACAGATATCAGAAGCTTTTATTTTACTTTGATCGTTTCACCCTTCTTTTGCACGAGTAAGTTTTATTTCAGGAAGATGGACGATCCGGATATTACAATGGAAGAATATATCAGACTTGGAGAGGAAAGAGCCTTGAGCAATAATGGGATCTACGATTGGGAAAGAGCAAGATATGGTGCACAAGTCATTGATACGAAAAAAATCACTATGGAAGAATACTTGATTCTTGGACGAGAAAAGTCAAGGAAAGAAAGAAACAAATTGCCATTTCAACACACCTGGTGTATGCCAAGTGATAATGAAGAAGATTCGTATACCGTGAAACCAATTCTGGCAATTGTTATTGATAGTACTTTTTCTCCGGAGATTGCACAAGATGATGTGTATACGGAACCTTACGTTGAAGAATATCCTGCAATCGTATTACCACCATTAGACAATCCAACGGATGAAGATGAAAAGTATTCTAATTTTGATTTCGAACCATTTGACGCCATAGTTTATGATGACATACCTCAGCCAGATTTTGACCCAACGAGGGATTTTGAAGAAATCTGGGATTACTTATTTAAGGATGAAATTCGGGACGATGCTGAAATTGCAAGACCACTAGTTGAAGATGGAGATTCACAAGACGAATTGGAGTCACTTACAACACAAAGTGGTACAAATTTATTTAATATGATTAATCCCGTTACTAATAATCTTGCTAGTTTTCCTAAACAGGTTACAAAACAAAAGGATGATGAGGCGAAATTTATTACACTACCTATTGAAGCACCTGTGATCAACCCGTATTTGGTAGAGCTGGAAGAAGAATTTGGTGATGAGCTCTTAAACATTGCTATGATTGATGAAGATGATGGTCTCGACCCTATGAAGTATATAGAGGAACTCGAACTTTTACTTGCCAAAGACCCTTTCTCATCTTCTGCGGAAGTCAAGGGACGCCTTACTACCAAAGATACTAACCAAGAAGAAAGGAGACTCATTTTTCCTCAACACACTACTCTTTCAGATGGAATGGTCAAGTCATCCAATTTACCAACCAAACCGGGTAAGAATAGGAAAAATGTACACATATTGCCAAGGTATGATCTTTATGTATTTCTTCCATCTTTAATAGCAAATTTACACTCTTTTCGTGTTTATTGCTACTATCACCCGCACTTGATTCCAAGTGGGGGGAACAACACCCTATTACACAGTAAATAAGGGTGGAGTCAAGCTCGTGACTCGAACAAAAACAAGCGCTTCGTGGGAGGCAACCCATGCTTATCTTTTATTTTATTTTCTGATTTTGTATTGAGTCAGTCAGGCCGCAGAGGATACGGCGCATCTCAATCCTGAGATGTGACGCATCTCCTGCAATGGTCATATCTTTATTTTTTCTGCATTTTTTATATTTCAACTTTAAAACTTTTTATCAGTTTATTTTAATGCGGCGCATCCCTGGTTAAGGATGCGGCACATCTTTTATTCTGATCCGTAATTATTCCAGGCTCGATACGGCGTATCTTCTTCCATAAGATACGGCGCATCGACTGATGATGAACTCAAATAAGTACATTTTATTACTATCATTTATCCTATTAATTTGACTTGTTTTACTATATTATGTATGAGGATTGATACTTAATCGTTTACTTTTGTAATTCTCAGGTAAAAACAAGCATTTGGTGAAACTTAGCGATTTTGGACTAATTATGGAGCAAAACGTGCATAAAGTTGAAGGTCTACTGACATGGACAAGATCAAGTCAATTCTGCTCCAGATGCGCCGCATCTCACTCTCGACATGCGCCGCATCTCTATCAAGATATCACCAGATACGATCCAAGATACAAGAGGACATGCGCCGCATCTAATCATGGAGTTACGCCGCATCTTCTGGCGGTGTACGAATATTCCTGAATATTATAATCTTGGACCCCACGCGAAGTTAAGTACATGCGCCGCATCTACTTAGTAGATGCGCCGCATCTTCCCTCAGACAGAAACTATAAATACCCCGTAGACCAGACGAATTAAAAGTCCCGGAAAACCTAAAACCGAAGTTCGAATAGGAGAAACAAAGGACGAATTCAGTCAAGGAGGCAGCACTAGACACACCCAAATCAAAGATACAAGAGCTGTAAGAAGGTGCTGCATGTATTTAATTCATTAAGTAGTTTTGTTTTATTGTGTTAGCAAACTTTAATTCATCAGGATTGGTGGCTTGTGTAATGTGACAACGAAAGATTGCACTCCCTTTAATACTTGCTTTCCCATCAATTAAAGTTTATATGTTGATGTCTTTGGTTACTACTTATTAGTGCATTGATAACCTCTGTGTTTATTAGTGGCTTGCGGGCATTTGACTGCGGGACATAATGTGGCTCCCACGGTTATTACTAAATTGATCACTTAGGAATAACTTTTAGACATAAGTAATCATTAAGGGTTTACTCGCCGATAAGAATAGGACCAACGAGAAAGGGTTAACTACATACACTTCATATAAAGCTATCAATAAAACAAGTGACAATCTACTTAATCATAAGGACAGCCCTCTTATTGTCTCAAGTATTTATCTGTGTACGTGTGTGCTACTTGCTGATTCGTGCCTATTGGTTTATTTTATTATTTAATTGCAAACAAACCGTGCCAGTCTCTCAGGCTGAAACCCCCTTGCGTTAGGATATTAAAATACTGATTAGAATAACGAGATAATACGTTCCACTCTTAGTGATCGACACTCTACTTACCATTATCTTCATACTGACCGGGTACACTGCTCGTTAAGTGTGTGTGTTATTGATAAGTCGGCTAAATATAAATTTAAAACTTGAGTAGGCATTAAAACTGCTAAACCGCAACGACACATCACGCGCATCAAGTTTTTGGCGCCGCTGCCGGGGAGTGAATTGTTATTATCTGTTAATTTAATTAGAATTTTAATTAGTTTTTTTCTTTTTATTAGATTAATTGCATCATTGTACTATTTTGCATATTTGTTGTATTGTGTGTTAATTGTTTTCTTTTATTTTTGTGTGTTTATTTTCGTTTGTGTGTTTAATTTTTGTTTTTATTTTTCGTATTTTTCTGTTCTGCTATCGTTGTACTGTGCTAAATCAAACGATACAGCGCATCTGATCTCTCAGATACGGCGTATTGCGTTTAATTTTTTTTTAATACAACGCGTTTAATTAATTCGATACGACGCATCTTTTCCCCAAGATACGGCGTATCTGTTTTTAATAAGAAAATTTTTCTAAGCGATAAAGTAATACGACGCATCTGCTTTAGCAGATACGGCGTATCTGTTTTCGATAAAGAAAAAAAAAATTTTCTAAACGTTAACGCCATACGACGCATCTGCTTTAGCAGATACGGCGTATCTATTATTTTAATTAAAAACAGTTTGCGAATTATTAAACAGATACGGCGTATCGATCTCTATTGATACGGCGCATCTTTCTGAATCAAAAATCGATATTTATTTTTAAACGTAACGAAAATACGACGCATTAACTTTCGTTAATACGACGCATTTAATTTTAATTAGATAAGCTGATTTTTGATTAATTAATTCGATACGGCGCATTCTTAAATTCTAAGCGGCGTATCTATTTTCTGGATAAAGTCTGATTAAATTTTAACGTATTAAGATACGGCGTATCCAACTTTTTGGATACGGCGCATCGTCTGCAGATATCAGCTATTTTTATTCTTATATCCGTTTCTATAATCATTAATTTCTCTTCTAGCGAACAAATCCTACTGATGCTTTTCGTGATTGTTTCAGAAGGATAATGGAAGGATACGGAGAACTGATTGACTTCGACTTCGAAGCCAATTTTATGAATGAAGTATTAGTGCATGATAAATCACTCGAACGTTACGATGGGGACTACATTGAACTTAATGACCTTAATGGACCATTGGAATCCAATGACCTGTTCATGGATGATGTTGAATCTGAGTTAGAAGAAGGAGAAATTGTGGATAGTCCAAAAGTCAACGTTATTAATACTAGGAATTACGATGAATTTGAGGGATATGATGGTTCTTGGGATTATGGTAGAAGGATCCACGCCAATTGTGCTTACAATTTGCAATTCCCATGCATGATTGGATACAAATGTATTGACGCCAATTTCTTTCCTATTTTGCCGATCAATGTTATGTCAAGAAGCTTTTACAATTCTATTATGAGAAATAAAGTGGAGTGTAGGGGAAAGAATGTAGTTGGAGCCTTCATTAATGTCCCGATCTTCGTTGGACGCTTTACTATTGTAACTGAGTTCGCCGTTGTTGAAGACATGAATGCCTATCGTGACAGCAGTATGGGCGACGTGATTGTTGGAAAACCATTCTGTAGGGAGATCACTATTAATGCAAAGCGATTTGAAGGAAAGATCACCTTTCAATGTGGAAGCGACGTTATCACTTATATGATGCCCCGAACTCACCCTGGATTTAAACATGCTACTAATAGGGTCTGCTACAAATTCTCTCCATTCCTTTTTATTAGTAATGATGACATGAAGAGAGGGATTGAATACCCGTATCAGATGATGGAAGGATTCTATAAAGGAGTTTTGAACTTGGGACCTGAATATATACGTGACGAATTAGTTGCTAAGTGGATCCTACGCGGCAATGTAGGAGTCAATGATCGATACTAAAGAGCTGAACGTGAGTCTAACTTGAAGACTCTGGAATAAAGACAAGTGCTTACCGGGGGACAACCCGGAGAATTTTTATTATTCTGTTTTCTGTGTCGAGTCAGTCCAGGCCGCATGAGGATACGGCGCATCTCAATTCTGAGATGCGACGCATCTCCTGCAATGGTCATATCTTATTTTATTTTTCTGCATTTTTATTTTCGACTTTAAAACTATTTATCAGTTTATTTTAATGCGGCGCATCCCTGGTTAAGGATGCGGCGCATCTTTATTCTGATCCGTATTAATTCCAGGCTCGATACGGCGTATCTTCTTCCATAAGATACGGCGCATCGACTGACCTGATGATTTTCAGTTTTAATTTTTAAGTTTTATTTTTCCTAACTACTAATGTATTATGCAAAGCTTGAACCTTTCTTATCTTAGGTGTGTTTTAAAGTGTTGGTGGTATTATAGTTTCCTGGATTTCCTGTGGATACATCAAGTATGAAGCTTTAACGTTCTAATCCACAAGAAGTTGATTTTTGCTCTTATACTAATGGAGGATCATACCGAGCAAATCTCAGGGGAGTTTTTCTGTTCTAATTCTTTTATTTTCTAGTTTTTAACCTTTTATACAAACAACGAGGACGTTGTTTAACTTAAGTGGGGGGATTGGAGAATTAGAACACTTAACAATTACTTGTCCTAAACTTTTTCAAAAATTATGCTTAAAATGTGCTTAATATATCAAACTTAAAATTTTTTTAGCATGTTTTTGTTTAAGATCTAAGTTGCATAACTGCACACATGACGTTATTTTCAAAAATTGTGATTTTTCAAAATTCACAAATCTATGAGTGTGCCGGTGACTTGTAAACTTTAGAACTTGGCTTGTATACTATTCGAGACCACCATAATAAGTATTATTTATATAATTGGAGTGACTTGTCTAGATTGGTAAAATTCTAGGATTACACCCAAATAGCCTATTATTTGTTATGTGTTATTAACTAACTACACTGGTTAGTTAACCCCCGTATAAACCCTTTTGTTACTCTCATTTTTAGAGTAAGATACCCCTAGAAAAACCCTCAGAGCCATTCCTTTCGTTTCTTACACCTATGTTTAAAATGTTTCGTTACACCCTTACACCTTAGCCTACCCTGTAGATTAGAATCCGTGGTTGGTTGATTGCTATAGGCAAAGTGTGTTTCCTTACATTACCTGTGTTCGCGCGCGTAATTCATTATCTATGGTTAGGTCGGGAAATTGCACAATGCAATTGGAGTGAAAGTAAATATTGTATATTTTGGAGTTTATTTTTCGTGTGTTTACTACTTTCACTATTACCATTATTTCTGAAGTCATGAAAAGTATGGAAAAATTATCCGAAAAGAAAGTTATAGTGATGTGGTGAAATTTTACACATCTATGTTTATGTTTAAATTAAAAAAAAAAAAAAAAAAATCGAAAAAATGAGAAAAGAAAAAGAAAGAAAGAAAAAAGTTGGAAGTTAGTTTTAACCAACTTATGTAAAGTTATGTAAGTGGTCGATATCACCACTATTTGTTGTACTATATCTATGGATTGAATGGGAATTGGCAGTTATGGGAACGCCAATTAAGGTTTATTCTTTGATTAAGATTTTGTTGAGTATAATTCGTGTCTACCTAAAGCGTGTGTTTCAAGTGTTAAAGCGTGAGTTATTCGATGATATGAGTCTTATTCATGGGATGGTTGGGATAGTGATTAACCACACTTAGGATTTTAATTTATTTGTTTTGTTTATTTTTATTTTTGCACCAATTTATATCCCAATTGTTATCCATGCCCTTTATTATTCTTTATCCAACCAAACCTTTGATTTATTGAGATTAGGGATTTGAGCAATCTTAAGTATCGTAGTCGTGGATTCGGCTATGTATTTATGATTTTGTCGCCCTTTTTGATATATTATTATTGGTGAAGTTTGGACCTATCTTTAGCCTATTCGAGTTAAGGATTTGAGCAATTGCAAGTATCGTGTTCGTGGATTCGATCATGTATTTGTGATTTTGTCGCCTTTTCTGGAATTTGAGATCGATAGTGAAAGAGAATAATTAACCCTTAAGCCTAAAAACCCTTTTTACCGCTTTAGACTTGTTACTCCTTAGCTTTAGTGGTGGAGATGTGTATACTTGCCAAGCTTATGATAGAATATTCGTCGCGACTGAACAGTTAAACGATTAGATTTGCTTTTATCGACTTATTTTATTTTACTTCTAATTCGTTAAAGTGTTTAGTTGTGTGATTATGAAATGAACGAATACATGCTTAAATATAAAAATAAATCCTAACATCTTTTAGGATGCATTTTCATAAAAGAAATTCTAAGGTTTACTTGGGGACAAGTAAAGTTCAAGTGGGTGGATATTTGATGAACTCAAATAAGTACATTTTATTACTATCATTTATCCTATTAATTTGACTTGTTTTACTATATTATGTATGAAGATTGATACTTAATCGTTTACTTTTGTAATTCTCAGGTAAAAACAAGCATTTGGTGAAACTTAGCGATTTTGGACTAATTATGGAGCAAAACGTGCATAAAGTTGAAGGTCTACTGACATGGACAAGATCAAGTCAATTCTGCTCCAGATGCGCCGCATCTCACTCTCGACATGCGCCGCATCTCTATCAAGATATCACCAGATACGATCCAAGATACAAGAGGACATGCGCCGCATCTAATCATGGAGTTACGCCGCATCTTCTGGCGGTGTACGAATATTCCTGAATATTATAATCTTGGACCCCACGCGAAGTTAAGTACATGCGCCGCATCTACTTAGTAGATGCGCCGCATCTTTCCTCAGACAGAAACTATAAATACCCCGTAGACCAGACGAATTAAAAGTCCCGGAAAACCTAAAACCGAAGTTCGAACAGGAGAAACAAAGGACGAATTCAGTCAAGGAGGCAGCACCAGACACACCCAAATCAAAGATACAAGAGCTGTAAGAAGGTGCTGCATGTATTTAATTCATTAAGTAGTTTTGTTTTATTGTGTTAGCAAACTTTAATACATCAGGATTGGTGGCTTGTGTAATGTGACAACGAAAGATTGCACTCCCTTTAATACTTGCTTTCCCATCAATTAAAGTTTATATGTTGATGTCTTTGGTTACTACTTATTAGTGCATTGATAACCTCTGTGTTTATTAGTGGCTTGCGGGCATTTGACTGCGGGACATAATGTGGCTCCCACGGTTATTACTAAATTAATCACTTAGGAATAACTTTTAGACATAAGTAATCATTAAGGGTTTACTCGCCGATAAGAATAGGACCAACGAGAAAGGGTTAACTACATACACTTCATATAAAGCTATCAATAAAACAAGTGACAATCTACTTAATCATAAGGACAGCCCTCTTATTGTCTCAAGTATTTATCTGTGTACGTGTGTGCTACTTGCTGATTCGTGCCTATTGGTTTATTTTATTATTTAATTGCAAACAAACCGTGCCAGTCTCTCAGGCTGAAACCCCCTTGCGTTAGGATATTAAAATACTGATTAGAATAACGAGATAATACGTTCCACTCTTAGTGATCGACACTCTACTTACCATTATATTCATACTGACCGGGTACACTGCTCGTTAGGTGTGTGTGTTATTGATAAGTCGGCTAAATATAAATTTAAAACTTGATTAGGCATTAAAACTGCTAAACCACAACGACACATCACGCGCATCAACTGACCTGATGATTTTCATTTTAAGTTTTTATGTTTTATTTTTACCTAACTACTAATGTATTATGCAAGTTTGAACCTTTCTTATCTTAGGTGTGTTTTGAAGCCTTGGTGGTATTATAGATTCCTGCATTTCCTGTGGATACATCTTATATGAAGCTTAAACGTTCTAATCCACAAGAAAGATGATTTTTGCTCTACTACTAATGGAGGATCATATCGAGCAAATCTCAGGGGAGTTTTTCTGTTCTAATTCTTTTATTTTCCAGTTTTTAACCTTTTATACAAACAACGAGGACGTTGTTTAACTTAAGTGGGGGGATTGGAGAATTAGAACACTTAACATTTACTTGTCCTAAACTTTTCAAAATATGCTTAAAATGTGCTTAATATATCAAAATTTAAAATTTTTTAGCATGTTTTTGTTAAAGTCTAAGTTGCATAGCTGCACACATGACGTTATTTTCAAAAATTGTCATTTTTCAAAATTCACAAATCTATGAGTGTGCCGGTGACTTGTAAACTTTAGAACTTGGCTTGTATACTATTCGAGACCACCATAATAAGTATTATTTATATAATTGGAATGACTTGTCTAAATTGGTAAATTTCTAGGATTACACCCAAATAGCCTTATATGTTATGTGATATTAGCTAACTACACTGGTTATTTAACCCCCATATAACCCTTTTGTTACTCTCATTTTTAGAGTAAGATACCCCTAGAAAAACACTCAGAGCCATTCCTTTCGTTTCTTACACCTTTGTTATAATGTTTCGTTACACCTTACACCTTAGCCTACCCTGTAGATTAAAATCCGTGGTTGGTTAATTGCTTTAGGCAAAGTGTGTTTCCTTACATTACCTGTGTTCGCGTGCGTAATTCATTATCTTTGGTTAGGTCGGGAAATTGCACAATGCAATTGGAGTGAAAGTAAATATTGTATATCTTTGAGTTTATTTTTCGTGTGTTTACTACTTTCGCTATTACCATTATTTCTGAAGTTATGAAAAGTATGGAAAAATTATCCAGAATTATTGTTTTAGTGATGTGGTGAAATTTTACACATCTATGTTTATGTTTCTTAAAAAAAAAAAAAAAAAAAAAAAAAAAAAAAAAAAAAAAAAAGAGAAAAGAAAAAGAAAAAGAAGAGTTGGATGTTTGATTAAACCAACTTATGTAAAGTTATGTAAGTGGTCGATATCACCACTAGTTGTTATATATTTATGGATTGAATGGGAGTTGGCAGTTATGGGAACGTCAACTAAGGTTTATTCTTTGATTAAGATCTTGTTGAGTATAATTCGTGTCTACCTAAAGCGTGTGTTTCAAGTATTAAAGCGTGAGTTATTCAATGATATGAGTCTTATTCATGGGATGGTTGGGATAGTGATTAACCACACTTAGGATTTTAATTTATTTGTTTTGTTTATTTTTTATTTTTACACCAATTTATATCCCAAATATTATCCATACCCTATTATTCTTTATCCAACCAAACCTTTGATTTATTGAGATTAGGGATTTGAGCAATCTTAAGTATCGTAGTCGTGGATTCGGCTATGTATTTATGATTTTGTCGCCCTTTTTGATATATTATTATTGGTGAAGTTTGGACCTATCTTTAGCCTATTCGAGTTAAGGATTTGAGCAATTGCAAGTATCGTGTTCATGGATTCGATCATGTATTTGTGATTTTGTCGCCTTTTCTGGAATTTGAGATCAATAGATATTAAGAATAATTAACCCTTAAGCCTAAAAACCCTTTTTACCGCTTTAGACTTGTTATTCCTTTGCTTTAGTGGTGGAGATGTGTATACTTGCCAAGCTTATGATAGAATATTCGTCGCGACTGGACAGTTAAACGATTAGATTTGCTTTTATCGAATTATTTTATTTTACTTCTAATTCGTTAAGTGTTTAGTTGTGTGATTATGACAAAAAAAATGAATACATGCTTAAATATAAAAATAAATCCTAATATCTTTTAGGATACATTTTCATAAGATTAATTCTAAGGTTTACTTGGGGACAAGTAAAGTTCAAGTGGGGGGATATTTGATGAACTCAAATAAGTACATTTTATTACTATCATTTATCCTATTAATTTGACTTGTTTTACTATATTATGTATGAGGATTGATACTTAATCGTTTACTTTTGTAATTCTCAGGTAAAAACAAGCATTTGGTGAAACTTAGCGATTATGGACTAAAAACGGAGTAAAATGATCAAGATTGGAATTGGTTGTTGGAATGAAGAGAATGAAGACCACTGCCTGACTTTGAAGAATGCGCCGCATGGATTTATCCCATGCGCCGCATATGAAACTTTGGTCAACGAAGAATAACCAACTTGTTCTGCTCCAGATGCGCCGCATCTCACTCATTACATGCGCCGCATCACTATCAATATTTCACCAGATACGATCCAAGATACAAGAGGACATGCGCCGCATCCGAAGATAAAGATACGCCACAGCTTCTGGCGGTGTACGAATATTCCTGAATATTATAATCTTGGACCCCACGCGAAGTTAAGTACATGCGCCGCATCTACTTACTAGATGCGCCGCATCTTACCCTCAGACAGAAACTATAAATACCACAAAGACCAGAAGAATTAAGAGTTCCGAGTTCCGAAGTTTTAACAGAAGACCGAAGACCAGAAACCAAGGACGAATTCAGTCAAGGCAGCAGCACAAGACACACCCAAATCAAAGATACAAGAGCTGTAAGAAGGTGTTGCATGTGTTTAATTCATTAAGTAGTTTTGTTTTATTGTGTTAGTAAACTTTAATTCATCAAGATTGGTGGCTTGTGTAATGTGACAACGGAAAGGTTGCACTCCCTTAAAACTGCTTTCTCATCAATTAAAGTTTATATGTTAGTGTCATTGGTGACTTTTATTAGTGCATTGATAACCTCTGTGGCTAGCTGAGCGTTGATCGGGTCGCCATGCCTCTGCCCTCGCCTGTTTATTAGATCGCCTATGCATTCTATGGTCTGTAGAAAAGTAGGAGAAAGATAAACAGGATAGTCATAAGTAATCATTAAGGGTTTACTCGCCGATAAGATTAGAACCAACGAGAAAGGACTTAATCTCGGTGCGTTGCATCGAACTATACACTTCATATAACACTAGCAATAAAACAAGTGACAAACTACTTATCACAAGACCCTCTTATTGTCTCGAGTATTTATCTGTGTACGTGTGTGCTACTTGCTGATTCGTGCCTATTGGTTTAGTTTATTATTTAATTGCAACCAAATCGTGCCAGTCTCTCAGGCTGAACCCCCTTGCGTTAGATTAGATTGTATAGCTAACTTAATATATTAAAATACTGATTAGAATAACTAGATAATACGTTCCACTCTTAGTGATCGACACTCTACTTACCATTATATTCATACTGACCGGGTACACTGCTCGTTAAGTGTGTGTGTTATTGATAAGTCGGCTAAATATAAATTTAAAACTTGAGTAGGCATTAATACTGCTAAACCGCAACGACACACGCAACACATCATTGGGTATTGAGTACTTAGAGATTTTCTTGGAGCACTAATTCTCTACACCGTTCTTCCAACATTAGTGCAAGCGTAAGTCACAAGAATGGGGAATTCTATCTTCAGGCTCAAGTTTGGTATATCGGGTTTGCTCCATCAGTTATCTCATCAAAAGGCCTACTTGAGGGTTGATAAAGATAGTCAGAGACGGTTTCGGCAGCGGTTAATTATCACTTGATCTACTTCAGCCTAAGTTGTTCTTCTCACAAGATTTCAAGAATATGTTCGTAAAATGTATTGCTGATTCTGAGGTATCAAAACTAGCAAGGGGGAAGGAGACATACATCTGAATGCACAATGAGTACACATGATGGGCTTTATACTTCTTCTTAGTTGAAGTTATTCCGGGAAGACAAATGTCATGACCGCAGAGAAAATCAGTGTTCTAACTCGTTCCTATGGTGTATCACTCCAACTACGTGGGGGAAGAGAAAGTCAGTTTCTGATGATAAAAGAGGTACACAATTGTATGATGGTTCCTATGGTTAGTCGGTATCCTACTGAAGGAAATGTGTACATCCGGGATTCAGTTGCTGTTGTGGTAATGTCTTGGTGTTATCATGTCGACTACACACGGGATAAATTGCTTACACTCGGGACTTAGTTGAATTTGGTGTAACAATTCTCATCTGCAATTTCCTAAAGGGAGAAAAGGGAATTTTCGGGTCTTAATTGATCTTGATGTTACGTTTTCGACTTTATTAACGGGATTGAGTGTGTACTTCGGGTTTTTGGGCTTCATATAACGAGACTGGCTGCATCTCTTCAACTAGTTGGGGGAAGTGGTCTCTGGATACTTTTAGGTTGCATTCTTCAGTCTTCAGCGGGAAGAAATGTGAGAAGTATTATTCAAGTGTGAGATGATACTCTGCTGAGTTATTTGATGGTCCCCCAATCGAAAATCTCGACGGTTATTCTTAAAAGGAGCAGCAATATTTAATGGGGTTTGCTACGGTTTTCGCTGTACACTTATCTTTCGTAAGCTTGATAGAGAGCTTTGAAACTGCTCAAAAGGAAGATTGTCGGTTTGGGGGGAAGCTATCAAAGCTTCACATTGAGAAGGCTCAAGTTCAGACGATTATTTTGGAGCCTTGTAAGCTTTGGTGGTGAAAGTTTAAGAGATGCTGACTTTAGATTTCTACCAAATGCCGAATGTATCCTCATTTCGGTATTCATTTCATCATCGTCTTAAACTGAATAATATAGTTTGTACATATCTTAAAACATACTGTAAATAGAAAATTATAGAACCAGAAAATTGTATATAGAAAAATATTAAAACCAAGAAAAACCATAAAAATTAAAAAATAGAAAATACCAAAAATAGTTTCACCTAGGCATGTCTTCTGTTTATCGATAACATTTACGGACTTAGAAATGTCATTCAATAATGGCACGGGTCTTTAAATGAAGCTCGAGCAGAAGTTAAAATGGATTGTTAAAACATGTCTAAATGGCTTGCAGTTACTTCATACTGCAACCCGCGCTGTACAATGGGGAAAGCATGTCGCCAAAAAGACAGCTGTTCCTCCAACCAGGTGATGTTCACCTGGGCATGGATTACTTTATATCCATGTTTCCCCGATTTGATGTACGTTTCAGTGCATCATTTCGCGTATAAGAAGAGAAGTCTTCTTTGCACCATGAACTCTTTCAGTTCTATGATTCTTCAAGAGAGTTTTGGTGTTTCACAAGGTGGTAACTGGAATTAAATTTCACAAATACTTATCACTCAATTGAATGACTACAGCTCTTTAAATAGAAAATGGGTCATTAATTGAGGGGGAGTTTATTTGTTCAAATTTTGACACCTTTTTAAACATTGTGCAACATCAGCAGTGACACTCTCTCTTGGTTTGAGGGGGAGCATTGTATGCTTCGTAATCAGAATATATTAAACCTGACCACATTTTCTCCCAAATTTTCTAAAACATATTTAAATCAATTGGGATCACAAATCTCAAATGGTTTGAAATTTTTGATCGGGGGAGAGAATGTGACTTAAATATGAAATTCTGATATAAAATGTGATCCTTTGAAACTCAAGTGTAGGCTCTCCCATATGTGCTAAACCTTTTCGTATATCAATGCACATATTGAGGGGGAGCGAATGATTTGTATGGCTATTGTGAAAGAATACCAAGGACCGACCATTTTACTTTATGTACTGGAGTTATAAGGATGGTAAGGTTAGGTATTAGTTCCCATGATCCAGCCAGAACCGGAGGGATCTTCCCAGGGACAATCCTCTAGTTAGAATAGAAGTCCTTAGGAATGATCAAAAAGGAGAAAAGTGAATAAGGGAAAAGTGCCGACTGAGATGGAGCTAGTACTGGAACAAACCCAACAAGGTACTAGTAATGAAGTCTCGGTAAGCGCTGAAGGGGTTGAAGAATGAAAAAGAAATGTAAAGATAAAGGGTGAAAAGAAAGAAGCCCTCCTTACACTTTAGGCAGAAACCGGGTCAATACATATGCTGTCAGAATCACTTAGTTGATTGCTGACATTGAAGACAAAGTATCATGGACCCAGTGATACGCTGCACAACCCTCTCCTAGCCACTCAAGGTCCCTCAAAGGACTCTTGTTTCACTTGTCACGGAGATCAATACATTGCTATCGTCTCTCTCACTCCGAGTTAGATGATATTGAAAAGGTGGCAGTCCTCTCCAGCCTCCGATCACTAAATAAAAATGCACTATTGAGTCTAGAGCCAAGAGATCATCAATTAATCTCATTAGGACACATTTCCAATATGCTTGCTGTTTCATACACCGTGAAAAGCAAGAAAATATATATGAAGAGTCCTACGCGTTATCCTTGTGGTATTGCCAGAACATCCTAGTGATACGTTAAGTAATCACAATGAAGATGGAAATCCTTCTAGAGCCAACATCAAACAAGCTCTTGGTGGGTGACATGTGAGATCCTTCATGGATCAAACCTGTGACAACTGGAATGAAACAATGGGGCGATTCACATTTGAATCAAACTTGTTCCAGGAAATGGATTGACGGATGCTTTTGGAAAACCCTTCAATGTGCTCATCAAATGAATTTCGAGCGCATTGATTGTGAAAATTTTCAAACAAAAGTATTTATGACAGAAATGTGATTTAATGTGTAAAACCCTCGTCGTGTTACATAAAAATTGTTTATCTAGTAACACGCGAGTCCAATGTTAGTTCATTGAATGAGTCTTTACGTTCCGGTATGAGAACATGCTTGTAAGACGAGTCCAATGTTAGTTCATTGAATGAGTCTTTACAACAAGCTGGAAATTCCTGTCAAGGAGAATTCTCTTTAAAGGGAATTCTACCTGATCACAGGTCGGTCCTCACGGATCCGAAGGTTAATCCAACCACACCGAACGAATGACAAAGCCATATTCGTTCTCCAACTTTATTGCTAACTGTTTTATTTCAGGTACATATAAAGATGGTGATGGTGGTTCCTGATTCCAGTATGTGACATGTCAATTCACACTCCATGCTCACACTTCCAACTCATTATTAAAGACATCATGATAGCTAAAAGACCTACAACATAGCTTCCGCAACTCTGATGGTACATATCATGATCCAAAAAGGTGTGAGCATGCGAGAACAACAGTCACAACCAAACACATGAAGGCAATACTACTACAACGGATGAGCTCAGAGATTTACAGTGGCGGATGATCTCAAAGAAGGTTCCAAGATCACAACTTCTCATGATGACGAAGCCACAAGATGACTTGAAGACATATGTTGGATGATATCTTCAAAGAATACTCAAAGATCATCCAAAACAAAGAACAGTCATCTCAAGTTCACTGCTGAAGGCACAAAGAGTCTTTACATTGAAGAATCAAGGTCTTCGAGCTATGAAGTCAAGATCCAAGGAAGAGGTGCTAGAATTCAGAACATTACTTCCGGGGTGACCTCCCTTAGGGGGAGATTGTTAGGAATATAAATATTCAGTTGAAGACTCGGTCCACCCCGAATACTTATTAGACAACATAGCTCGTTGGATAACTAGTAATATTATTAGTAGGTTAGTTATTATTAATTTTGTGGAGTGGGTCAGGTCTTTACCCACTGTCAGCTCGCTCCACAGCCCACTAGGGGCACAATATGTAAGGACTATAAATACACCCTTCCCACCCATGGGAAGGGTTGACTCATTGTTATCAAGCTATCATTTGTTTCTCTCTCTACAAAGGTTCCATCTCTTTCTCTCTCTACAACTCACCATTCGATCCAAACTCTAGTCCCAAACTTGTGTTTATTAGCTTATGAATATGCTACACATATAATAATTGAATTAAATGATTTATTAGGTTTACGATTGCCAAAACCCGTTTAATGTAGTTTTTCACGTTTTGCGAGATAATCTCTCGTTTTCAATTAAAATGAGTTTGAAAAAGTTTGAAAATGAAATATAAGTAATAATAAATATAATTTATTATAAAAGTGAGTCTGGAAAAATTATGGGTGCGTGTTACGACGTACGCGGTTTAATTCTCTCGGTAAATGTAATTTACTTAAAATAGGATAATAAGTAAATGTAAATAGTAAAATAATGACTCGAAATTTCACGATTGTTACATTGCCCATGATTGGGAATTCGAAGAATTTGAGCAAATTGCTGTAGAGTTAAGACAAACTTGTAGTTTTGGATCCAAAACCAAAGTGACAAAGATTGATCCTCGTTATGTACGAGTTCAACTTGTCGGATGAATTCTAACATGAAACGAGGATAAATGTGCTCGTTGATAGTGAATAGGCAAGAAAAACCTATGGCACGAAATGAGGTGTTGATATCCTCATGATAGATTAAAGAAGGGTCAACAATTCGACCTTCATGAAAGCGACGAGTTTCAAGATTTGTGTAGGCACATATATGATTTCCGGGTGTATTTGGTTCACGTGATATTTTGGGAATATAGAAGTTTGTTAGTAGATAATCAAAGTCATACTCGTGTGACATTTTGTTACCTGTAATAAGAGAAATGGTATATTCATTAGCTTATTGTTTTAATAAGTGTTAAAAGATGTGGAGTTATTGTCACCTTGAGTTGAAATATTTCTTTCTTATTTAAGGATTGTATTCAAGAATTTTGACCATTGTTATTGCATGATTATGTAAACGTTTTTGATATGTATTAACAATGCGGGATTACATTTTTGTTACGTTCCTAAACATGGTAAATTATATCAAATCGAGTTGGGGATAATCACATATTTTTACACTTTTCAAAATAAGCTTGTTTAGACACATCCTGCATCTAGGTGAGTGATGATGGTTTTATACTATTTAGATTTAGTGTTAACTTCAATTAATTACAAGAAAAATTAAAGATCCCCAATTTTGATTTCATGCATAAGTAAACCCTAGAATTGGATTATGGAGAAATTTAATGAAATGACGTACAATAGATGATTAGAATGCAAGAGTGATTGATAGTCTTTGAAGTTGAAACCTTTGATGTTAGTTATAGTGGGTTAATTAAAGATTTGTGTGTATTAAACTTGGTTTCGTCAATGCTACTGCAATGTGGGGTGTTTGGTTTTGTTTTTCTACAAATGAGAAAGGAAAACGAGTTACCCTTGAAAACATGGGACGGTCCTTTAATTATAAGGGACCGTCTATGGGACTGTCTCCTATTAGGGGACCGTCGCCAGTAAGGGATTTTTTAGAGACAAAGTTTTGTAACTGGTTCTTGAATTAAGTTTTATGAAAAGTATTTTGTTGAGGACTCTTAGGAACAAGAGTTTAGATAATATGGAATTCTAGACATGGAATAGAGGAAACGGAGGAGACACAATACGCACAAGTAGTCTAGAGGAATGGGTATTGAGGAGAATCGAGACAGAAGAAGTAGGAGAAACTCGTCTTGAGTAAGGTTGATGACACGCTGAATATAGAGTAGGAATAGAATTAAGACAGAAGAAATAGAAGGAGATGAGACTCAAATACGAGACTTGCATCGGGTTGTTTTGAGGTCAATCATGTCTGTGGCAAGTAGAGACAAGGAAACAAGAATAAATGTCATAGACGAGAAATAGAAGAGAGAAGAGATGTAGAGGACGTTAAGAAGGTGCGTCATCCATAGTGATTAATTGACGTGCATAGTCGGCTATTGATAATGGTTGTGGTAAGACCATTATCTCCAAAAATTTACTAAGATCCTACGGAAGATAGGCATTTAGGCACATAGTATAATTTCCTAAATATTATCTATCACACCTATTATCACTTAATCATCATGTAGCATATAAGCATATAGCAAGCAAACACATAACAAATAAGCACATATCATATAGGCATATAGCAATTAAGACAATCAAGGTTTTAAGAAAGCGTACCTTAACCGCTAGCTATTCCTAAGGATACATTACCGTGTGAAATGTTGTGGGTGATGCAAGATTTGAGTATCGTTGAGTCTTCACACTTATGACGAGAATATGAATGTACATTCATATCTTTTATTTTCTTCCCTCGTGCATCTAAAGAGATAACTCACAGGAAAACATGGTACCCAGTTTCTCATGGGTCCGAGATGATTAGTAATAAACATCCTTTGTATTTACATGCATGAGATGAGGATGTTGTTAGCAAGCAAGAATTCCCATAGATATATGTCTAGTTGACTTTTATAAAAGATTTTATTTGAAAAATGTTTTACTTAAGATCCATTAGTGCTAAACGAGATTTTTAGAAAAATAAGTTTTCCAAATAACAAATCTAGATTTGTCTAAGATGTTTCACAAATTTTATTTTTTTTGACTTGCTCGTTGAGGACTCACATGAATCAAAACCTAAGCCGGTTTTATTTCCGAATGCCTTTTGACTATTTAGTAAATCCTTAGGAGATTGAGAACTCTTTTCAAATTTAGCTAATATCTTTGCCTTTTCCTTAAGCTTCTTAATTTTACTTTTATAATCTTGACACATTTTACATTCTAGATCAATTTCTATACCACTTTCAAGTCTAGACATTTTATCTTCTAAAATGATTTATTTTTCCAATTTACTTTCAAAAGATTTTGAAGATTCATTTTCTGAAAATGTTTTTAGACTTATGTTGCATAAATGTTTAAACTCGTTTTCTAATTTTGAAAATTCTAGAATAAATGGGTCATAGCATAAGTGTTCGATTTCAAAGTGTACATCATTTGAAGTTTCATCCTTATGACATCTTTCGTATTCAGAGCAAACGTTGTCTTCTTCATCTGTATCACTCCAAGATTCATCAATGAGTTCTCTTAGTAAATAACTCATATAATCCTTGACGGTATTACCTTCATTGAAAACACTTGAACAAGTAGCATTTGTATTTAATCTATCTAAATGTCTATCTACTGATTCGTCTTCAAAAGTGACGAATTGTTCATGTGTATGTTAAAGATCAATTCGGTTATCCTTGGCTTGACTATTTTCTTGATGAAAGTTTAAAAGATTTTTCCAAATGTCATTTGCCGTTTGACACAATAAAATTCTTTCATATTCAATTTTTGGCAAGACTTTATAAATCATTATTTTGGCTTCAATATTTTTATAAAACTTCCTTTTAAAGTTATCACTTTGATTTTCAAAATTTATTTTCGTTGGTTGAAAATCACCAATTGAAATGACATGCCAAAGATCTTGATCAATAAATTTCACATAACTTTCAAATCTATTTTTCCATTCAATAAAGTTATTGTTTTCGAAAAATGGTGGTCCTTTCAAAGAATGCCCTTCTAGATATCTTTCATGCTCCATATATCGATTCAAGTTTTAAAGTACAGTATACTTTAAAGCTCTTGAGTGATCTGCTCTGATACCAATTGTAGAAACTAGAAGGGTTGGTTGAATAGTTTCACCGTTTTAATTACGTTTTAAAAACTTTTAGTTTCTTTTCGAAAAGCCGTTTGATTCAAAGTTATGTGATATCTATTAACACAATAATAATGTGTAAAGTAAGTAAAGTAATGAAAAGAGATAAAGGAAAGAAAGGAGGAAGAAATAACACAAATCAACACAATATACTTTTAGTTTCTTTTGAATAGTTTCACCGTTTTAATGACTATAACACTTCGTTGACGAATACGAGTATTCTTCTCTTGCACTTTGATATACACTACAAAAAAATAGGCTTTCAGAGACTGAAAAATCAGTCTCCGATACACCATGATCAGTTACGAATGGTCTATCAAGGACTGATTTTGCTAGTCACTAATCAGTTACAACAGCTTAGTTACGGAAAGTGACGTTATCTGAAATTCAGTCCTTGTTGTATCGAACCAACGAGGACCAGAGATCAGTCTCCAAAATAAAAAAGTCAGTCCTTATTTCTATGGGTTGGTATCATGTTATTTCAGTCCCTAATGCATATTATCGGCGACTGAAAAGTCAGTCGCCAATACTATGTTAGATCAGTTACTAACACATGGATTTAGGGACTGAAAATTAGTCCATAAACATTGTTTATAGTCCCTAATACGTTTCGTTGTTTTGTAGATTACCGTACAAAATCAGTCTCTAATAATAGGATTTAAAAAATGATTAGTCTCCGATGAAAGGCTTTAAAGACTGATTGTTAGTCACTAAAAAACAGATGAATTAGTCCTTAATTTGTTTTTCTAGTGACTGAAAATTAGTTTCAAAATATATGTTAATCGATACAAAATAACATTCAAATCAGTCTCCAATATGATGGCGCCGTTCCATTATATTTCTATTATAAACTAAAAGTTAGTGGCAAATACAATTTAATTCAGTCCCCATTCACAATGCATACATGACCCCTTACAATACATGACCCCTTACAATGGTATATAAAACTCCAAACCATAAACAATAATAATAACAATATTTCTTTAAAGCATAATAATCACCAATCCAAATAACAAGAGTTTACAATTCAATATGTTTAAAAATAAAACCAAATTAAATAGAAATAAATTTGAACGTCCTATATATCACTATCGGTGAATGGATCATCGTTGCCATCACCTTCAGTAGTATTTGGTGAGTCTATTGTGCTCTCGAAGTCTGAAATTTTTTGCTCAAGAATTTTGCCAATTTCTTATAATTACGTTTATACGGTTCAAGTTCACTAACCTTTGCTCTCAATTCATTAATCTCAGTCGAGTTTTGTTTAGGTGTTGAGTCAGCTTGTTGAGATGATTCAACTGCTTCTTTCATCCAATAATCTTTTTTCCTCATCACTAGCCCAACACCCACCTCCCATGCTGACTGTTTTGTCTTCTTTCGGCCACAAACACTTTTTATGGCTTGTCTCTATACCAAAATTTAAGATATAATCCTATACCAACATGAGATATATGGCACAAAAATTAGACGCTACTAACCATTGTAAATGCTAGCTGAATCACAAAATTATGAACTGCTGCTCCTTGTGGCTGCATAAGAATTTGCAATTCCTAGAATATGCCATGACATTTCAGCTTTCTTAAAAGTGCCTCATTAGAATTTGCAAGATTATTGAGACACAAATGATAAAAATATTTCAAAACCAAGAATCACCATGGGTCAGCCATAGGACATACCTTTTCAATTTGGCTGACTTCACTAGTTTTGGGGACACGAAAGTGAAGGGCTTCTTCTTTCTGTTGCCTGAAAACACATTAAGGCTATATGTATTTCAAAGTTTATATAAATTCTTCACAACTAGTAACATACAAACAACGATTAGATAGATAGTGATAAAAAGAACTAAAGTTGATCGTTGAGTTTGCTGCACAATGTAACCATGTCCATGAAATTTTTATAGATAAAAACACGAAAGCAAAAAAAAAAAACTTGTAAAAATATGGTTCACCACACAAATAATTACTAAATAATTACAAAAAAAAAATGGTAACAGAAACAATTACCTGTGATCTGATATCTGTTTTTTCGGTTTTAGATGCTGAGGTGAGAAGAGATTCTGATAAAACTTTTAATTTATCAACCTGCATAATGATTAAAAAAAATCTAAATCCGATAATTCGATGTAATAGCACAAGTTCTGTCTCTTTTTACTGTAGTTCATTTTATACATTGTGTGTGCAAGTTTCTTGACATGTCAAACACGTGGAAATTAAGAAAGAGATACTAAGGAAAATCTTACTTTTCGAGCATGATCCTCTGATGTATCACCATTGTTCAACAATCTCTTTTTGAGTAAAAGTGACTCCAGCCTACAACAAAGTCGAACTGGCGAAACGGATTCTTTTATAACCTGAAGCAACACAGTTGAATTTGAATTTTAACAAAATTCAAATCACTATCAACCATGTAAGAGAAATTTGATATTCCAAAATATCAACTCCCTTTCAAAGATATATGCTTTTTAAAATTCTTATTATCTTAGGAATGTATATCAAGTTGCCATGGCAGGTGCTGATGTCATACCTCCAATGTTGCATCGTCTGTTGCATCGAAGTAACTTCCATCATTCCCAACTAGAAGGTCCTGATGTTCAATTCTTTTCAAGTTTTGATGTATTTCTGAGACTTCATAATCTATTCTGGGGACAGATCATGAAACATGAAAATGGAAATATGCAGTTAGCAGTAGTGCAGAAGTAGGTACTCAAAGCTTAGAAAGTTTCGCAATGGAACTTCCATTCAATACATTATACATGCTAACCACATGGAGACTCATTCCTTACCAACCTCAATATGTCAGCATTTATTTTCAGCCCGGAAATTGCACTTTGAGCCAATTCAAGCAATTCTCTCTTCTTTGCCTGTCACAAGTATCATGGCTAGTCATCTTATTTGCAGTATATTAAGACACCCAAAAATGAATTGACTCGGTATTAAACTTACTAGCACTTCATCGTCATAAACAGAGAACACGTTTGACAAATCTAGGATCCTTTCTACAATTACATCATGGACTTCCTTCCCTCCTGTGAGACACAACCTACATCCAGAAGAAAGAGTGAATATTAAAAAGTTTTAATTGCGGTTACTGAATAGTTTTGCACACATAAAGGATAAGGTGAGGAGGAGACAAAACAAATGAATCAGAAAAGTAATAAATATTACCCAAATAGCTCATGTAGTAGCACAATTTCTTCCTCGTTTGGTCCTCCAAGAATCTGATTCAGACAAAAGAGTGAACCTGCGGTTAAACTCCATGAATCAGCAAAGAAAAATCAACTTATTTGAAACTTAACGGAGGCATCATAAACTAGAAACAACCATAAACATGAATCTCAAACAAAATGACGAGGATTCAATACCTAACTGCAATTACAACAGTAAAATTACCAATATATTTCCTAGTTTCTTGCAGTATGTAACAAGTCTTAGAAAAATTTCATTTCAGCCATACATCCGAATAGATGTCGAATATAACTTTATACAAAATGATAATAACTTAATATAACAATGCAGTAATTTATCAGGAACTTTGACTTTTTTCCTGATGTTGTACAACATAATAATTTAAATAAATCACTTCTGTATCAGGATAATCTTAGCAACATTAATTTGTAGAACCAACAATGTTTTTTTATCGAAAGTTAAATACTTAGCCTAGAGAAACCTTTATTTGAGAATGAGATATACTTACCATAGAAACAGTTATGCCTTCGAGAGCCTGACTGTGAAGAAAAACATCTCGGAAATTCACTGGAGATACACCAAGATCTTGGTCATAATGTAGCACCTGTCAATCCAGAAAATAAGTGATGAATAACGACAACATATAAGTTTTATTTTAATGACACTAATGCCTACATACGAATCAGGTATACTACTTGGCATACACTCAGCACTGGAGCAACATGAAAAATGAAAGAATTGGAGAGCAACAGATTATAGGGCCATTTTTTCTACTTACAACATCTGATTTTCCTGGCAAAAAGAATGAAGAAAAACATTCAAAATTGTTCAAAACAAAGGTTTTACATAAAGATTATTCCACATATAACTCAGTATATATAATGATTGAACAATTCTATGAATATATTAGGGCGCACCCCTTGGGTGGTTAGAGCTGAGAACAAACATACACTCTCTTTATTGTTTATAATATAAACCAAAAAAAAAGAAAAAACAACACACACTCTCTCGGCTTCTCTTGTAAACCAAAACCAAACACAATCCCAAAATCAGACTCAAATAAGCTCAGCTTATTAAGAACCAAATGAGCCATATGCATAGACAATAAGCAAATCCAATCCAAAACCGGGACCAAACGGGCTCGACCCAAACCCATACGGGTTTCTTTACCGACCCATTTGCAAAATTTAATAAATCAAACAACATAAACGATTACCACCATACGAATTTATAATCAAAAACATGTTTTAGGCTAGTTTTAATCAACAAAAATCAATATAAATCATTTTATATTCGATTATACATTTAAGAAAATATAAATTAAATATGTGTTTGAGCATACCCATGATGAGAGTAGGATAGGTGAGATGAGGGTGATGGTGGCTCGATTGTGATGGTGGTGGTTATCTCGAACCAAACAACCGAAGCAAACAAACTCACCCCTTGCCTCCCTTGTCTTGATGATGGTGATGGCGTGGAGGATCGATGGTTGGTGGAGCGACGGTGAGATAAGGCGGTGAAGTGTGGCGGTGGTGTGAGTCGGTTCTAGAAAGAAGGAGAAGAGATGAATAGAGAGAAGATAGATCTGACTATCTGTTTTTGATAATTCTAAAGGGAGGTGGGAATGAATGGATGTAAAGTGTTAAGGTTTTGATTTTGGGGGAAAAAGGGGCGGGATCTTGAGCGGGGAGATTGAAATTTGAGGGAAAAGATAGGATTTATTTATTTATTTATTTATTTTTTAAAGTAAAATAGGTAAGGATAAGGCGTAAATGATTTGAGCTTTTGTCGAGTAACTAGAGTTCGTTCGAGCTGATTCTTATCGAGCTTTGAGCTCAAGCTCAAGCCTATCAAATGAACTCGAAATGTTTAATGAGTTGAGCTCAACCTTATATAAGTTCGACTCGAGTTATTGTTGAGTTTTCGAGCTTGTAAATGATATAACATATGTTTTTTATATATTTTGTATGTAAGTGTACTAAGTGTAAATACTTATTTATGAATGTATCGAGCTTTTCGAGCTGAAGTCGAACCGAATTCGATTCTTAGGTTATATTTCAATTTTAATTTGTGTAAGAAAACACATCTTTACAAATAAATCGAGCTTTTCAGTCAAGCTCAAGCCGAGTTCAAACTTTCTCGATCCCGGATAACATGATCGGGAGATCCCTGGATACTTGCTTCTTATTTCTGTGACAAACGGTATACACCTACCAAGCCGGTGCAACCCATGCATGACCGCCTTTAATAACTTCAAATACAATTCATATAACCTTCACACTATAACTATACACCTACCAAGCCGGTGCAACCCATGCATGACCGGTGATAATGGTTAATTCACATGGGTCATGGGTCATGTGCATTAGGTTATCACTGGTCACATTCATTAATGGGTATTTGACATCATATGGGTCATATGCATTGGGTTATAGTTGCTTAGAGTGTCATGTTATGACACATCCATGACTGTTGACAATGGGTAATTAACATGGGTAATGGGTCATGTGCATTAGGTTGTAGTGGCTTATAGTGTCATGCTATCGACCAATACATGACTGGTGATCGACAATGGGTAATTAACATGGGTCATGGGTCATGCGCATTGGGTTGTAGTGGCTTATAGTGGAATGGAACCCATGCATGACCGGTGACAATGGGTAATTAACATGGGTCATAGGTCATGTGCATTGAGTTGTAGTGACTTCTAGTGTCATGTTATCGACCAATACATGACTGGTGATCGACAATGGGTAATTAACATGGGTCATGGATCATGCGCATTGGGTTGTAATGGCGCTTATAGTGTAATGGAACTCATGCATGACAGGTGATAATGCCTAATTCACATGGGTCATGGGTCATGTGCATTAGGTTTTGTAAACTAAGACAAATACTATACAACATTTTTATACGTTTTGTATTTTTTTTATGTTTTCATCCGTTTGTAACGTTTTTCGTCATGTGCATTAGGTAAGGAAACCTGAATGTGGAGTTCCCAAGGCAGGATATGTTGCTTGGGATTAGCTTGATCCATTTCGAGAAAATGTATAGTATTTATAAGGAGACCTTTAGAGGTGTGAGAACCCGTAAAGGCAATATGATGGTCCACGTGGTGTGTAAAGTAGAGTGCGTTGATTGGCTATATGCCTATATGCAACTTTCTTGTTATTATCTTGAATGGAAGTGGTGTGTATAGTATAGTGGATTGACGATTGCTATAGGCATCACGACTTATTATATATGGTAAGAACGTAATAGTCGTTTCTTTAAAAGGGATGTCGCGCTCGATGAAGCAATTGATTGATGTCATTATCCCGATTACACGTCTTAAATTGTCAACACTCAAAATGAAAGCCATTGGTGAATACTAAAGATGTTATGAACGTCTGAAACTTGAATTCTGCTAGAGTACCCACGTGACGGGGGTATAAACCGAGGTTTCGTGCATGAACCCCTAAGTGTTACACATAAATAGCAATCCGTAAATAGGTTTATATACAAACTTACAATTACTAACAACGATACAAATATATGTAGGTCTTAAAAACAAGTGTAGTACATTACAATATATAGAACCGTATATTCTGTCGGTAATCCATTTTCGTCCCTTTTTGTCAGTTTTTATCTGTTTTTGTCCGTTTTTATACGTTTTCGTCCGTTTTTTACGTTTTCGTCCGTTTTTATACATTTTCGTCCCTTTTTTACGTTTTTAGTCCTTTTTTACGTTTTCGTCCATTTTAGTCCGCTTTTTTTTACGTTTTTATATGTTTTCATCCGTTTTTGTCCATTTGTATACGATTTCATCCGTATTTTTATGTTTTCATCAGTTTTTGTCTGTTATATTTTAACGTTTTTAAAATGTTTTCATCCGTTTTAGTCCGTTTTTTACGTTTACGTCCATTTTTATACGTTTTCGTCCATTTTTTACGTTTTCGTCCATTTTGATACGTTTTCGTCTGATTTTAAACGCTTTCGTCCATTTTTATAAGTTTTCGTCCGTTTTTAAACGTTTTAGTCCGTTTTAATCTATTCTTATACATTTTAGTCTTAGCTATGATGTCCATGTATTAGGGACTGAGTTGTGATTCAAATTCAGTCACTAACAAATTTCCCTCCAAACTTTTTTTATTGCGCAAACATATTTGTAACTGAATTTTAGTCTTAGGTATGATGTCCATGTAATAGGGACGCAGCTGTGACTGAAATTCAGTCACTAAAAAATTTCCCTCCAAACCTTTTTATTGTGTAGACATATTTGTAACTGAAACTTAGTCTTAGCTATGATCTCCATGTATTAGGGACCGAACTGTGACTATAATTCAGTCACTAACAAATTTTCCGCCAAAATTTTTTATTGCGCAAATATATTTGTAACTGAAATTTAGTTTTAGATATGATGTACATGTACTAGGGACTGAATTGTCACCCTTATTCAGTCACTAACAAATTTGCCTTCAAATTTTTTTCCCGTACAGGCATATTAGTGACTGAAATTTAGTCTCAGATATGGGGTCACTAAATTGAGGACTGATTTTTAGTCGCCGCAATCCGTCAATAAAAGGTCAGTCCTTAAAAGTATCAGTAACTGATGTTTCAGTTACCGATGCTATGTATCAGCGACTGATATATCAGTCCCTAGAAATTCAGTCTCTGAAAGCCTTTTTTTTGTAGTGAGGGTAACGGGATCACTTATAAACACAAATCGACACGTTATAGTGATCAAAGAAAGGAGGAAGAAAGAACAGAATGTTTTTGTGCAAAGAGGCTTATTTTTCTGACAGAAACAGTGCAATATTTATAGGGACCAGGAGGAGCGAGGGACGGTCCCGTATATATAAGGGACCGTCCTGACATACGCTCCTATTTTTGTCCTGATGTGGTGAAAAACTTATCTGGTTTAGGCGGTAAATATAGCTGTTGGGAGATTTGAAATTTAAATTTATTTTCTTTAATAAAACATTTCTTTTTAATTACAAAAATACTTTTGTAAAAATGTTTTTTCACATAAAAAAGTGAAGTTCTGAGAAAAATAAATTCATTGATCACTTTAATAGTGTCGGTATTGTGTATGTTCACACATGAAGTGATGTTGTAGTCGGTACGTTGTTGAAACGATTTTTCTCGGCTAAAAACTTATCAAGTGTAGTTTTACGTAACGTGTGTTTATATTTTGTGATTATCAAAACGTAAAAAGACCGAATAATGCAAATGACGTTTTTGACCTTATTTGTATTAACAAAATCTACCTTTTTCCAGAAATGGTTCTAGAATTTCCTCATATGTTGCTACTTCCTTGGTTGATGGTTGGTATTTGTCTGGACCTTGAAGCATGTACAAAAGATCGTCGTTGATGTACTAAACCGAAGGTGTGGTATATGATCTTGGAACTCTCGGGATTTGTTTCCAAAGTGGAGAACGTTCTCTTCATCTTGGTCTGAACCCTTCATTTTAAGCTCTTGAAGCTTTTTCTTTCGATTTTGTTTTATCCCAAGAAGTTGAGGCATTTAACGCTTTAGATACCTCTTGATCGACAAATCTTGTGTTCAAGTCACGATCACTCTTGAACTTGTAGATTATCGAATCATAGATACTTTGCATTCTTTTCTCCAATGGATCATCATCCCTGATATTTAATCAAAATCGTTCATGCAGATTGGAGAATAACTGGTCCAGTTGTGTTGTAGGATCTTCAAATTGTTCACCCGTTTGTATTGGATCCTTTAACACATCATCGAATTCATCATCATCGTCGATATCTGACACACCGAACCCTCCGAGATCTGGAGGTATATCTCCTTCCCAATACATTATGTCAGTCCAAAAGTCTTCTTCCACATCCGGTCATACACCTTCCTTTTGAGTTTCATCCCCAACTGATTCATCTTCCATGTTCACATCTTCATATTCGTTGGTTTGTTGTTGTGAACTGGATTTGTTGTGTTGTTGTTGTGGAGCTGAAGCTTTTTTATGTGTTGAGAAAGTTGTAGTTGTTGTAGATCGTGGTCTCTTAGCGCTTTTCTCCCCCTCAGGATCATCCTGATCGGGATCATCCTGACTGCGCTTTCGTGACTGCGGACGACATTGACTTTCCAACTCGAATACCCTTGTTGACAATTTCTTAATCGTCTTTATTTCCTCATTATTATTTTTCTTTAGTTTCTTCTCGAGGTCTTTAGGTTGATTGTCAGCTTGGGTTGTTGTCGGTGGTTCAGCTTCAGGCTCCAGTAGTCCATTGTATATTTTGGGGTGAGCTTGTTTTAGTGAATCATCATTTAAAAACCTATCTAGCATTATCTCTGACAGACGTTCCAATAATAGTGTTTTTGTTGATGACGAAGATCCAGCTTGAGATTCACGTTGTTGTTCGGCTGAGAATCTTGCGTCCATGTCAGCTCATATCTTCCCCATTACTTCATTGAAGTGTGTGGTTGTAATAAATGAAACCGGTTTGGCTCGAATTCTTGTGAATAGAGTTGATGTTGAGGTTGCCGGGATATGTTTCAATGGAATAGTTGTTGATGATGGTTGTTGTGAAGTGTGAGTTGTGATCGGGGTTGTTGTTGTTTTAAGTGGTATTGTTGTTGTTGTTGTTGTTGGTGTGGTTGTTGTTGTTGTTGTTGGTACTGATGGAATGCCTTTGGTGGTAACGGGATGAGTGAGCTGGTGTTGCTCAGTGGACCTAGACCTACTGGTTTCATTCTTCGTCTGCGTCCTAAGCTTCTTTCTATGTGTGTCATCTCCGTCCCCCTTATTATCTCCATCATCGTCATCCGGACGATCATAACTATGCTTAAACTCCTCACTATCCTTATCCTCCTTAGAAGGTCCACTAAACACCTTATCCTTCCCCACACCATCTTTGCCTTCGTTTATTTTCCTATATTCATCAGTTTGTGGCTCGATAAGTGTGTCCCTTTCTTCATTATCATCATCGTCTTACAACTGCCTAAGCTTACCCCCCGGCTTAGTTCTATTCCTTGCCGTAGTTTTCTTTCTCGTCCTAGGGGTTCCTACTTTGGCGCTAGACTCTACTTTTACCTTATGCGCTCCCGGGGTAGGTCCGCTCGGTTTTGAGCTTCCCATAGGAGCGTTAACTAACTCCATGTACTCCTTGTATGCATCTGACTCCTTGTCAGCAAAATCCAGTAGGGATTGCGGATTGGCATAGGTGTATTATTGGTAACAATAGATGCACCAGATGTACTATTCATATATGGTTCGTCTGCTGTAGGATCGTCTTGTCTTCTTGAGATATTCGAATGTTGCCTCATGAATTGGGCAATCATCAACTTGATGTATCTGACAAAGGGAATGCACACATTCTTCTTCTTTGTTGACTTCCGGACATGATCTACTAAATCAGTGTTGATCCCAGTTGAGCTTCACGATCTTATTAATTACTTTAGATATTGATCTAAAGCAATCGGTATAGAAACTGATCTTGAGTTGTATATCAAATATTATGTGGAACTTAATATTTGATCTTAAGAAGAATTAAACACAAAAACGAATTCTCAAACAACATTCAATATATTAATACGATTGCTCGATAGCAATAGGGTTACAAGAAACCTTGAAGTGTAAAACCAATAATGATACGTATCACTAACCTAACCCTAGATCCTCCTTTTATAGCGTAAGGAGTCCTAGTCGGTTTACAAGACTTTCTATACAAGAAAAATATCTTTACGTATCTTTTCTATACTTATCCTTAACATACTATACATATCTAATAAGCAGCAGAGTAACTAGTCTAGCAGCAGAGTCTTCGTGGGCTAGCAGCAGAGTTACACCTTGCTTATTATCCCAATCCAGCAGAGTTACAAAACAGCAGAGTTATAGTCTAATCAGCAGAGTCACTTAACTGATCAGCAGAGTAACACTTAGTGTATTTCACGACCAGCAGCATCTTTAGACCCAACAATCCTCCCCTAAACTTGATATTTTTCTCCAAAAATCATCAAGTTTCCTTTAAACCCAGCTAATCACCAGGAGGATGCTTCCAAACACTTTACTGTTTTGAAGTCTTTGATTCAAGAATCTTCTCATATTTCCTTATCAGTTTAAAAGCCTGATCATCTGAAAAGAAACTATTTTGCAATGTCAACATTCCAGGCTTTAACATCTGAGTAATAACTGCTGTATTGTTATTCAAAGGGTAGTCCTTCTCCACAAGCATATAGACCTTAACACCCTTACAAACCAATTCATGTACTCTACAAGATTGATACAAATACCACTTATCAACTCTGGAGTTCAACAAATCCCTCCATTCAAGATCTCTCTCATCAGGCTCAAACATGTTCTTCAAAAAATAATAGTGAATTCTTTCATATATCACCTCTGGTCTCTGATCACTATATTTTTCTTTATACAATCTCCACATCTGTATCACATCATCTGTATCCCTAAAATGTAACATCTGAGAAAATCTAACAAATCCATAATAAAGATGATTAGACCTCATAACCTCCCAGTCAAGCTTCACTTCCATCCCTGACTGTATGTGAATAAGATATGATTGAATACTTGGTATCTAAAGGAACTGCATTTACTATCTCTGGTTCCTTTTGTGGTACATGAGCTGTGAAATCCATTGTTCTTTTCATGTCATCAGCAGTTACCTCTTCAAAATGATACTCATCACTTTCTTCTTTTTCTAAATCACTCACCACCAATGACTGAGTTCTTCTTCTCTTCCTAGCTACCTGCTTTATTCTTCTACCATATCTCTTTATACCAACAGTAGGTTCAGGCTTTTCCTCTTCAATTACATTCTCTTTCTCTTTCTCAACATCTGATACTTTGGCCATTTTAACATTTGACTCAGGATTCATATAAGCATTTGATGCTACTTTGATTCTTGTCAACTCTTTGATCTCAGCATCAGTTAAAGGTTTAAATTTTCTCTCCATCTCTTTCTTAGCATCCTCAAACTTCTGCTTGACTTCTTCATTAGAGTATGGCTTCAACTCCTTCAATTTCCAACCTTTCATATTCCTCAGATATTGCTCATGAAGAGTTCTTTGTTGCCTTGCAGTTGGTGGTCTACTCACCTTTTTATTATTTCTTGCAACCAAAAGCCTTTTCTTATTCTGCACAATAGCTTGATGAATCCAGTCATTAATACCTTCATCTGTAAAAACATCATCCGTCTCTACTTTCACTTTCTCCCATGCCATAGCAGCTTTACATCTTGCCTGCTCATTTTCCCATGCAGCCACTTTTGCTTCAACTTCAGATTGTTTCTCAGATTGTTGCTTTTGTTTCTCCATTGCTTTGTCATACTCAGCTTTTTCTTCATCAGCAACCCTCTGAGCTTCTTCTGCATCCCACCTTTCTTGCAAATGTCTAGGCCATTCCTCAATTGGAACTTCATTAGGATCAGGATAAGGTTCAAGTTCTTCCACCATTTTCTCCTTACCCTTACCCTTGTAGGTAGGTGGTTGAACAGGTTTTCTTGTTGGCACAGGCTCTTGTATGACAACTCCTTTGGCTTTAGGTCTTGAGACAGTCACTTGTTTTGGTTTTGGTAAAGATTAAGCAGCTGGTTGTGATTGTGGTTCAGGTGTTGGTTGTGTAGGTGTAGGTGAAGATTCTTTTGGTGCAGGTGTTTTGTTTCCAAGGTTAAGCAATACTTGGGCTAAGGGCATTGTGTCTTCATCAAATTCACCAGCAGAGTGATTAAGCCCATCAGCAGAATTGTTTCTCCCATCAGCAGAAAGTTCTGCATTAACAGCAGAGTAACCTTTTCATTTATGTCCACTTCAACCTCCCCTGAATCTTTGAGTACCTCTCCTGAACCTGCTACATCCTTCTGATCATTCCTCCCCTGTTTGGAAGCATCCTCTCCCAAACATGGTTTGGAAACTTTCAATTGTGAAGATCTTGATTTCAGCATCCCCTCAAGATGTGTAATCCTAAGCTTAAGTCTTCTGATTTCAGCACCCTGAGAAGCTTTGACTGTCTTTAGCTCCTTTCTAAGACCAAGAACCTCCTATGACAATTTTGTACATGTATTCGTCAATTCCTGTAATTGTTTCATGATATCCTCACAACTTCGGTCTGTGTGACCTGACCCGAGAGGTTGATCACTGGAATTGGCATTGTGTATAGATGTTTTAACCGTCAAATCCTCTGTTTCAAGTTCAATGCTAGCCTCAACACTTCGACCTGTGTTACCTGGTCCGAGAGGTGTATCATGGGCATTGTCATTTTGTAAATCAGTGTCCATCAATTCATGTGTTTCATCCCTGTCCTCATCACTTCGAGATGTGTTACCTTCTCCAAGAGGTGAATCTTTGGACACAAACTCAGTCTCAACCCTAGGTTGAACATTTGAGCCCCCCATATTAGCCATTTGGTTGGGGTTACCATCAGTTGTATTAGGTTCTTGAGAACCTTCTACAATAGATGTTGCCATGGTTGAGGTCTTAGGTATGTTAGCACTGTCCTGTTCAACTACTAAGTTGGAAACAGTAGTGCCAGCCTCTTCCATCATGGTACCTACATCACCTGTACCAGCCTCATCTGCATCCATACTGACATTGGTCTGAGGTGTCACAATGTCCTCTTGTTGTGAAGTCCTAGGTGATTGGGTATTTTGGGGTTCATTGGATGATGATACATTCAAACTTGTAGATGAGGATGTGTGATGGGAAGCTGTAGGAGTTCTAGCCTCTTCATCCTCATTCACTGCAGCCACAATATTCAAAATGTGTTCAGATAGGGGAGTTATAGCCCCAGAAAAACCTTTTCCATTCTTCTTCAGAAAAGCAAACATCTTGATTGCCATTCTGCTACTTGGCTCAATGTTGTTATGTTCCAAGGGTTCTTTTAGTTGATTGTTGATAATGAGCTGCAAAAACCTTGGATACAAATAAAATTGCTTCTTAACATACTTCTTCATACCCTCAAAAATCATTGATGAAAAATTAAATGGTTGTCCAGTGGCCAAACAAACTAAGGCCATTGCTTGAGGAGCACTAAACTCATTCCATCCTCCTACTTTGGGAAACAAGCAATGCTGAAGAGTATGCAACAAAAACTTCCAATGTGGGCAAAGCAGACCTTTATAAAAAGTTCCAGTAGTCTCAGGCCTCTCATACCCAATTTTCTCAAGCTCAGTTAAAATAACCTCAGTGGTAAGATTAGGGGTGTTGGAACACCTGATAGATGAAGGCTTCTCTTAATAGTTGTTTCACTAACGACAATAGTCTCTCCATCTACACTACCTATTAACCTTTCCTCCCCGTCGAGTGTATCTAGCTTAACAGTTGACCAATACTGGTGCATATGAGATTTAATAATGGGAGGATCAACTGTTAAAGCATACCTTAATCGAGATGCACTAAGAAAATCCATAACTTCATGAAATCCCGCAGCAGCTGAAACCTTACTAAGAAACGCAATCTGATTATGCTCATCAGGAAACTTTCGTCTAGCCATAATGATTTGGGGGTTTTGGATTTAATGAGATGAATGAGTGTTCTGGGGTGAGAATTGAATGTAACTTTGAGAAATTAAAAGTTAATGAGATCGAAATGGTGTGTGAGACCGTTTTGATCTAATTAGGTTTTAAGACGCGCCAAAATTTTCAATTTAACCCCTTTACTTTCAAACTCAGCAGCAGAGTTATGAAAAGTTTGACTAAAAGTCAACTTTCCCAAAATCTTCAAATTTAATCCCTTAAAACAATACCAACCCCGCATTTAATTCTATAAATCCCTCATTCGCTTAGCAAATCCCCAATTGCACAAACCCTAACACCAAAAACAAATAACCATGAGTTCATCCAAAGCACCGATCATTGACATTTCATCAGATTCCTCTTCAGATAATTCACAAGGATGGGCAGATTACTTTCCTCCAAGTTCATCTTCAGCACAACAAAAAGGCAAAGCGATTGTTGAAGAAGAATTTTCTGACCCGCTTCCATCGACTCCATCTTCCTTTGTAGATTCTAATGATGATGAAGAAGCAACAGCATGGCCAAAATCCATGACATATTATCAAGGTTCCTAGGAAATTGATCCTCCTAACCATCCTTTGACTGTCGAGCTTCAGCGACAAATGGAGAACGCTGCTGCCGCCTTTGCGAAGAGTGTCAATCCGCCGCAACCAAAGCCAAGTACAGTAGAGCAGGAAGTCCCTGTTCCAAAGAAAAAGCAGGAGAAGAAACAAGCTCCAACTTCAAGCCAACAGCAGAGTCTACCACCAAGACCAGTGATACTTGCACTTCCTTGCAAGCAAGTGTCTGAACATATGGGAACCAGAGGACCTCGCAGTAAGGTGATGCCTGATTTTGTGGGGAAGGGAAAGGAAAAAACTTGATAAGGGATAGGTGTGTTTAGGTTGTGAATCCTTGGGCCTTGTTTTCTTTTGAACTTCTTTTGAACAATGATGTAAGGAAACTTTATGTTGTACTATGCTTTTGTGATCAATGAACTTTATCTTTCCTTTCTTTACTTAATTGTGTATTCATGTATATCTGCAAAAGGTTAGTAGAAAACCACAAACACAAGCAAGAATATCTCACAATAGCAGCAGAGTAGCATAGCAGCAGACAACCAAACAACAACAACTTAAGAAACAGCAAATTTTGACTTAACAACATCACCAATCCTTACAAAATTTTACAAAAACATACAGAGATAAGATGTTTAAGATTAAAGATTTATCATGCCAATACTAGCAACTAAGAATTGAAATCTACTTATATCAAAACTTTTGGTAAGTAGATCAGCAACATTATTGTCAGTATGTATTTTAACCACTTGAATTAACTTTTTCTCATAACAATCTCTAATAAAATGATGTCTTATCTCTATGTGTTTTGTTTTAGAATGAAAAACAGGATTTTTAATAATACACATTGTGCTGTTGTTGTCAATGAAAATTTTTGTGTTCATGAAATTGTACCCATAATCCAGCAGTTGGTTCTGAATCCAGAGCACTTGTCCACAGCAGCTAGAAGCAGCAACATATTCTGCTTCAGTTGTTGAATTAGCCACTACTATTTGTTTCTTACATTGCCATGAGATTAGCCTATGTCCAAGGTATTGACAGCCTCCAGTGGTTGACTTTCTATCCAAACTAGCTCCAGCATAGTCACTATCTGAGTATGCTATCAAGTCAAAGGGTGAATTATTAGGATACCAAAGGCCCAATTTAGGTTGACCCTTTAGGTACCTAAAAATTCTTTTGACCACTTCCAAGTGTGAAACTTTTGGGGACACTTGAAATCTAGCACAAGCACACACAGAAAACATGATATCTGGCCTTGAAGCAGTCAGATACATCAATGAACCAATCATTGATCTATAAAGATGTACATCAACCTCTACCCCATCTTCATCCTTGAGCAAAGGTTTGTTTTTATCCATTGGTGTCTTAGCTGCTTTCACATCATTGAAACCAAATTTCTTCAACATATCAGCCACATACTTGTCTTGGCTAATAAAAATCCCATCTGATTTCTGCTTGACTTGAAGCCCCAAAAAGTAAGTGAGTTCACCCATAGAACTCATCTCAAACCTATTATGCTCAGCTTTTCAAATCCTTCACATAACACCTTATTTGTTGAACCAAAAATGATATCATCTACATAAACCTGAACAAGTAGGATATCCTTTTTGTCTTTCTTAATGAACAATGTTTTATCAATGGTTCCTCTGCAAAAACCATTGTTCAACAAATACTTGGATAAGGTGTCATACCAAGCTCTAGGAGCTTGATGTAGTCCATACAGTGCTTTCTTCACTTTGTAGACCCTATCAGGATACTTAGGATCTTCAAAACCAGGTGGTTGCATCACATATACCTCTTCAGGAATCTTTCCATACAAGAAAGCACTTTTCACATCCATTTGATACACAAGAAAATTCTTGTATGAGGCATATGCTAAGAATAATCTGATAGCCTCAATTCTTGCAACTGGGGAAAATACCTCATCATAATCTATTCCTTCTTCCTGAGTGTATCCCTGAGCCACTAGTCTAGCCTTATTTCTAATAACAATTCCTCTTTCATCTCTTTTACATCTGAACACCCATTTTGTACCAATTGCTCTTTTTCCATTAGGCAAATCCACCAATGTCCAGACTTCTTGAAGCTTGAACTGCAGTAACTCCTCTTGCATAGCTTCAACCCAACTTTCATCTTTCATTGCCTTGTGAATGGTTTTGGGTTCTTCTTGAGATAGGAAACAGGCAAACATACAATTTTGTAAATCCTTGTGGCTATTCCTCTTTTTAAGAGTTTGAGCAAACAATCCTTGATCAAGCAAATCACTCAAACCTTTTGATTTACTTCTGGTCTGAACAGCAGAGTGAACATCACCAATTATCTGCTCCTTTGGATGATGCTTATGGATCCTGGTTGTTGGAGTGGGACTAACAGGTATATCAGTCTCCAAATTGGATAAATCAGCTTCAGCACCAAAAACATCAACAATCTCATCATCAGTGTCCACATACACTTCTTCTAATTCAGGCATTTCATTAGAAGAATCATCATAAGAATCACCATCTTTATCAGCAGTAGAGTCCTTGGGCATAGCAGCAGAGTTACCAAACCTAACAGCAGAGTGTTTTGGCCTGACAGCAGAGTATTTTGGCCTATCAGCAGAGTGTTTTGGCCTGGCAGCAGAGTTGAGAGAACTACTGCTTTGTGTATTCCCATGTTGCCCATCAATTTCTGACTCTTCATTCCTTTCCTTATCATCATTCTTGTCATCATGAGAAGGTTCATCATCACCTCTGCATTAACCTTTGGTACTTCCTTATGAACAGCATCATCATCTGAACTCTTTCTTTCTTTATCTGTTGGAGAGAAGTACTGATCAAACTTCCATTTTTCAATTAAAACAAACTCCTCTGCAGATCCATCCTTCTTTGCTTGTGTACCTGCATTAGGGTTAGTTTGTGTACCTGCAGACATGTTGGTAGTACCTGCAATGACTGGTTGATAATTCATACTTTTTGTTAAGGAATCAATATCAAACATCCATTCAGGACCTTTTCCATCAACATTAGGTGTGGTTTCTCTAATTTTAACATGCAAATTTTCCACCACATGCCCAGTCCTTTGATTGAAGACCCTAAAAGCCTTACTTTCAGTGGAGTATCCAACAAAGTAACCTATGTCTGCTTTCTCACTAAACTTGCCTAAGTGGTCAATGGTGTTTAAGATAGTGACAGGACACCCAAATGGTCTAAAGAAATCTATGAGTGGTTTCCTACCATGCAATAACTCATAAGGGGTCTTATTGTGAGGCTTAACTATCTTACTTCTATTTTGCACATAGCAAGCAGTGTTGACTGCTTCAGCCCAAAAGATAGTGGGTAACTTAGACTCTGACAACATTGTCCTAGCAGCCTCAATTAATGTTCTATTTCTCCTTTCAGCAACACCATTTTGCTGAGGAGTTCTAGCCACACTAAATTGTCTAGTTATACCCTTTTCCTCACAGAACTGATTCATCACTTGGTTCTTAAATTCAGTTCCATTGTCACATCTGATGATCTTAACTTTGTGATTAAATAGGTTTTCTATCCTTGTAATAAAAGCCTTAAGAATGCCAGGTGTCTCATCCTTAGTAGCTAAGAAGAATACCCAAGTAAATCTACTAAAATCATCAGTGAACACTAAGCCATACATCTTTTTGTTCAAACTTTTCACATAAGTAGGTCCAAATAGGTCCATGTGTAACATAAACAAGGGTTCAGTAATAGAATTCACCAATTTGGACTTACAAGATGCTCTATGTTGCTTTCCCATCTGACAAGCAACACATACTTCAGGGTTCTCAAAAACCTTTGAAGGTAACCCTCTGACCAAGTTTCCTTTCACCAACTTGTTGATAGCCTTGTAGTTCAAATGGCCAAGCCTTCTGTGCCATAGTTTGGATTCATCAATAGTGGCTTTGGCAAACAGACAAGTTAAATCTCTTTTGGGAATAATGTTCTTTATGTCCACACTGTATATGTTGTCATTTCTAGGGACTTTAAGAAGTACTAATTTATCATCAGGTATCTTATAGTCGGGAGATAAGACAAGACATTCAGTGTCTGTAAAAAGAACAAAATTCTTTCTGTCACACATTTGTGAGACACTAAAAAGATTGAACTTTAGTCCATTCACCAAATACACTTTCTCAAAATCCAATTTTCCAGTTCTGATGATGCCTTTACCAACAATTTTACCTCCTTTAGGATCATTCCCAAAGGCAACATATCCACCATCCAAAGCTTCAAAGTTTTCCAAATTGCTCTGGTCTCCAGTCATGTGTGAAGAGCATCCACTATCAAAAATGCATTTATCCTTTAGCTCCTTTTGTAGATTGCCCTGCACAAAAAGTAAGAGAATTAGTTTCTCTTTGGGACCCAAGCCATTACTGACTTGGATCTGCCTTGTGCATCAAAGTAGTCAAATTTATTCAACTGCATTGGTGCACTGCTGTGTCTGAGAACATGATCTATAACTTTAACTTTAGGTTTCCAGACCCAGCAAGCTGAGGCCTTAACAGCATAGAAATGGTTGCCCACAACAGTATCAGTAACAACTTTAGGCAAAACAGCAGAGTCTGCCTTAGCAGCAGAGTTTGCCTTAACAGCAGAATCAACTATGTCCTTCTTTATGGGCCCTTTTGGTGCAATAGGAGAGATAACTCTAGAAGTACCATCTCTTATCAAAACTTCCTTGGGAACCATGTTTCTTTTGGGATGTGGGTGAGTCTTTCTGGCAAAGTTTCTATGGTTCACCCTTGTATATTGGTTCCACACTGGTTTTTGATAGTAGTAGCACTCATCTTGCAGATGATCAAAACTACCACAACCATAACATGCCTTTTTAAGTAATTGAAAATCAGTACCTAATCTTTGTGAAACTAGGTTGTTCCAATTTCTCTGGTTTCCTCTAGGCAAGTTATTGGTTTTCTTAGGATATACTCTAGGTGTGTTTTCATACTCTGCCATCTTCCTAGAGATACCTTTACCTAGCTTAGGCTTAACAAACTCAACCTTTTTAGCCTTAGGTGCTTTTGATTCAACAACAGCAGGAATTTCTTCCTTTTTGTTCTTAGGGGTTGAATCAGATTCTACAACTTCATCATCACTGTCAGACTCCCAATCTTCAATAAGGGGTGCATCAGACCACTTTTTCTCAACCTTAGGTGACTCTATTTTGGTTTCACTAGTTTCACCTACAGGTTTAGCCTCAGACTCAGGTATGAAAGACAATGTCCTAGTAGGAAAGGCATTGGCACTAAGTTTCTTAGGGTGAGCAACAGCATTATATCCTAGACCACTGCCTGAGTCTGCAAAGTGTCTTCCTATTGGTTTACTGAGAATGTCAGTGGCAAATTGTTGTTTTTCCACCCTAACAATATGTTTTTCAGTCTCACTTATAGCTGAATCTTTAGCCTGTTCGGCCTCTTCTACTTTCTCCATAAGAACCTTAATCTCACAATCTTTCTTAATAAGTTCATTTTCTAGAATAGTGATCTTATCAAGATATTCAATTTCAGCCTTTTTATAGAATTCTAGCTTCTCTTCTAAATTCTTTAAACCATATTCATAACTAAGATTGTCTAACTTAAGTGTTTCATTCTCCATTTTAAGGTTTCCATTGCTAGACTTAAGTATTTCAATTGTATCAGAACATGATTTAAAAGAACAAGATGATTCATTAGATACCTCAGAGTCTGATCCAGAGGAAGAGTAGGCCATGAGAGCAATATGTTGTCCTTGAGGTTCTTCATCAGCCACCAATGCATAGTTAGGACCATCTTCAGCATGATCACTCCAGTCATACTCTCCTAACCCATCACATGACACCATAGCAGTAGTAGGATTTGGCTCTTCATCAGTAGACTTCTTGACATTCTCATTGTTCCTTTTTGGTGCTCTGCACTCTCTAGCAAAATGTCCCTTCTTATGACAGTTGAAACATTCAGCCTTTGATTTGTCAAATCCCACATTCTTGTTCCTTCTGAACTTCATCTCTTTACCAGTTCTTTTAAGAAACCTTCTTGCCCTCATAGTAAGCATTGCAAACTGCCATTGCATGTCAATTTCTTCAACATCATCAGGATCAAGTTCATCCAGATCTTGAGGCATAACTGAAGTACTTGTAGTAAGTTCAGCCAAATAAGCACAAATAGCAGCATCACTGATGGTGTTGGTGTTGGTAGAGTCAGCAGCAGAGACATGTGAACCAGCAGCAGGAATGAAAGTACCAGCAGCAGAGTGCTGTTCTTGATGACTACCAGAATTCTTGTTGCTTGAGGAAACAAAATCAAGATTGTTTGTGGTTGAAGATGAACTTGACAATCCCTTGACTTCAGATTCATATACTTTCAAGTTGTTATACAGATCATCCAAAGTCATCTTCTCAAAATCTTCCTTGTGCCTCCAAATCACTGTGTGAGTGTTCCATTCAGAAGATAGACTTCTCAGAAATTTTAGATTGATATCTTCTTGGGATACATCAATCTTTAATAGAGCCATCTGAGTGGTCAACTTATGAAGCCTATCATAAGTTCCCTCAATGTTCTCAGAACTCAAAGCAGTAAAAGTTTCGAACTGATGCTTCAGTAGATTCTTTCTTGATTTCTTGGTAGCTTCATTCCCACCAAATCGAAGTTCAATAGCTTCCCATAAATCCTTAGCAGACTCAATATGATTAAAACTTATTTGATAATCATTAGGTATTCCCATCATGAGAATACTGTGAGCCTTAACCTCCAATCTTCTCTGTGCTTTCTCCTCACTTGTCTTGAGAGTCAAGACTGATCCAGTAGCAGTCTTGGCTGGTTGACTGTCGCCATGTAGAACAACTTCCCAAAGTGAGTAATCAACCATTCTCATGTATTGTTGAATTCTCATCTTCCAGATCTCGTACTCTCCAGTCTTGAGCATGGGAACTCTTGATGCAGTAACCATGTGTGTTGAATCGGATTCCATTGCTAACTTTGATGATTAACAGATCTTGTATTCAGTAATTCTTCTTGGTACCAGCTTCTAGTCACAAGCTCTGATACCACTTGTTGATCCCAGTTGAGCTTCACGATCTTATTAATTACTTTAGATATTGATCTAAAGCAATCGGTATAGAAACTGATCTTGAGTTGTATATCAAATATTATGCGGAACTTAATATTTGATCTTAAGAAGAATTAAACACAAAAACGAATTCTCAAACAACACTTCAATATATTAATACGATTGCTCGATAGCAATAGGGTTACAAGAAACCTTGAAGTGTAAAACCAATAATGATACGTATCACTAACCTAACCCTAGATCCTCCTTTTATAGCGTAAGGAGTCCTAGTCGGTTTACAAGACTTTCTATCCAAGAAAAATATCTTTACGTATCTTTTCTATACTTATCCTTAACATACTATACATATCTAATAAGCAGCAGAGTAACTAGTCTAGCAGCAGAGTCTTCGTGGGCTAGCAGCAGAGTTACACCTTGCTTATTATCCCAATCCAACAGATTTACAAAACAACAGAGTTATAGTCTAATCAGCAGAGTCACTTAACTGATCAGCAGAGTAACACTTAGTGTATTTTACGACCAGCAGCATCTTTAGACCCAATAATCAGCCCAGATCATCTGCATAATTAAGTGGCGTTGTTCACTATACCATACATAATTTGGTAAAGTGTTGTAGTGCCTCGATCCATCCCTGTTTCTTTACCCGTTATACAACGGTTCAGAATTGAGAAGAGCGTAGCCCATCTCGCGGGTATATACTTTCTTTTAAATGCTGATAATCTTTTGAATTTTTCAGCACCTTCAACATCTTTGTCATACCTTAGCTCAAGGAAGAATTCTTTGAGCTGATTAACGTTGTGTGCTTCTTCAAAATCTTCATAATTTTCATGATTTGCGTCAGGAAGATTAAGTGTTGTACGAAGATCTTCTCATATCAAATTGACTTGTTGTATCTCAATTGTACTTTGAAGAGTATCAGGCTTGACATATTCCAGGAGCACAACATGACGCCAGAATTGTTGTATGTATATCAGTGGAGTGGTAGAGTCTGATGATGATAGAGTAGGATAAATTGGGTGATTTCGGAGAATTTCCGGGATAATGTTTTGATCACATTTGAAGGAGTTAAGGATGAATCGATGATTGCAATCACCAATTCTGAGGAATTCTGCTTCAGGAACAAGTTCTTCTTTAGTGGGTACATCAGCAGCTAGAACATCCTTCTGAATGTGTTGTGGTTGATCTTGAACTTGTTCCTGAGCCATTTTTGTGAATATGATTCTAAAATGATACGAAAGTTGTAAGTATATGGATAAATTTAAATTCATTTATTTTCTCTCTATCTGTTTTTGTATGCTCTGGCATTTTTTTTCGAGCATATTTCTTTTATTTTTCTTTTCTTATGCTTTCTTGCTTTTATAGCATAAGCGCATGCTCTTTTCTTTTCACATGCGATTTAATTCTCTCTATCTGTTTTTGTTTTTCCTCACCAAAAGTTTGTGTTGTGATACTTTTTCAAAACATTTTTGAGGTTTAGATTGTACGTTGTTTTATGTTGTTCATACTTTAAAATATACGTTCATCTAACTGTCTTAGATTGTTTTGTGAAAAAGTATCAACATTTGTTTCAAACTTAAATAATCTAGTTTATACTAGATGACTTGATTAGAAAAACATTTACAAATATAATTTAATTGCACGAGCGTGAGATTTCTTGATAAATGACTAAACTTTGAACTCCCTATTACATTGCCTAGTTAAAGGAGTCCATTATTAGCTTTTAGGTGATAACTATTCCTAATAACTATCTTGAAGATGAGAAGTTCTCAGTTAAATAAAGTATAAGTCGTCTCAAAAGAGCTTTTGTTGCATAAGTGTGAGATTTCCCTAAACGTATCAAAACCTTGAATACTCAATTACGTTGCGTAGTTAAAGGGATACATTATCATTTTTGACGTGACAACTAGCCCTAATAACCAACTTGAAGATGAGATATTCTTAGTTAAGACCGTGTCGAGTTGTCTCAAAACCATTTGAAAACAGATTTGAGTGAAACACATTTCAAGGTTGCATGAATTGTTTTTAGTTTTAAAATTCATGGCTTTGGCAACCGAGAAAGAATTTGAATTTTATCCGTCAAAACCATTCATTCACATTGACATAATAAAATGTCATTCACAAAGTGTATATACAATCATAGAAAAGTCTATTTATTTAATAAAACATATGCATATCGAACTACGTAAAGGCAATATCGGGATACAATCCTATTCTAATCCAAAGTAAACTAATCATATGCAAATTTTGTTCAATAGTCTTAAAAAAAAACTTCTTTTTGCAAAAGATTAGATTTTTCTCATTTAAATGGGTTTTCAAAGATTTTGAACTACACTTTTGTTTGAAAATTGGCTCATTTTTTAACTTTTACTTTTTGAAAAGTTATTTTCAAAAATTTTGAAGTTTTGAACAAGTTGTGATCAAAAGTATTTCTTTGTCAAAATTTGTTAAAATGTTTGTGAAAATTTATATAAGTATAAAACTTATAAAAGTTTCGCAAAGATTTTAAAAAATTTGGGCAGAGTAACATTTAGAAAATAGTGGGTGACAAAGTTTTGCAAAATCTGCTATCGCAGGATTTGGTATCGCAAACATGGTCAAATATAGTCAACTGTCACAAAAGATAAGAACAGGTATCGCAAAATAATGTTGTGATAGTAAGCTGCTATCGCAACAAGTTTTGTAAATTGCTATCGTAAGAAAAAGTTGTGATAGCAAGCTATCACAATGCTTTTAGGAAAAGGGCTATCGCAAGGCATCAGTTGCGACACGTGTGTGAAACAGCTGTTGCAACCAAAGTCTCGCAGATTTTAAATTCAGTTTTTGGCTCTATCCAAAAGTCTCGCAAACCACCATTATTGGTGTTGCAACCCTGACTGTTCGCCTTCGACCCAAGATTGACCCTTTTTGCCCCAAATCAAGCCATTTAAGTTCCAATTTTCTTTCATAAAAGTGATCTAAACATCCTATCTCAGTCATCTAACCACAAGAATTCAATCAAAACACTCTAAATTGCAAACTCAAAAGCGATCTAAGTGTTATGAAAATACGCAACCCTAACTAGCAGTTTTTGATCATTGTAATGCATAAGAATGGTTGAAATTCATAACAAAAATGTAAAAAAAAATAGTTAAAGGCGTTTGTAAGATAGAGGTATTGTGCAAGGAGAGAGAGAGTTGTGATAGTGAAAAGCTTGTGTGTGTTTTTCTCTCGCAGTCAAGTGGGTGGGTTATTAACCCTTTTGGACTTTTTGAACTTTTTGATTGTGACCCAGTTCTGCGAGAGTTTTGTACTGGGGGAGGGTTCAAAGCAGTTTTTAATAGTTTAGCAAAACTCACCTTTGTTTTATGCTCCCTTTCACACAAAGTCCTTTTTATTCACATTTTATCTTTAACAAAGTTTTGAAACATTTTAGATCTTTTTATTGATTGTTTGTGTTATATAAAAAATGTTTAAATAAAATTATCACTCCCCCTCGAAGTGATGGTATTTTCCCAACGTTTTAACAATATTTTCCCATTTTTCTTTGCAACAACATTTTATGTTTTTGATTTCCAACAACTTTAAACAACTTATTCAATTGAATTCAAAAACAAACTTCTATTTTTCTCCCCCTCAAAAATAGCTTAATATTTTAAACTGTTTTTGATCCATTCTTAAGGTGGGTAGCATTGTTTTTGAAATTTTATTCTTACTTGAGCTAAAAATGATTATATTAATAATCAGAAAAACGTGCTCAAGAATTGTTTATCATGAGCAAAAAATTTTAGAAAAAGGTTTTATAGAAAGCTTTTTGTAAAATCTTGTATAAATTTTGCTCACGATAATTAAGAAGATTTCTCTCCTTTTCTGAAGGATTGACGCACTGAGGCGTACGTTCAGGGTCCTTTCTTTAAAAATGGGTGTTGATCTGTGATTTAACCAACAACTATTATTAATGAATAATTACCCGTTTGTTTTACTAGATGTACTTGTTGTTTATGTTACTTAGGTAACTTCTTTGACCTTTTGATCATCATTGTCATGTTCATCATGAATGCTTGCCACTCCTAGACGTTGTCGTAGACATTCAAATTTTTCCGGTGGCAGAGCTTTTGTGAAGAAATCGGCAATTTAGTAATCAGTTTTCACGAAGTACAATTCCACACTCCGTCTTTCTACATGTTCTTTGATGAATGGTATCTGACTGCTATATTCTTTATCCGTGAGTGCTGTACCGTATTACAAGAGATGGCAATGGCACTTAGCGGATCATAATAAATTGGGATTTTGTCATAAAAGAAGCCATAGTCCGTCAATTATGTTTTCATCCGTAGTACTTGTGCACAACATCCGGAGAGGGATATGTATTCAGCTTCTGCAGTGGATAAGGTAGTGTGATCCTCCTTCTATGAACACCAGCTGATTAACTTCTCCCCCAAGAATTGAGCAAATCTGTAACATCCGGTAATTTTCCTCAACTTATTTTACTAGCCAAAAATATTTATTTTTGAAATCCCTTAGCTTTTATACTTCCCTGAACTTATTTGAGCTTGAAAAACAGAGGTTATCTGTTTGAACGTATGTGTTATTCATTAATCGAGCCGGCACAACCTAAAATACTTAAAACAATTTGATTTATTGATTTAAATTAAATCTGAGAAAACTATACGTGTGAATACTAATTTTTATCAGAAAAATTATTCCGGACTAAATGTTGAAAGTCCTGTAATTTAAAACACGGGTTTGCTATGTCAAACGGGGCCCACATGTTATTTTATAAAAGATTACCAAAGTTTCAATTCCTACCCCTTTACCAAAATTTCACTGCTGCCCCCTGGATTTTTATTCGTACGAGTTTGGTCCCTCCTTGGAGTATAAAATACCCAAATTAGGGTTTCCCCCATTGTTAACACCCCACCTCACCAGAGTCCAAACTCCGGCGCCGCACCCTTTTCCGTCCAAAATTCTGGCCACTTCCAAACCTTAGCCGACGCATAGAACGAGGCGAGCACGTCAGTTTTGGAGAGTTTGAAGATGAGAGGATCTCGTTTGGTCGTGTTTTGGAGATCCACCACCACTTGCCACCACCTCCTTTTCTCTCGTTGGTAAGCACACGTGCCACCTCTTTCTATTTTCTTCATTTATAACGAAACCCTAATCGGTTTAAAATGTATATAAACGACTTTATTAATAAACTAACTAAAACTTGATGGTTTTGATACTAACTTCTGTGGATCTTGGTTTTTAACACTTAACTCGTTCGGACTCGTTACCGAGTCAACTAACGAGTTGAGTTGACTCGGATCCAATCTATATTTATTTTGTGTTGTTTATTGTATTTAAGCTTATATATTGTCCTTTGTTTATTTATTTTTGCGTTTTGATATTGTTTGGTTGGGTTTTTATGTTCACCCCTTTTGGCAATGGTTACCCAATCTCCACCAGGATAGAGATTCACAAAACCCCTAAGCACCTCTAATGTGGGTTCATATCCGTATGCTTTACACATTACGATGTAAGTGGTTAACTTAGCAAGACTAAAAGGGTTTAACCTAGGAATATGCACCTGATAGTATTGTAGAAACTCTAAAATCAAGGGATGAATGGGTATCCTAAGATTTGATTGAGTGAATGCATGCACATACAAACCAACAAACCCTTCGGGAGCATCGAAAATATTTTGTTTCTTACTAGGGAGCATGATTTTGTACTCCGAGGGTATAGGGTAATCGAGCAGAAACTCAGATAAGGCTTGTTTCGTCAAGGTACAGGTCTGTTGCCTAATAATTCGCTTAGCGGCCATGCTCATATTAAAAGAATAAAAGATCAAGGAAGGGTTATCGGAATTTTACCTTTTCGTTCCAATGGAAGCACAAGATTGTAGAGCAATGTGTATATTTTGGGCGGAGGTAAAATGAGCTAGGGTTTAACTATTTTGGGTTTATATACCCAGACAGTTTTGATCCCAAGCGCACACGTGTACACCTAACTTTGAAGATCTTGCGGACCTTAAACGGGTGATTAAATTTTGAAATGATGTTTGCTAGTACCGATTTAATAAGCCGTTTGAGTTTACAAGTCAAGTGGGAGGATAATCATTAGCCCGCATTAAATGCGCGGTTTAGTTAGTCATTTATTTTTGCACGAGAGTGTAATTTAATAGGTATAATGCATGTTGATATTTTGAGTCGAATGCAATTTATCCTTGTACGTATATATCACTTTCGACTGGGAGGCTTGATGATGTACCCTCCGAACGGGTCGAAGGACTCCCCTTCGAGCCTGTAGAAAGCCCTCCCTTAGGAGGCCCAGGTTAATCTCCTAACACGTTTCATTGGCGTAAAACCATTCGTCTACGAAATGGTTACCATGTGGGAACCCGCCAATCGAAGCCCTAAGCCCTTCGGGGTATCCCTCTCGAAGGGACTACAACGGAGAACCCTCTTGACCTGGTCATACCCACGTCTCCTCTTCCTTTAGGCCTTCCCGCCAAAATAGAGATCGTGGGCTACAAAGCCCTAGCGGTTACCACAAATCATGGGACACCCCCATGATCTCCGAACAAAGTGCAATCGCCCACTAAGTCTTATTTCTCCCCTATAAATAGCTTAGTCGGGCCAAGATGGTGTATGTTAACTTCACTCTCGCTAATTACAACCTACTTATCATATCACACATACTTACTCGCACGCCGGAGGTGGTTCGCAGGGTCCAACCCCTGCGCAATCACTTAACGTAGTGTCTTGGTATTTCTTATTTCAGGTTAAGAACAAGCTTGGCGCAATCCCAACACCCCTTAAATCCTTTGATCATCATCGAAGGCCTGGTCGTGCAATTATTTGTACAATCAAGAGTGTAGGGCACCAAGGAACCAAGACAACAAGAGTAATGAAGTTTCAAGGAGAACTGTGCCTATGGAAACTAAAAATTCTACAGCATTAGTGTCTCAATGTGATGGTCTTGGTGGCTATGATTGGAGTGACCAAGCAGTTGAAGGACCAAACTTTGCACTTATGGCCTACTCTTCATCAAGTTCTGATTCTGAGGTATCTAATGATTCTGGTTGTTCATTTAAATCTTGTTTAGATACTATTGAGGAACTTAAGGCTAGGAATGAAAAGCTAATAGAAGAGGTAAAGATGTTAAAGTTAGATAATTTAGGCTATAAAGTAGGCTTAAAATCTGTTGAGGAAAGACTTGAATTTTTTAAACAGAATGAGTCAGAGTATGTAGAAAAAGTTAATGTTCTTGAAGGTAAGCTTTATGTTAAAGAGCATGAAATTAAAGGACTTACTAAAAGGTTAGAAAATGCTCAAAAAGAAAAAGAAAAACCTTGTTCAATAACAATTTATTCTTTGCTTGAATATTTCGCCATTGTTATTGTTATTCCTAGTGCTCAAACGATCTAAGGAGTTCTATCAAACTCCACAGATCTTGAAACTACACTTTCTAAAACAACCACACGAGATACAAACGATTACTTCTTTTCACTGCCATTAAAACTAAATCCTTTAACCAACAACGCGAGTATTCCACGAACATTACTTTTATATATTACTTTTGAGTATTATTTTTTAGAAACATGTTACTTAAATAACTAGGTTGTGCTGAGGCTTATCTGTTGTGCTCTACTATCAGATTATATTGTGATATCTTGTTTCCTCTTCTGCTAAGGTGTGATTCATAGCCTCACTTTTTACTTTTAAACTATTTATAAACCCATGGGGGAGATACATGCTACTTACTTTTTATGAACAAAATTGTTTAAACGTATGCTTTCCTGATTATGATGCATATGCTAAGTACCGCTATTGCCACCAGCAAGTCCCTTTATCATGAACCACTAGTCACTTGAGAGTGAGCGTGAATATAGTGTATAGGCCTATAGAACTGACGCACCCCACTCTGTTGACAAGATAGGAAACACGTGTGTGCTATATTCGATTTACCTAGGTAGACGGCAAACTACCTACTTGAGGGCAAAAATTGAGATTATTATTATTGTTTACATCAATGTTATTGATGTTGGTTAACGTTTTGTGTGTCATGAGCTTAGCTAATTATACGACGCTTTACCCGATATTTGTATTTGTTACTCATATCATCCAGACTTTATAAATCTTGTGTTCTTTTACTTATTTCTAAGCCTATGGATTTCACTCAATCTTTGTGTTGACTTTTTAACGTGTTTTATCTCAGGTAATTGAAGTATTGCTTTTCTAGATTTTGGAGTGGCATGAATACTATTGATGGCTATCTACTTTCACTATCTTTATTTACTATTTTTCGAAAAACCTTTTAACTTATTATGTCTTTTTGAGTGCTTTGCACTACTAGGAACCTTTTTATAATTTGGTACTTTGTTATGAATCGAATGATATGTTGATTTGGTATTAAAACGACTCACTTGAGTTTGTTTCTATTATTGTGGCTATCATCTCATTAGGTAACACCCAACTTTATTTCCGCTGCAAAAATCAATTTTTCTCGGGGAGTTACAGATTGGTATCAGAGCCAGGTTTATAGAGAACGAGGTCATGTTTTCTTGACTATAAACAGTTTTCATGTCAAAACGTTTATATTTCGATAGCCATCAGCCCTCCGTGCCACTTCGCTCCTTTATCGATTTCATATGTTATACATATACTTATACTATTATATTACTTGGGGTTTCTCTACTATTGTTTCACTTTATATAAAAACTATTTTCTTTTACACTTTGATCAGGATTTTGACTCAAGGTACTCCTTGTAGAGTATCATGTGTGCCCCCGCCTTACCTGACCAGTTACCAGTTGCACCCCTCATTCCTGCACCCGCACCACACATCCCTGAGGAGGATATGGACCCTATTAATGCACCTTACCCCAATGACAAGGAGGACCCAGAGATGGAGGATGATGAGGTAGGTCCCGAGGATATGGATGATGATGATGATGATGATGATGATGATGATAATAATGATGATGATATGGACCCAGAGGAGGAGGAGCAAGAGGCTCTCCCACCTCCCCTTTCACCAGCAGTGTCAAACATTACCTACGAGTCTGATACGTCAGATGCACTGGGTTATGCACTCGCTACAGATGGGACATCTGGTCCGCTGTCTACTTTTGAGGTTGGCGAGTCTTCGTCAGCACGAGGTTGGTGAGTCTTCGTCAGCACCACGAGTTACACCCTCAGAGCTTAGGGCAGAGTTGAGTCGTTTACAACATGATACCAGTTGGTGTACCAGTCGCTATATGTCTATGTCTCGACGCTTGTGTGCATGTCAGATTGAGGTTATGGGAGTTGCGAAAGCAGATTAGGAGAGACTAGCGGAGTATAGAGTCGTTTGACTTAGAGATGAATGGTTTTGCTGACAGAGAGAGTACTACTGAGGTGACAATGACAGAGTTGCAAACTTACCTTACAGCATTGGAGAAGAAGATGGCAGAAGTTGAGAAGATGGTGATGTAGTTGGATATGCAAGCCGTTTTCACTGATTTGGATGGACGTCGACACCATAGTGATCTTCAGGAGTTGCGAGCTGAGTTGCATGGTCTACAGTGGCATGTGTATTGGGATAGGATGGAGAGGTTCAGTTTCAGCGACAGTATTGATGTTCTAGCCACGTATGGAGATGCACGTCAGTGAGGGATCTAGAGACCGTCTTTTACCATAGTAGTTAGTATCATAATAGTTGTTTACCATGTACTTACTAAACTGATTAGACTCAGTTAGTGGATTTATAAGAAGCTTGTATTGTTTTGCATATCTTGTATGATTTGTAACAAGTATGAAATCTATGATGTATGTTGGTGATGTATTGTTTATGATGTTGGACATATGTTATCTTATGATGTGATCGTTTTGTTATTTATTCTTGCGTGTGTTGTGATTCTATGATATTAGTCAGATACTTACTATGTTGTACACTTGTAACGATTGATAAAATTATGCCGCCTAGGAAGATGACACCGGCTGCCATTCAGAAGCTTGTGGAAGACAGCGTGGCCGCAACGCTTGTGGGACGCGTAGGAACTGGCAGTCAGACAAGTGAAGCTATTGGAGGATGAAATGTTAATGAGAACTGTTTCTGCACCTATAAGGACTTTATGAACGGCAATCCAATCACCTTTAAGGGGACTGAAGGAACTGTTGGTTTGACTCAGTGGTTTGAGAAGATGGAATCCGTGTTCTTGCGAAGTATGCAACGGGTACACTTGTGGAGACTGCTTTGTCTTGGTGGAATTCCCATGCTCAGCAGATTGGACTCAGGAACGCTTACAGTACTCCGTGGGAAGAGTTCAAAAAGGAAATGGTTAAGAAGTATTATACCTGAAGTGATGTGAAGAGGTTGGAAACTGAGTTTTACTACTTGGTTGTGAAGGGAAATGATCTCGCGACCTATGTTCGCCGATTTCAAGAATTGAGTTTTGTGTCCCCACATGGTTCCGGATAATGAGACTTTGCTGGAAAACTTTATTGGAGGACTACCATCTAGCATTGAATGGAGCGTGACGTCATATAACCCTCGAACCCTGGATGAGGCCATCGGGATAGCTCAGAGACTTTCGGATCAGGGGATCAAAAACGGTACTGTTTAGATGAGTAGTAATAATGACAACAAGCGAAAGTGGGACAACAACAAAAGGAACAACAACCATAACCACAACAACAACAATCAGTACCGTAACAATAACCATCACCACCAACATAATAGAAGGCAAGAGGTCGTCAAAGCTTATGTGGCTGCACCAGCACAAGGTGGAGGTTATGCTGGGAATCATCCGTTCTATGACAAGTGTAAACAGCATCACTCTGGGTCGTGCACAGCCAAGTGTAAGAATTTTCAGAAAGTGGGACATATTGCTAAGCATTGTAGGAGCAGGACTGTAGCTGCTGGGAGTAACTTACATCCTGTGGTGACTTGTTTTGGATGTGGAGAACGTGGAAACTACAAGAATCATTGCCCTAAGAACAATGGACAGCAAGTGGAAGGCGCTCGTGGTAGAGCATATGTGATGGGCAATGGAGAGCCACAACAAGACCCGAACGTGGTTACTGGTACATTTCTACTCAACAATCTTCGTGTTAAAGTCTTGTTTGATTTTGGCGCTGATATGAGTTTCGTATCTACTGCAATTGCACCTCTACTAGATATCGCCCCTACCACCCTAAACACTCTTTATAGCATCGAGCTAGCTAACGGAAATTTAGTAAACACATGAACCGTAATCCGAGACTGTACCCTAACCCTCCTAGATCAACCGTTTAGTATCGTCCTTATGCCCATTGAGCTTGGTAGTTTCGACGTGGTCATTGGTATGGATTGGTTGTCTAAGCATCAGGCGAGTATTATCTATGGTGAACGAGTTGTTCACATCCATCTCAATGGTGAAACTTTGATTATCCGTGGTGACCAGAGCGGAACCCGTCTAAACATCATATCTTGCATCAAGACTCTGAAATACATCGAGAAGGGATGTTATGCTTTCCGAGCACATGTGGGTAAGAAGAAGTCTGGAGAGAGACGACTCGAGGATGTTTTGATTATACGTGATTTTCCTGAAGTATTTCCTGAAGACCAACAGGGACTTCCACCGACTCGACAAGTGGAATTTCAAATCGACTTAGTGACGGGAGCTGCACCCGTGGCACATGCACCTTACCGTTTAGCGTCGACCGAGATACAAGAACTGACTAATCAACTGCAAGAGTTGTTGGACAAAGGGTTTATTCTACCGAGTTCCTTACCCTAGGGAGCACCGGTCTTGTTCGTGAAAAAGAAGGATGGGTCATTCAGGATGTGTATTGACTATCGCGAACTGAATAAGCTAACAGTGAAGAACCGAAACCCATTACCTAGAATCGACGACCTATTCGGCCAGTTGCAATGATCTAGCTATTACTCTAAGATAGACTTAAGTTCAGGCTATCATCAACTCAGAGTTCGGGAAGAGGATATTCCCAAAACGGCATTCAGAACTCGGTATGGACACTATGAGTTCCAGGTAATGCCATTTGGCTTGACAAACGAACTAGCTGTATTCATGGACTTCATGAACCGAGTGTGTCAGCCATATCTGGACAAATTTGTTATAGTCATCATCGACGATATTCTAATCTACTCAAAGAGTGAAGAGGAGCACAAGAAGCATCTGACGATAATCCTAAGTCTACTCAAGGAAGAGAAATTGTACGCGAAATTCTCTAAGTGTGAATTTTGTATTCGCACGGTACAATTCCTTGGGCATGTGATTGACAGCAAAGGTTTGCAAGTTGACCCCACAAAGATTGAAGCTATTGAGAATTGGCCAACACCCTCTAATGCTACAGAAATTCGTCAATTTCTGGGTCTGGCTGGGCACTATAGGAGATTCATTGAGGAATTCTCAAAAGTAGCTTAGCCATTAACCAAGTTAACTCAGAAGGACAAGAAGTACGAATGGGTGAGGATGAAGAAGAAGCATTCCAAACCCTAAAGCGAAAACTTTGTAGTGCACCGATTTTAGCATTGCCGGATGGGACGGAAGATTTTGTACTATACTGTGATGCATCGCATCAAGGATTTGAAGCAGCTCTGATGCAACGAGGAAAGGTTATGGTATATGCTTCCCGACAACTTAAGGTTCACGAGGAGAATTATACCACACATTATTTGGAGTTAGGAGCCGTGGTTTTCGCACTTAAGATGTGGAGGCACTATCTATATGGTACGAAGTGTACTGTCTTTACCGACCACAAGAGCTTTCAACAAATCTTGGATTAGAAGGGGTTGAATATGAGGCAACGACAATGGTTGGAGCTGTTAAGCGACTATGATTGTGAGATTCGATACCACCCGGGAAAAGCGAACATCGTGGCTGACGCCTTGAGCCGAAAGGAACGGTTGAAGCCATTACGAGCTAGAAGCAGTGAAACAAGAAGATCTCAAGAGTGAGAACCTATACGGCATGATACAGAAGAGGTTCGAGAAACGTTCGGATGGAACTCTATGCTTTAGAGGGAGAAGTTGGATACCACGTCATGGTGGTCTACGAGACTTAATCATGCACGAGTCTCACAAGTCGAAGTACTCTGTGCAGCCAGGAGCCGAGAAGATGTATCAAGATCTCAAGATCTAAGGTTAAAACCGAGCATCAGAAACCATCTGGTCTTTTACAAAAACCCGAGATTCATGTGTGAAAGTAACGGATTACCATGGATTTATCACTAAGCTTCCTAGAAATTCAAGTGGTTACGACGCTATCTGGGTAATAGTTGACCGACTCACCAAATCTGCACACTTTCTACCCATCTAGAAGACCTACAATATGGATAAGTTGACTAGACTCTACATGAAGGAAGTAGTTTCGAGGCATGACGTGCTAATTCTCCATCATATCTGACCGAGATAGCAGGTTTACTTCCAACTTTTGGCAATCACTCCAGGATGCCTTTGGAACCAAGCTAGATATGAGCACTGCATATCACCCTCAGACCGATGGTCAAAGCGAGAGGACCATTCAGACATTAGAAGACAAGCTCCGAACTTGCGTCATTCACTTTGGAAATGGATGGGACACCCATTTTCCTTTGATCGAGTTTTCTTACAACAACAGTTACCATGCGAGCATTAAGGCTGCTCCGTTTGAGGCACTATATGGTCGAAAGTGCCGATCACCTATTTGTTGGGCCAAAGTAAGAGAAGGCCGGCTCAGCGGACCATAAATTGTCTGCAAGACGACTGAGAAGATCGTGCAAATTAGGAACCGACTACAAGCTGCAAGAGACCGACAGAAGAGCTCCGCCGACGTTAGGCGCAAACCCCTAGAGTTTCAAGTCGGAGATAAGGTGATGTTAAAAGTCTCGCCTTGGAAAGGCATGATATGGTTCGGTAAGTGAGGAAAATTGAACCCGAGATACATTGGGCCATTCAAGGTTTTAAACAGGGTTGGTCCAGTTGCATATAGACTTGAACTTCCACCCGAGCTCAGTAAAGTGCACCCCATGTTTCACGTCTCTAATCTGAAGAAGTGCTTATTAGATGAGCCGCTCGTGATTCCGCTAGAAGAAATTCAAATTGATTAGCAGGTAAACTTCATTGAGGAACCCGTCGAAATCATGGACCGCGAAGTTAAGCAACTTAAGCAGAGCCATATCCCTATCGTTAAGGTTCGTTGGAATTCCAAGAGAGGTCCTGCGTTTACTTGGGAGCGTGAAGACGAGTTCAAACGCAAATACCCTCACCTTTTCCCAAACCCAACTAGTAACGCGAACTGAAATCCGGGACGGATTTTAAACTATGATATGGGTGCTGTAACATCCGGTAATTTTCCTCAACTTATTTTACTAGCAAAAAATATTTATTTTTGAAATCCCTTAGCTTTTATATTTCCCTGAACTTATTTGAGCTTGAAAAACAGATGTTATCTGTTTGAACGTGGGTGTTAGTCATTAACCGAGCCAGCACAACCTAAATACTTAAAACAATTTGATTTATTAATTTAAATTAAATCCTAGAAAACTATACGTGTGGATACTCATTTTTATCAGAAAAATTATTCCGGACTCAATGGCGAAAGTCCCATAATTTAAAACACGAGTTTGCTATGTCAAACGGGGCCCACATGTTATTTTATAAAGGATTACCAAAGTTTCAATTCCTACCCCTTCACCAAAATTTCACCGTCGCTCACTGGATTTTTATTTGTACGAGTTTGGTCCCTCCTTGGAGTATAAAAGATCCAAATTAGGGTTTCCCCCATTGTTAACATCCCACCTCACCGGAATCCAAACTCAAGCACCGCACCCTTTTTCGGCCAAAATTTTGGCCACCTCTAAACCTTGGCCGATGCGTAGATCACCACCTCCTTTTCTCTCGTTGGTAAGCACACGCGCCACCTATTTCTATTTTCTTCATTTTTAACAAAACCCTAATCGGTTTAAAACGTATATAAACGATTTTATTATTAAACTAACTAAAAATTGATGGTTTTGATACTAACTCATGTGGATCTTGGTTTTTAACACTTAACTCGTTCGGACTCGTTACCGAGTCACTTGACTCGTCCGAGTCAACTCAACCGATTTATATCTATTTTGTGTTGTTTATTGTATTTAAGCTTATATATTGTCCTTGTTTATTTATTTTTGCGTTTTGATATTGTTTGGTTGGGTTTTTATGTTGGCCGATTGGGTTATGGATCGAATAGAGGTGAGTCGTGACTCAAGGGGAGTCACGAATAGTATTTTGTGTAAACCAAACCTTGTGTAAAGTTTTGTGGTCATTTGTGGTTGAGCCGTGACTCATGGGAGTCACGGCCATGGCTTGTTTTGATTATTTGAGTTGTGGTATTTGGTTATTCTCGTTGGTACTAGCCGTGGCTCAAGGGGAGCACGATCTCATGTTAAAAATTTGTTAACGAGTCCCTTCTTGGTTATTTTTAGATGTAGCAATTTGATATGGTTAATATTGTTGGTATTGAAAAAAAAAACTAGTCTAGTTGTGGTTATTGATTGTGGTATATTGGTTGAAAATGACACTCTAGGTGAGTGTTGTGATGTGTTCCACGACACACAAAGTGTCATGGGGACTTGTTTGTAATCTTGGACCTATACCGTATGTCGTTTGAGTCATTAACGAGGTTACGGGAACCTCGATTTTGTCTTGGACGTGTTACTGTCGAAACTTAATGTTTTAAAGCTAAACTTGAGTGTTGGGTTTGTGTTTGGATTTGGTTAATAGGCTAAGGAGCCCGTTAACATAAGTTGGGTCATATGTCTATATTGGGCCCAAAAGCCCAATGAAATGTGTTATTTGTTTTCATTTGTCGTTAATTATTTCGTCCAATATTTGCTAACTTAATTTAAATTGTTGTTTTATCGATGGTATTTCAGATGCTATTTGGGAGTACTTGGATATCGATATAGAAAAATTGGGCATTGTTACTATTACCTATGCTTGGATGATATGGATTGCTCGTTATTGGATTTACTGTATTAGCCGAAGGACTTATGGACGATTTTGTACTACGGACACAAAATGGTCGATAAACCCGACACTAATATTCACGCGAATGATAACGACGAATAATTATTTAAAACTTGTATAATTTGTATAAACTTGTAATTCATTTGTATTAATTTGTGGAATTGTAATAAATAAGATTTGTTATTCAAAAGTCGTAATGACTTGGAAAATGTTGTATAAACGGACGCATCATGTCCAAATTTCATAAAAACTATTTTATAACTTAAACGATTACGATTTGCGAATGTTATAAACTTTTATAATCATAAACCTTCTATCAGATGAATGTTTCTTTTCTAAACCATAACGTTTTATTAACTATTTGGGCTATGGGGTAAAACACATAAACAACTTATTAACATTTCTTCTTTCTTATTTCGTTTTCTCATTTCTTTTTCCTATATCTTATTTCGTACTTCTTTTCTTTTCTTTATTTATTATTGTATTTGTTTTATTGTGTTCACCGACTTTTGTCGTCTTATCGTGATTTGATCTAGAAACTACACTTTCTAAAAAAACCATACGAGATACAAACGATTACTTCTTTTCATTGCCATTAAAACTAAATCCTTTAACCAATAACGCGAGTTGTCCACGAATGTTACTTTTATATATTACTTTTGAGTATTATTTTTCTGAAACATGTTACTTAAATAACTAGGTTGTGCTGAGGCTTATATGTTGTGCTCTACTATCTGATTATATTGTGATATCTTCTTTCCTCTTCTACTAAGTTGTGATTCATAGCCCCACTTTTTACTTTTAAACTATTTATAAACCCATGGGGGAGATACATGCTACTTACTTTTTATGAACACAATTGTATAAACGTATGCTTTCCTGATTATGATGCTTATGCTAAGTACCGCTATTGCCACCAGCAAGTCCCTTTATCATGAACCATTAATCACTTGCGAGTGAGCGCGAATATAGTGTATAGGCTTACAGGACTGACGCACCCCACTCTGTTAACCAGATAGGCAACACGTGTGTGCTATATTCAATTTACCTAGGTAGACGGCAAACTACCTACTTGAGGGAAAAAATTGAGATTATTATTATTGTTTACATCAATGTTATTGATGTCGGTTAACGTTTTACGTGTCATGAGCTTAGCTAATTATACGACGCTTTACCCGATATTTGTATTTGTTACTCATATCATCGAGACTTTATAAATCTTGTGTTCAATTACTTATTTCTAAACCCATGGATTTCACTCAACCTTTGTGTTGACCTTTAAAAGTGTTTTATCTCAGGTAATTGAATTATTGCTTTTCTGGCTTTTGGATTGGCATGAAGACTATTGATAGCTATCTACTTTCACTATCTTTATTTACTATCATTTGAAAAACCTTTTAACTTATTATGTCTTTTTGAATGCTTTGCACTACTGGGAACCTTTTTATACTTTGGTCTTTTGTTATGAATCGAATGATATGTTAATTTGGTATTAAAACGACTCACTTGAGTTTGTTTCTATTATTGTGGCTGTTATCTCATTAGGTAACACCCAACTTTATTTCCGCTGCAAATTTTATTTTATTCAGTTGCAAAAACCTATTTTTCTCGGGGTGTTACAAAATCCTGAAATACTTTTGCAATCAATTTGGCAACCTGCATAATCTGCATCTGAATAGGAAATTAGTTGGAAACCGGTGTCTTCCGGATATACAAGGCCCATGTTAATTGTTCCTTTTAGGTACCGAAAGATCCATTTCATAGCAGTAATGTGATTTTCCGTTGGCCTTGATTGGTAACGGGCACACATGCAGACAACAAAATGAATATCGGGCCGACTAGCTGTAAAATACATGAGTGAACCAATCATACTACGGTATTGTGTAGCATCAACTGGTTTACCACCTCTATCTTCATTTAGTTTAGGCTTGTGTTGCATAGGTGTACTTACAGAGTCAGATTTTTGCATTCCAAACTTTTTCAAAATTTCCATCATGTATTTGTTTTGATGAATAAAGATACCACAAGGAGTTTGGTGAATTTGTAGACCCAAAACAAATTTTAACTCTCCCAGCATGCTCATCTCAAATTTCTGTAGCATGATATTTTCAAAGTTTTTGCAGTATTTAGGATTCGTGGATCCAAAAATGATATCATCTACATAAATTTGGACTAGCATGATATTGTCACCTTTTATTCTAATAAAAAAAGTTGGATCGATTGAACCTTTGACGAATTTGTGTTTGAGCAGATATTCTGACAACACTTTCTACCAAGCACGTGGTGCTTGCTTGAGTCCATAGACAGCTTTGTCAAGGACATAGACATCATCCGGATGGTCTGGATCAACGAAGCCTTATGTTTGACTCACATACACCTCTTCCTCTAACTCCCCATACAAAAAGGCCGTTTCCATGTCCATTTGGTATACGGTGAAAGATTTGTGAGTTGCATGAGCCAAGAATAAGCGTATTGCGTCGATCCTAGCTACTGGTGCAAATGATTCATCAAATTCGATTCCTTCTTCTTGATTGTAACCTTTGGCAACAAGGCGAGCCTTGTTTCTAATTACGTCACTGTCTTCATCAAGCTTGTTTTTTAGAATCCATTTCAATGCAATTATGAGTTTTCCCAGAGGCTGTGGAACCCTTCACCAGACGCCATGGCATTTGAATTGGTTTATTTCTTCTTGCATAGAGACAATACAGATGGGATCTGAAAGTGCTGCTTTGATGTTGGCAGGTTCAACTCTACTTAGGAATGAATTGTAGAAACAGTAATCTGCAGTAGAACTTCTTGTTTGAACTGGTTGAGAAGGATTTCCAACTATTTTTTGTAGAGGGTGATCGTGAGTCCATCTTCTTCTGTGTGGATGTGGTTCGTAAAGTGTTTGCATGTTTGAAGGATAAACATATCGCGTCTTAGAAGGTCCACCGACCTCAGCTTCGGGAGTCGCGAATGGGTTTGTGAATGGTTCCTCTTCAGACGATGCATTGGTAATTACTTGATCATCAACATTTGCATTGGAGGTTGGAGTGGTATTGTTTGGTGAAAGTTCTTATTGAATCTGTATAATTGGAGGGTTATCTGGTACTGGATCAGCATCTTCATAAGTAGTTGTTGATGAACCGGATACGGGAGATGGCATGTCTTCTTGATGATTAACTTCGATAATCGGAGTTGTAGCGGATATTGTAGACACCTTCATCTTATTTCCTTCACATGATTCATCATAGAAGTTTTCAAACAAACCATCTAACTCTTCCTTTTGAATATGTTTAGGTTTTGGTGTTGATGATGTTGGTTTTGGTACGAGTCCTGAACTGTTTTGTTCAGAAGATATAGTCCTTAGCACGGGTTCTGAACTGACTTGATCAGAAGCCATTTCTTCTACTTCGTCGAAGTGAACATGGATTGTCTCTTGTATCAACTTTGTTCTCCGTTTGTAAATATGATATGCACTTGATTGTGTAGAATATCCAAGGAAAATTCCTACATCCCCTTTTTCTTTTAACTTGCCAAGGTCATCACGATAATTAAGAGGGTAGCACCGACAACCAAAAGTGCGTAAGTATTTTACATCTGGGCTGCGTTTGTGAATGATGTTATATGGAGTTTTGTTGAATCTTTTATGAATGATAGATCGGTTTTATGTGAAACAAGCGGTTGACACTGCTTCAGACCATAGATTTAATGGAAGATTTGCGGAGGTTAGCATTGTTCTTGCAGCTTCTACTAATGTACGATTTCATCTTTCGACTACACCATTTTGTTGAGGAGTGTAAGCCACAGATCTATGATGAGTAATGCCGGTAGAATCAAAAAAAATTCTTAAGAATCTGATTCGTGGACTCCATTTCATTGTCTGTTCTTACATAACGGACTTGAGCTAGTAGACCAACTTGTACTCTTTTGATGAACTTGATTATTACATTTGGAGTTTCAGCCTTAGAAGCAAGAAAATGAACCCAAGTGAACCGTAAGTAGTCATCCACAATAACCAAAATATATTTCTTTCCATTTCGGCTGACAACGCGCGTTGGGCCACACAAATCCATATGCAATAAATGCAAAGGAGCAACGGAACTAAGTTCGGATTTGGATTTGAGTGTTGCACGTTTCATCTTTCCTAATTCACACGTTGAACAAAGATGATCTGTCTTGAATGATAGTTTTGGCAATCCTCTGACTAGGTTGTTTTGAGCAAGGTCGTTTATAGTTCTGAAGTTCAAATGAGAGAATCGACGATGCCATAGCCAGGCTTGTGATGTTGTTACTTTTGCAAGAAAACAAATCGGTTTTGGTGATGTAATTTCTTTAAGTGCAATTTGGTATAAATTCGAATGTTTTCTGATTGCCACCTCTAAACCGCTATCACAAAATTGGCCAATACTAAACAAATTGTGACCTAGTCCTTCGACAAAGTAGACTCTTTGAATTGTGACTTTATCATGAATGAGATCCCCATAGCCGGTGATTTTAGCAATGTGGTCATTCCCAAAACGCACTATACCCAAGAATTTACCCACGAAGTTCTTGAGCAGTGCCTTGTTCCCTGTCATATGTTGGGTGCACCCCGAGTCGAGGTACCAGGGGCACACTTGGACAAGCTGCACATCAAAGCAAGAAACAGAAAATTTGGAACATATTGATAAAGTGGTTCCACATAGTTAGATAGTATAGATTGCAAACCTAGTGGGTTGAACTTTTCTATTGAAGTGGTGCTAGGTTCTGATTTCTTCTTAACTGGTTGCCATCTATAACCTACATGTTTGAACACTCTTCCGGTGGGTTTCCACTTAAAGCAGGATCTAGGGAATAATTTGTAATACTCAAATATCCTACCCGTTGGGATCCATGCCCGTTTTTCTTTATGCTTGTGGTTTCTTAGATTTGGTGAAGCAGTCCTAGTAATTATCATAATTTAAATCAATATCCACACAATTAGAAGTAACAGAATTATAAGTAACATAATTATAACAAGCATTCTTGCTTTTAGAAGCAACAGATCCATGCAAATTTAAGTCATTATCGTCATCCATTCGCTTAGAGCATTTTTTATTGAAAGCTTTAAAATTTTTAGGTTTTTCTACAACTTTAGGCTAAGAGGCACTAGTCTTCAACGCACATTTCTTAGGTGGTCTCTCCTTGCTACAAGTAGTGTCTAAACCCGTATCAAAAAGAAAATTTGCGTTAGGAGATTGTGTAGTTTGATCATGTTGAGCTAATTTATGTTTCTTACGATTCTTGTTCTTTTTTTTCTTTGACTTTTTGGGTTTCTTTTCTATAGGGGGAGGAGTCAAAGAACACATTGGTGAATCTAGAGGCATATCCTTATTAAATAATGCTTGCTTCCTAGCTATTTCTAATTCCTTGTTATGAATCATATCATTTGAACCATATGGTTCTCTAACAGAAGTAGATCCAATTTGATACATACCGGGAGCAATTACTTTAGGATTAGATAAAACCTCTTTTTGTTTTGGCTCAAGAATATGAGTTTTATGTTTTTGATTTGCCAAAAAAGTTGGTTTGTTTGAAAAGTATGAAAAATTTTGATTTTCCATCTGGCGTGAAGCAACAAACTCATTATTTTTTCTTTCATCAAATCAAGCACTTTATATTTGAGTTCCTCGTTCTCTTTTAAGATTAATTTCAAAGAATTTTCCTAGGAAAGATTGTCATATTTGTTTTCTTTAATTTTTCGCTGCCAGTTTGCTTCAAACATTAAAGATTGTTTTTCAATTTTAGCACAAGAGTTTTCAAATCTGGCAGTACGACAAGACAATTCCTCGTTCAACTCAACGTTCTTTTGCAAACATTCTCTTAGACTCTCTGTGAGTAAAAGGTTTTCCATTTCTAAAGACGTTTATTTAGTTTCCAATTCATCAATTTTCTCCTCATTTATAGTAAATTGTGGTTTGATTGATTCCATTTGATTGAGAAAATATTCTTTTTGAATGTCAGAGTTTAAGCTGAGAAGGGCATATTCATCTTCAAGAGATGTTACGTAAGTTAAATCAGTTTGCATTTTAGAAATCAATGCCTCTTCAAAGGCTTTAAATTGATCATTAACTCTATTAATGGGAGACTCGATAAATGTTTTTGCCAGCTTCTTGACTTCCCTTAAGATATTCATTTCATAAGAATTAGATTTCAAAAGTTCAGCCAATTGAAACTTTTGCTTTCCACGAATAACAGCTAAGGTTCCATTTATTTGATTTTTGAGATTGTAAAAGGTTTTCTTGCTAAACTCTCATATTTGTTTGAATCATATGCGTTGTCAGAAATCTGATCCACATGATGTTTAACATTTTTTGGTTTCCTTGAAAGAGCATTTTCCTTATTTATCAAACCATGATTGGCCCTAAAGTAGGAGAAATTTGTTTTCTTTTGGTTAACGTTTAAACATTTTTGGATTTCCTCTTGAGAGATGTCATTAGGAACAAACATGTAATCTTTGAAGGTATCACGTCTCATGTAATCAGCATTACACAAACTCGGTGTTTGACGTTTAACCATGTCAAGATAAGATGGTTTAGAATAACCAAGACCCTGTTTTAGATCCATGAATGAATCTAGTTTGGGCATTAACATGTACATAGTCTGAGAAGTCTGATCGGTAGTGCAAAGTTTTGTTTTAGCTCTAGTTAATTGCTGAATACAATTAGCTTTTTCTTCTTTAAGTTTGGAAACTTCATTTTCAAAATTCTTTTTAATGGTTTCAAAATTTGAAATATTTCTTTTGAAAAGAAAATTTTCATTTTGTAACTCTTGAATTTGACATTTAAGCACTAGTGGTCGTTCAGACTGCTCTTCATATAACATGTCCTTGATTTTATTTTCTAAGGAAGCACTTTTATCTTGTTCCAGTTTTATCAAGTTAGCATAATTTTGAATTTGAGATTGAATAGTGGCATAATTTTGAAGCATATCTACATGATCTTGACTTGTTGATGCATGATTGCAATCTATACTATTAGTAGATAATTGAGGAGTAGCATTGTAGGTTTTGCACTACTTATGTTAACTTCAGTTGTCTTACTAATGGTACAAATGTGACCATGTATGAATTCATCAAGATCATCATTATCACAAGCATCTGATGTGTACCTTGTTGAAAAGTGTGTCATCTTCTTCAACATCAGTGTCATAGCTTGGAGTTGCATCCTCATCTTGAGCTCCAAAGAAATCTTCCATTGTAGTTTCCATAACTTCCACATATTCAACGTGTGCCATAAATGCCATGCTTGGTCCAAATTGTTCTTCTTCATCATCTGTATCTTCCATGAAGTAGGATAATTCTTTTTCCAGTTCACATGCAGATTCCATTTTCATATCAGTCAGCATCTTCTTCTTGTAGCTTTCGGAGTTACGAATCTCTCCCTTGGTGATTATTGTGCTCTGAGAATATGAGTTCCCGACTGAGTTTTCTGAAGTTGTAATCATTTTGCCTTTGCATTTGTCAGAAGATACTTTACCAAGTGTGACCAGGTTTTGTATTAGTGTTTGCTCATAGACATTGAGTGTTGCAGGATGGTATCTTGGAATAATGATAGGCTCAGGTGCATTTGGAGGATTGAATAATATACCATTCTAAGTGTAACCTATTAAGCCATATTTAATAACTTGTGATGGTGAAGCATCAAGAATGGTTTGCATTGGACCCATATTGAAGTAGGATTCAATAATGAGTTCCTTTCTGATGAGTTGAAGTTCTTCTTCACGATGCATAGAGGCAAGGATTGTCCACATGTCATGAGCACTATCTCGATAATCCATATTCATGTAAATTTCATTTAGAAGAGCTAACGTGATGAAGAATTAAGCTTTAATGTCAGAAGTGTATTGAGCACGTTTGTTGTCATTCAATTCTTCATCAGTTTGTAGTCTTATCATCCCTGGTGTTCTTTGATCAGCAATAAATTTCATTTCATATGGACCATCTTGGATTGATTTAAGCATAAATTCTGCATCATCATGATTTGTGAGCCATAGCTTAAACCTTAATCTCCAATCAGTGTAGGTTCCTGGGATTAGCATGGGTGGTCTTGATTCATTGCCATAGAGTAATACATCATGAATAGTAGACACTGTGATGGTGGATCTTTGACATGAGATGTTATTTTTGTTTGAAAGTGGTGTTTTAGTTTGTTTGGGTTGAGATGGTTGAGTGTTTGGAATTTTATATTGTGATATTTAAATGATTAAAGTCCATTAATAATTTTTAATCTTTTTTAAGGATTTAAAATTGAGTAAAAGTCTTTGAATCAAGGTATCGCAACAAAGTCTTGCAAACAGTAACTATCGCAACTTCCTATTGAAAAATGGGCGGAGTTTTCTTTCGCAAAATGTGGGTAACAGTAAGTCTCGTAAGATCAGGTGTCGCAAACTTCTTCTATCACAACAATACTTGGAGCTATCGCAACTACTTCTTGTGAGTTGGGCAGAGTTTTCTTTCGTAAATAGTGGGTAACCAAAAGCTTCACAAAGCTAGTATCACAAGAATTGTTATCGCAACCCAAAATTTGCAATAAATAGCTATCGCAGCACCTATCGCAACTAACCACAGCTATCGCAACCAATACTCAGCCAACTGTTGCAACAAAACCCTTGTATTTTGCGAGCAAAATTTTACGAGCAAAATACAAAACCCTATTTTTACGAGAGAAAGTACACTTTTTCTAAAACCTTAAATCACGATTTTCAGTCTAATTCTTCACCAAATTCATAAAAAAATTGTATAGAATGATAAAAACTCTTTCTTAATCTTTAAATATTTTATTCTAACACACGTTTTATAAGATTAAACACGTTTAAGGGTAATCTTGATAATACGTATGAAAGTAAAATATATTCTAGAGAGAGAAAGTTTTTAAAATCTACAAAGATGAAACTTTTACTACTAATAAGGATTGAAACAAGACTAAAACACTACTAAATGAAACAACGAATCATATTTGGCTCTTGATAACAATTGTTGTTCCAATAATATCACATCTACTCTATTAATCTTAGTGAGATAAAGTGGGTGTAGACACTTTAGTCTAGAGAGAGAAACGAGAGAAAGAAAGAAAGTCTCGCATTGATAGATAGAGAAACACACACCTCATAACCTATGAGGTAGGGGGTATTTATACCCATACATAGCCAAGCATCCTCTCGCAACTATACAAGTGTTGCGAGAGTACGCAACTATACAAGTGTTGCGAGAGTAATATGTTGTCGCAACATACTAAAATCTTATACAAAATACCATATACTATATCAAAATATAAATAGAAGTCCCTGCTCTAATGATTTACACTTTCTGTGTTCTAACACAAGTTTGAAATAATTTGCCATTAAAACATTTCTTAATAATTCAAAAATAATTTGTCAAAACACTTTTTAAAAAAATGTTTTTTCACATTTATAAAAAAATGTAAAGTTTAAGACAAAAAATTAATTTCTTTGATCATCCATTAAGTTTGATATTTGTTTGTACATACCTTGAGTGATTTACGTCGAAATGGTATTCTATGACTAATGACTTGTTTACATTAACTTTGACGAAAAATGTTTTTAAATTTTGTTATTATCAAAACGTAAAGAGGTCGAAAAATATAAATAACGTTTTCAGACGTTACTTGTATTAACAATCTCCCCCTTTTTTATGATGACAAAATATAAACTCATTTTATATAAAATTTATAATTAACAAGTTTTTAGTTGAGTTTATCCCATTTCTCTACCTTTTTTCGAAGCAAAAAGAGCGTCGAGACGAGGAGAAATGAAGTCGACGATGCAAATTGCTCGCCCTTGATGTGCGCTCCCCCTAGTTGAGGGCACTAAGGAATCGAGCTATGGTGACGTGCTACAAAAACGAGTTAGAGTACAAATGCAATATTCCTAACTAGTAGCAATTGTCACAACCAAAAACTTAAAAAGTTGGCTAAAACAATGAGCCAAAAATAAGTAATCCAACCAATATAGATCAATCATGATAAAATGAAACAACCACCACAAGTAAACAAAAACCCATTCATTATCTAAAAGACAATAAACATATCATACTTAAAAGTATCATTACAAGAAAATAAACTACTACTAGAAGCATGGAAGTAATCTAAAGTGACCTGAGATGCCCTAAAGATTTGCTCCTTCCACAAAATGTTCCTAAACATTTATTTTTGAAAACTAAACATACTAATGCTTAGTTGGTTAGGCTACCGGTTGGTACGGGTAGTGGAGTGAGTGGAGTGGAAGGTGGCATCATGAGGTGCTAAATGTAGGAGAACATGAAGTGAAATTCATCCCTTAATGAAAAGATAAGATTGCGGTTGTGAAGGCAACATAGGCAACTAGCACTATGAAGATCAATGGGCTTGAGTTATGTTGGATGACCCATAAGAGGTCACGATAGTGATGGTGATGATGGTGTAGGAAGAGGATAGTCCAAGGGACTTATTGTGAAAGTTTTAGGGTGATATCCATAGGTTGTGAAGGACTAAATGGTGAGGAGTTAGGCCTTGAACTAATTGATGAAGAAGATGAGGAGGTGCCCTAGTAGAGGGTAGGAAGAGTGTTGGTTTCCTAATTACGATCCTAGGTGTCTTGGAAATGTAAGGGGTGGAAGCTTGAATGTAAGATGTTAGGAATATAAATATTCATGTGAAGACTCGGTCACCTCGAGTATCTATTTAGCATTTATGTAGCTCGTAGGATTATTAGTATTAATAGTATTAGTTTAGTTATATTAGTATTTGTGGAGTGGGTCGGGTCTTTACCCACTGTCAGCTCACTCCATAGCCCGCTAGGGGCACCTAAACCTTGTAAGCATATATACCCCTTCCCACACATGGGAGGGGTTGGAGCTTCTAATCATACAACCATTTCTTTCTTCATTCTCTCTCTCTAGAACTCCCATTCTCTCTTATCTCTCTTTCTCTAGAATTCACTTAAACATCTAATCCAAGCATGCATATGTTACAATTAGTATCAGAGCCAGGTTAGGTTCTATTGATTGTGTGTGCTTGGATTTGAGGTCTCTATTTTCTAGTTTTTTTTTTATTTTTTGGTTCGAACTAAGATTCTTAAATCTGTTTATTTTCTTGAGTTCTGGGTCTTAGTTGAATTTGCTGTTTTGGTTCGAATACAAGTCGTTTACAAGTCCGTTAAAGGTTTTACAAGTCCATTTGGTTCGAATATTATTAAGCTTGCTGTCTATTTTTCTCTTTGGTTGTTCGAGTATCACAACTGTTTACAAGCATTGTTGTGTTTTGGGCTTGAACAGTTAGAACATTTGTTGCATTGTTTCCACCTCAGCCCATTTGTGGTTAAAGGTTCAAGTGTTACGGATTTGGTTAACTTTAAAGATTTTGTTTACTTGTTCACGTACTTATAGCTTACCTTGTGTGTTTGAATTGGTTTTTGTTTGTTGAAATTTCGGTGTAAGGTTTGGGTGTGCTAGTCTTCAAGAACGCCTGATATTAATTGTTATTTCGAACTCTTGGGTATCTAAAGTTTTTAAGGTTAAGAGTGCGGTTTGTAAAGTTGTTCTTGGTAAAGGTTTTTCGTTTTTTTAGCTCATTCTTGGTAGAGGTTTGCCTAATTCTTGACAGCGGTTTCCTTTTTCCTTTTGTTGTGATTTGATAACGATTGGTTGAAGTTTGCACTCAAAAAGGAAAACAAAGGTAGCGGTTTGCCTGGTATTGTGACTGTGGTTTGGATAGTAGCTAAAATGGGAAAAGTGACAAATACTGGTGAAAGTGACCATACTTGTCTGCTACATTTTGTCCCCTTGCTCTAGAGGTTTGACTGGCAGATTGGATCAGCAGTTTGGTACTAGCGGTTTGATACCTCTACATTAGCGGTTTGATACTAGCAGGTTGTACTAGCGGTTTGATATCTGTTCTAGTGGTTTGTGTTTGCTACTTAGCGGTTTGAAGCAGTTGCGTTGTGAATGATATTGCGGTTTGTGACAATAGCGGTTTAGCCTAAGTGTTGCAGTTTGATATCACACAATTAACAAGAAGAAGCAAAATATTCAGATTAATCAAATCCAAATCCATTCGAAACATCAAAACAACAACCTCAGTTAACATCACATAAACCGAAACAAATCCAAATCATATCCAAACCGAATCAAATTAAACAACAACAAAATCAAATCACAAACACAAATCATAATCACAACAAATCATTCGATTCAACAACAAATCCTTTCAAAAGAGAAACTTAATTACAACAACAATTTTTTTTTCAAAATCAATATCAACCTAACATCTAACCTAAATCATACCCTCGTCTCATCTCAACAGAACCTCAACGAGATCACTCCATCCGAAAATAAAAGAAAAGAACAAAAACATGTGTGTTTCGCCCTCTCTTTTTCTCGGTTTGATATAAACTGAAAACAACAAGAACTCTACCTGAGACCCATATTTAGAACGGGAAGTTATTGTTACATCGTGGGTACCTTTGCTCGTGCAAATAACAAAGTCAATCACAAAGGACGATTTTTATTTTCTTTTCTGCATCCAATACTTCTTTGGTGTTCGATCTGTGGTTGCACTTCATACTACTTCTGCGTTCAATTTGTGGTTGAGAAAAGAAAAAGGTTGAGGAGATTATTATTGAGTGATTGCTTTGTGTAGAGGAGTAGATTTGGGTTGCTGCGTTTTTTATTTTGGGATTAGGGTTATAGAGTGATTAGTATCACTTTTATATTCTGAACTTTGAGTTAGGATTAGTATTAAATTCGACTTGGGCTCATTTTCAATGATTGGGTTGCACGGGCTGATTTAACACAAGTCTTGGGCTGTGGATAGTTAGCATAAGGACGATTTTCTTTTGTTGTGTTTGGACTAAATATTGTTGGACCAATTCTTCACAAGGACGAGTTTGTTGTTCGTGATAAATTGTTGTGGTATAACTTTGGTCAACGATTTCGATTGTACTTCCATTGACTCGAGATTGTGAATTAATTTTGGGTGAAATTTTTCGGGTTCCTTGAATATAACTACCGTGCTAGTTATTGGATATTCTCAAGTGTATTGGATAAAACTACGGTAGTTATTTGGATTCACTTAAACCCTTTCAACCAAAATCAAACGACTGTTCTCAAAGCCTAACAATCATCACCCTCACCTCAATCACAGTTCTCTATCACATTACCATTATCATTTCACAGTTTATTCTTGATCTTTGTAAAATCCCGTGAAAGAATCTATTTCTCGGTTTAAATCATAGAATTGTGAAATCCCGTGCACGTTTACATCATGTCTACTACTTCAGATTCCTTCATATCGGAGGTACTCAAGTTGTACGACACGTATGATAAACAAAAGACTTCCAATTCTGTACAACAAGTAAACGTGGGTGATTCTGAGAATGCTAATATGGAATCTTCGTGCTCGAATTCGCAAGAGAGAGAGAGAGTTGATTCAGTCACTAATGTTGCCTAATGCAAAAGAAAGTTGCATTGAATGTTTTCGATCACTTCATTCACATCTCAAGGTTCTCTTTGAACAGCCCGGATACTTGGGAGGATACAGACGTGCATTCGCATCACTCTTTGGTCAAGATGTTCAGACTTTCACAGTCAAGATGATTCTATATTTGGATCAACTTGAACAACAACTTGATAAAGGAGATTTTTCTAAAGATCGATCCATGGCTGCTTTGGGTGTGATTAACAACCAACTCCAAGTGTTCATTGATTCGCAATACACTGAGGATTATGATGATGACAGTCAAATGGCGAAAAAGTGTTTTGCTAATTACACTGGAACTGAGGTTGACGTGTTCAGAAGGACATTACTCCAACTTATGAGTAATGTTAAGGGGTTCATTAATGAAAGGGCTCAACTTATGGGAAATGGGACAGAATCAGACAAGCATGATGATAGTAACAGTTCAGGAGCTGATATCTCACTGTGTGTGGATGCAGCTCTCAAACCAGAAAATCATCAAGTACTGTCTGTTGAGGTACATCTGTCTGATCAAGATAATGTTCTTTCTAATGAACAACAACATACTGATCAAATTAAACCTACTTATGACACATATATGTTGGAAAAGACTGATAGCAATATCACCTCAGATTCAACAAATATGAGTCATAAGGGGGAACAAATTGATCAGGATGCTGAACATGTTGATGCATCAAGTTCTTTGCCTACGGCTGAGCTTTTCAAATCAAACAATATGGTTGAAAAAGAAGTTTATAATGAACTTTCTAAAAGATTTTTACAGCTTGAAAAACATTGTATTTCTCTTGAAATCGCAATGCAACACAAGGAAGAAAGTTTTCAAACTAAGCTACCATGTAAAAATCCGGAACTCCCTGAATTCCGTGAATTCTTTATAATAAATGATTTGAAAGCTCAGCTAGAAGCCAAAAACTTAACGATCAAAAACCTGAAAAACAGTTTGGCAGAGATGCGTGATATGTGTAATGAAGTTAAGGCTAAACATGACAATAATGCTGAATTAGAACATAAAGTGACTAAATTTTTTAAAGAAAATGAGACTTTGAAAATTCATTGCAAAGAACTGTGTGATACAATCAAAGAAATGAAAACTAAGACCATAGAGCAAACAACCTCTTTGATTGCCAAAAATGATGAATTCAAAGCTCAACTTCAGGAAAAGGGTTTTGCAATTGCATCGTTGAAAAACGAGTTAAGAAAATTGACAGAAATGGTGTGAACACTAAGTTTGCAAAACCATCTATCTTGGGGAAACCATCACTTAGAAACCAATCAGTTGTTAGACAACCGACTGCGTTTAGATCTGAACGGCCAAAATTTTCAAAAACACGGTTTGCGTCCCAAGTTGATGCGAAACAAGTTTTGTCAAAACCAATCACTTCACAATCTAGACCTAATGAAAAGGAATATGCTCCTGCAAAACCTCGTCATATGAGTGCATCTAGCTCTTCTAGGATTAGTTCAAAGCGTGTGTCATTAGTGACACCAAAGGAACATGTTAGACATAAAAACAGTGTTCAGAATCACAACCTAGAGGATGCTAAGAAAAACACACATGAAAAGACTAGGAATTTGCCTGTTTCTAAGAGTAGTTGCGTGCCAATTAAGGCAATTCCCGTAGCAGATCACTCTAAGAATCCTAGATCTTTTTCTGATTCCAAACACTTTGTTTGCTCGACTTGTCAGAAATGTGTTTTTAATGCAACCCATGATGATTGTATAACAAAATTCCTGAAGGAAGTGAATGCTCGTGCTAAGGTTCAATCCTCTAAGACTAGAAACGACAACAAGCCCGTAGAACCAAAGAAGTATATTCAGAAACCTGGTAGGTAGATTGCTATAGGACAAAGATTTTCTCCAAACAAGTCTTTCACTGTGCTTGAGAAACCAAACACTCCTAGATCTTGTCTTAGGTGGATACCGACGGGTAGAATTTTTAAGATTGTGGGTCTTAGATGGATACCTAGTAGAAAGATGTTCACTGAGTGCAGAACCAAGGTTGACAGTGAAACCCCAAATGGTTTAAATGCTGAAATCACTAACTTATATAAATGCATACAAACTCTTAATGTCAATGCAGGAAGTCTTTACTTAAGTGCAGGTACATCGTTCCCTCATATAAAGGAAAGACTCAGGGTTTGGGTGCCGAAAAGATTGATATCTCATGAAGTAGGGGTTCAGGCAATTCAAGCTTGATGAACATCATCGACTATGACATCTGTTCACATCAGTTCAGGCCTCGTTCTTCATCGACTATGACGTTTGAACACTGCAGTTCAAGCCTCGGGCCTCAATGTCATCATAATGGCGTCTGCTGACAACTCTTCAGGCCCCGTTCCTTAAAGAAAAGAAAGGCGTACGCTTGAGTGCGCTTTATCTTCGGAAGAAGAGTAATCTTCTTGTTTCTGACTATTCTCATCAATAAGCTTCATAATTGCTCCATGCTCGTTCAGTCATCAAGTGGATCTACTTTCATCAGATTGGACGTTTATTCACTCGATCAAAAATGGCAACTTCAAATGCAATTTTTAAGGGGGAGAAGTGTGAACAGTTGATCAACCTCATATGCACTTGTTCAATCAAAAATGGCATCCTCATATGCAATTTTTGAGGGGGAGAAGTGTGAACAAGTGGATCGACGTACATGTGATTGTATATTCACTCACTTGTTGGGCATGTGAATCTAATAGTGACTACGGAGTTGATCAGGTATCACTTATTCAAGATTGAAGTTGACTTTCACAAAGGCATGATCTTATCTTATCTTGAAGTCGGGGGTGGTTGGATGCATGACTTTCAATGATAACTTGCTCGTGCTTAAGATTTAAGTTGAAGACTTAGGTTATCTAGTTACCAGCAGTCGGGGTAAATGTTTGACGACCTGGTTAACTATCACTTAAAGGAGTTACGTTGTAGTACTCAGTGTCACACGCCGATGACGTTGTGGATAATCGCAAGAGGTGTTAATGTCTCATACTTTGGTTGAGTATTGAGTACTTAGAGATTTGCTTGGAGCACTAATTCTCTACACCGTTCTTCCAACATTAGTGCAAGTTCAAGTCACGAGAACGGGGAATTCTACTTCAGTGTCAAGTTTGGTATATCGGGTTTGTTCCATCAGTCATCTCGTCAAATAGTCTACTTAAGGGTTGGTAAAGATAGTCAGAGAGTGTTTCGGTAGCGGTTGATTCTCACTTGATACATTTGAGCTTATTTTGTTCTTCTCACAAGATTTCAAGTATTTGTGCGTAAAATGTGTTGCTGATTCTGAGGTATCAAAACCAGCAAAGGGGAAGGAGACATACATCTGAACGCACAACGAGTACACGTGATGAACTTTATACCTCTTCTGAGTTGGGGTTATTCCAGGAAGACAAATGTCATAACCGCAGAGAAAATCAGTGTTTTAACTCGTTCCTTATGGTGTATCATTCCAACTACGTGGGGGAAGAGATGTATGAAACAGTTTCTGATGATTAAAGAGGTACACAATTGTATGATGATTCCTATGGTTAGTCGGTATCCAACAGAAGGAAATGTGTTCATTCGGGACTTACTTGATTCTGGTGCTTCTGTGGTACTGTCTTGGTGTTATCATTTAGAATACATATGGGATAAGTTGCTTACACTCGAGACTTAGGTGACTTTGGTGTAACAATTCTCATCTGCAATTTCCTGAAGGGAGAAAAGGGGATTTCCGGGTCTTAATTGATCTTGATGTTACTTTTTCGACTTCATTAATGGGATTGAGTGTGTACTTCGGGTTTTTAGGCTTCATACAATGAGACTGATTGCATCACTTCAACTACTTAGGGGAAATGGTCTCTGGATACTTTCGGTATGCATTCCTTCAGTCTTCAGCAGGAAGTAATGTGAGAAGAATTATTCAAATGTGAGATGATTCACTACTGATCTATTTGATGATCCCTCGAACGGAGAATCACGATGATTATTCTTAAAAGGAGCTCTTAATCATTCAACATAATTTCTCTTCATTCTCTCTATCTAGAACTCCCACTCTTTCTTATCTCTCTCTCTAGAATTCACTTAAATATCTAATCCAAGTGTGCATATGTTTCATAAGACATTGTTGAGGGTGATTCTAGGTTGAAGATAGTTTATTGTGCAATTGAAATGATGCAAGTAAAGGCTTTATATAGCCAAGGTTTGGTGGAAATTTGAAAATAGTGTACGGTCCTAAGGATGGTGAAGTATAGGGATTCATGTGATTTGAAGTATAGGAAATGCAAAAAGTTTTAAGATTTTGTGCGTAAAGAAGTCAAAAAGACAAAAGGATAGTGAAAATTCGACAGACAGGTGATGATACCGTTAAATAAGACACGGTACCATTAAATTAAATGGTACCAACCCATGTTTGATGGTACCGTGACCTGTTGGGCGTGAATTTTCCCAATCTGCTTTAATCTTTAGTTTCCATAAGGCTAACAAGTGGTGTTTAGGGAAACTATTTTGCTGCAAATCCTAGTGCCTCAGTTCACTAAAGAATAATCAATTTAAAATTCCTAAATGTAGCTAAAACTAGAAGCAAAAGTATGCTTGTGATCATCTAAATATAAGTTACAATCGTTTATGCAAAATGACAAACTAAGAATGCAAAAAAGAATACTAACAAAATGAATGCAAGATGGCAAAGAAATTCATGCAAGAATTAGTCATGATCATAAGCCGAAAGGTGATAAAATTGAACTATTCACCCTATGCTAACGATAAAGTGTTAGCAACAATTAAGTAGTTATCACACTAATAATTAATATACTGATAAACTACCACCAATAAGTTTAGAAATACTACCGAAAGTTATCGTACTAATAATAAAATGCTACTACCAATAGCTTAAAGATACCAAAGCAACCAAGTTAGATAAGTTATTGTTTGTTCATTCTCGTCATCTCACTTAAGCTTATTTTTTATGCTTTTCCCCATCTTCTTGAGTACCTTCCCAAGTGACTTGAATCCACCATGTTGCTCCACATGCATCAAAGCTACTGGTTCATCATTTCTACTTGTCGACGCATCATTTCACTCGTATTAGTTTCCTCTTCTGTAGGTGAATCGACTTTTTGGTAATTGAGGTTAGGAAGGGAGCCGAGATAGGTAGTGGGGGAAGGAGTGCTTGGACGAGAAGTACCTTTGTCATCCATCTCTTCGTAATCATCGATGTGATGAGACGATGAGCCATAATCGAAAGTAGAGGATGAAGCAGAAGTGTATTTACGACCATGTTTTATACCAATGTCACTTCTAGGTTTGGTACAAAACTTTGGTCCACCAAGTAGCTTCATGACTCGATCAAATAGGACATTGTGATCACCTTGAAGATGTCGATGAGTGCGAATGACCTAACGGTATAAACGGGTAAGCAAAATTCCATAAGGTATAACCTTATTTGACCGAATCTTGACATTGACTATACGTGTTTCGATGTAATAGGCAAGTTTGTATGGAGTTTCAGTGTGGAGACAATAGAGCATATGAGCACAACAAGCCGGAAGATGATCCCGGTTGCCAGCGATACTGAAAATGTTTTCATGAATGATTTCTTCCCAATATTTTAGTCGGGAAGTACCTCTTTAAGAAACATTCGGTGTAACACCCCCAAATTCACACAGCGGAAATGTAATTTAAAGGCAATACGTCATAGTATAAGAACACAAGATGTAAGAGAAAGACCTCTATATGATACTCCAAGAATGCTGAGCCAAGCCAAAATCAAGCACCTGAGAAATACATGCTAAAAGGGTCAACATAAAGTTGGTGAGTTTATAGGTTTAAGTATTTATAAAAGTGGAACACAAGATTTATAATGTTTGGTTGATCGGTACACTCGATAGTATGACCGTTACACTTGGTAATATGACCGTTACACTCGGTAGTATGACCGTTACACCCGGTCCTGTATGTACATATTAGTTCGTGCAGTACACCTGGTCAATGCATGTATCTTGTAGAAATAAATGTGTCCATAGTAAAAAGTAAGCATAGTAGTCTCACCCCAACGTATTTCAAAATGAGTAATAAATCAAGTAAAACTGGAGCTATGAAACTCACGTAAGTGTTTTAAGTAATTGTGTTCATGAGAAAGTAACTATGTATGTAACAAATAAATGAGTGACGTGTTCAAGTAATTGAACAAGTATTTAGGTAAAACAAGCAATTGTTTCTCAGTAAACAATCATGTATTCAAGTAAAATGAGAAATGAATATAAGTAAATCTAGCATGTATTTTCACCCCAAAAGTATTTAAAAACAAGTTAAGTAGGGGTCATGAACTCACGGTAATCCGTAAAAGTTTTAAGTACTTATAAAAGTAAATAAAAATAGTAAAGCATGTATCTCACCCCAAAGTAGTTCATAAAACAGTTAAACCAGAAAAAGAGGGGCTAAGAACTCACCTCAAGCAAAGTAATTTAATACTAGAATGTGTGCATGGAAATCGAGGCACAATAACTCTAACCGCAACCTAAATAGATAGTGTAACACCCCCATTTTCGGGATACGCAGCGGATTTAAAGCTGGGTGCTACTCGACAGTACAACAGTTATGGTAATAGAAAACGATCACTATTTGAGTCATTTTAAAAGATTTATCATTAGAATTTTATAAATATCAGAGTTTACAAATGAGGTCCCAGTAGGTTTACAGTTTATTAAATAAGTTTCGAATGATAATTAGCCTTCTACCAGTATCCATGCCTTTCCATGCCATCCTCGCTTATTATACACCTAAGATAAACATGCTAAAAAGTCAACACAAAGGTTGAGTGAATCCATAGCGTTTAAGTTATAATCAGTTTGAACACAAGCTAAGTAGAAAGTAAATCGGTAATATAGCAGTTCGTTTTATATTGCTCTAAGTCTCATTAATCATAAGACGTTAACACGATGGACATCATAGTTATAAGCTAATGATGTAAATCACTATATAATTAAATGTAGCAATTATGCCCTCGAGTAGGAGTCTGCCTGAAACTCTTTATTAAACGTTTTCAAATAAAATGCATTGGGTCACTTATCCAGCAACACAAAGGGGTTGTCAACCCAATAGATCTATTCATTATATTCGCGCTCACCCGAAAATGATTAATGGTTCATGATAGAGGGTCTTTAAATAGGCAACAGTTAAACTTATGCAATATAAATCAGGAAAGCATACAGAAAAATACTTGTGTTCGGTTTAGAAGCATGTATCTCCTCACAAATTTGGAAAACGTATAAAGAAAAGTGGCACTATGAACTCACCTGAGTAGTCTGGATGGAAAAAAAATTATATATCGTTGATAAACGTCTCCGGCACGTAACCTAATTGAATATGAATAAGGAAGTCTGAGAATTTGACGGTTTTGGCCTAATACGAATAATGGATGAAATAGTGTCGGATGACGAAGTGGTTTGTGATGAGAATGAATGATATGCTTAAAATGCTTAACGTTCAAAAATTAATCTTACTTTTATGTTATTTAAATCATAAGTATCATTTCCTCAAAAACGGTTTAAATAAAACGTTAAGTAAAACGTTAAAAATCGTTATATATAATTATAAACGTTATAAAATAATTGTTGAATGAAATGAAATGAAATGCACGTGAAATGAATGAAAAGTGTAAAATGTGACATGAAAATGAAATAGATTAAAGTTTACTATTAGTCATTGCAGTTTTATCAAATTTACACTTTTGGCCCTAACGGTGTGATAATTGCACCGTTAGTCCTTAAAATATATATTTAGTCCATAGGTTATCAAAAATGACATTTTAGACTTCAAAGTTATCATTTTATCAATAATTATCCTAAGGTTACTGAAATTACACTTTATATCCTATTTTTCCAAAAATGGCAACTTTAGTCCCTGAGTTTAGAATACTTTGCATAAATAGTCCTTTTCATACAAAATAAATGGGAAAAGTTTTCCGAGGCTTTTGTAAGTTTGTTTAAGCTTGTTTAACTGCTTTTCAAGTGCTTATTCTATGTTTGGCTTATTTTTACGTAAATGGGCTTTTAAGATATTATAACTCGGCCCGTTAAGAGAATACGATCCATGGGCTTTAAAAGACTATTGGGCTTTTAATTGGGCTCAGTTTTGGATTAGAAAATCATGTAAAAAGGGTCTGTTTGATTTTCTTGTCGTAATAAGCTGAAAATAGCTTATTGGGCTTTAGGCCCAACCGTTAATATAAAAGAGTTTGAAAAAAAGTTGCGACATACGTTTAAAAGGGTTGAATTCGAATTGGTTTAAGACCGAATGAGGGGAAACAATATACTAAGTTTTGATTATCTATAGTATGAAGAATTAGTAGGACAAATAAAATTAGTATGTCGTGTTTTAATATATAGTTTAACGAATTGATTTTTGGGCGAGTTTATACATGAACAATTTATAAAAATTTACTTGTATTATAAATAATGACTTTCAAAGTAACTAAAAAGAACTCTAATGATCATGGATTAAAATGATCTCATTAATGAAGAAATGGATAAATTAAATATGAAATGTGATGTATATATGTAAAATGTAAACTTAGCCTTCCATATAGGAGGCATGCAAAATTATAAAATGTAACAAATGTATTACGTACGTATTGAAATGAGATGAGACAAATATATATATATGTATGAAATGAAGAGGACTCGAATAAAAGAGAGTTTTGAAGACTTACTTCACCGTTGAGGTGGAGTTTACGTTCGAATGGAATCAAGGACAAGAAAATACGAGTGTTGTTTGTGATAACCGATCACTAAGACTTCAAATGGAGGATTATACGAGTAAAATGGAATTCGGATATTCAAGGAAATGAACTTGGCTTTTGAGTTGTAGGAGGTTTTACTTATTTGAGAGTGTGTTTAAGTGAGTTTTACAAATGAAAAGGGTCTTTGTTTGGTTTATACGAAATGCATATATGTATATATAGAAACTGAGAGTGGAATGTATGCATGGTAAAAATATGTTACACGTTATATGGTGGTTTAGTTTTATGGTACACAGATATACACGTTAAGATATTGATGAATACATTGCATGCATGGTTACTAACTCATACATGTTAGAGTAAACTACATTTTTGGTCCTCGTGGTTTACCGGGTATAATGATTTTGGTCCAATAGTTTCATTTGTAACGGATCTTGTCCTATTTTCGCTGACCCATAATGGGTTTGGTCCATTTTTCGTTGACTGTTAGTTTGACTCGTTAAAAAAACATAAAATGACTAAAATACCCTCGGATGATGATGTACAATGACTAAAATGCCCTTTCTTCTTCTTCTTCATTCACTACACATTTATGGGTTCAAATAAGTTAAAGCCGATCTCTCCATCATTTCTTCTTCTTCTTCATTCACTACACAAATTCACATGTATTTCATTTCTTCTTCTTCTTCATTCACTACACAAATTCACAAGTATCTTGAACAAACAAACTTCCAAACTTTAATCTGTTTATTCAAACTTTACAAAACTGAGTATTTTATAATCTGTTCATCCAAACTTTAAAACAGATTATAGCAATTTGAAAAGTGCAAATAGAAGACAAAATCAAATGATTGTAAATATATTTGAAGACCATTTGCTTGCCGTTGGCTGAAATCATTATCGCCTTCTTTTTCAACATATTTTAGCACCTCAACGACTAATGGAAACAAATCAACCAAATGAAAAAGTGTCATATAATGGGAACCTGAAGTATATTCAACCAAAGTGTCATTTTCCGTTGCAACTTCACAAGTACCAATTGCTTCAACCCATTGAACTCAACACGCATAACGATTCTGGTCCATTATAACCTAGACCTCTAACCTTCTTCAAATTCAATCCATGTTCAACAAATAAAGATTCAATCGCAGATTTAAGAGCTAAAGCCGATCTCTCCATCACATGAACAATATCTTTCTGAACACTCGGTTCCACCACTGGATACTCAGTCTTCACAACATCACAAATGCATCACTCCCACCTTGCTTCTCAAACTGATCTCTAAACAAATAACAACACAAACAAAACGCTCTATCCACCTTCACACTATACTCCAACCAATTCAAGTGTTGTCAAGTTTTCACCAATTCAAGTGTTGTCCAATTCAAGTGTTGTCAAGTTTTCACCAATTCAAGTGCATCCACTTAGACCACCAGCGACCCCTTTTTTTCTCTTAACAAATCCCCATCTTCACGAGTCACTTTTCTATACTTTGTTACCTTAAGATTCACCAAATTCGGGAAACCCAACCTACAAGCTTCTTAACATAACCATCAATCATTGCATTAAACGCAGCAACATCCTTCTTAGGCATCTGACCAAAATACATCCTCGCATTATCTATCTCCCCACACTTGGCACAACCACCAACCAATGCCGTCCATGACACTAAACTTCTCTCACCCATCTCATCAAAAACCCTCTTCGCACACTCCACTCGCCCCATCTTCTTCAACATCATTTACCACAACTTAATAATCAAACCCAGTCAACACCCAATGTTATCACAACATCATTTATCACAACTGAAACTCGCCTTAATAATCAAACCCATAAACATCAACGCCTTATTCATATTCACAAGATTCTTAATCAAATCCATACACCTTACTCGAGACCTCATTAAGAGACCTTGAAGCCGTAGAGGAAATATTCAAAGGGTTCGTTTGTTTGACTCGCCGGATTTGGATTTTGTTTGACTCGCCGGCTCAATTTCATCAATTGTCCTTGAAAATGAAGTTTTTATAAAAATTGGTGGTGAATTGAAGAAGATCTGAATTAATGGTTTAAAACCCTAACTGTAGAAATTGGGAATAAAATGTTCAAGTCAAAGAGCCTGCCAAAGATGTCAAAGAGCTTGCTAGTTGATTTTGAAGAGTATAAAGATGTTCTACCAGTACCTTCTGGGTAGAAGGTACTGCTAGTTGATGAAGAGCCTGCCAAGCTATATGTCAAGTCGATTAGATATTTTGTAATAGATATTTAGTTGAATTATTAGTCTTTGTACAATGTTATACGTTATGTAGAAGTAGTTTAGTCTTCTGTGGTGTACAGAAGAATATATCAGAGTTGTACATTGGTAGTTGTATTTAATTGTAGGCTAGAATAGTCAAAGTATAGTATTATATTCAACCACTTGATCAACTTGTAATAAGGGTTCCTTATCGTATAAAAGGTTCCCTTAGTCACACTTCATGCATGCATCTTTTCCAACCATTAAAAAAAACCGAACTATCTCTCAAGTAACTTAGTTACTCAATTCACAAATCCTTTTTACAATCTTAGATTCAAGATTACTTTGTAATCCCGGTGATATTTAGATCATCCGTATTATTTCATCAATAATATTGAATCGTTTTGTGTTAACCAAAGTTGTGTTCCTTGTTCATTGCATTCTCACGTTTACATAAACTCACCACCTTGTGTTCTTTTAAGTGTGTTGTAGTAGATTCCGCATGCTAAACACATTCATACATAAATATCTTAACAAACACCTTTCCACAAGTGGTATCAGAGCTAGGCTTGATATTTACTAATTTAAAAGAACAATGGATGTTGAACATATTCAAACAAATGTTGCAGCTAAACTTCCATTACTTAAGCAAAATGAGTTTGAAATGTGGCGACTAAGGGTAGAACAATACTTTCAAGTGCAGGACTATGCACTTTGGGAGATCATTGAACAAGGCAACTCATTTAGACCCTCAATCACCACTACAACAGTAAATGATGCTCTTGTAACACAAATACAAGACCAACCATCAAATGCAGATGAAAGAATTCAGAAGCGAAATGATCTAAAAGCCAGGAGTATGTTACTGATGACTATTCCAAATGATCAGCTTTTGATCTTTAACAAATACAAAGATGCTAAAACCCTTTTTGAAGCTATTGTGGCTAGATTTGGTGGTAATGATGCTACCAAGAAAACACAAAAAACACTTCTCAAACAACAATTTGAGAACTTCACAGCCACAACCAATGAGTCTTTGGACAGTATGTTCAATAGACTTCAGAAGCTTTCAAGTCAGTTAGCCATCCATGAAGTGATGATAACTCAAGAAGACCTAAACTCTAAATTTCTTAGGAGTTTACCTTCAGAATGGTCTATGCATGTCATTGTCTGGAAGTACAAGTCAGATATTGATCAGATGAGTCTTAATGATCTCTACAACAATTTCAAAATAGTAGAGCATGAAGTAAAGAAGACTACTGGGTCAAACTCAGGAAATATGGCATTTGTTTCATCACCAAGCATCTCAAAGGTTGATAATGAAGAAAAAGGTGGCAGAGAAGAAGGTACTGCCAACACAACCTTTGGTACTGCTAGTACTTCTAGTAGTACCAAAACCATTTTAGATGAAACAATTGGGTGTGCTTTTCTTACATCTCAACACAATGGGTCCGTATTAACATTTGAAGATCTTCAAGAGATTCATCCTGATGATCTTGAAGAGATGGACATAAAGTGGCAACTTTCACTTTTGAGCATTAGAGCTAAGAAGTTGTTGATGAGGACTGGCAAGAAGATAATGATAAATGGAAATGAGCCTGCTGGCTATGATAAGTCAAAAGTGGAGTGTTACAACTGCCACATGAAGGGTCACTACTCTAGAGAGTGTAGAAGACCTAAGAAGCAGGATGACAAGAGTAGAGGGTTTGACAACAGGAATAAAGGAAGCTTTGAGAAGAAAGGAAGCTTTGAAAGCAAGAGTAAGGTTGTTGAAGTTGCTGAGCCAAAAGCAATGGTTGCTATTGATGGCATGGGTTTTGATTGGAGTTTCATGGGTGAAGATGAGTCAACTTCTGATGAATTGGCTTTGATGGCATTCTCCACTCCTGAGGTACAAACTATCAAATGTTCAAACAATTGTGAATTTCTTAAAGAATTAGAAGTTATAAGAAAATCTTATGATGAGCTAAAAGTAGAAGAAAGAAAAACCAATCAAACCTTATTTAACTATAAGTGTGGTATGGCCAAACTAGAAAAACAAATCATTCACTTTAGAGAAAATGAACTCACATTTTCTGATGCTAAAGCTGCTCTTAATAGACAAATATTTTTGAAAGATTCAGAAATAGAAATGTTAAGGACTGAGTGTACTAAAGTGACATTGGCTAGAGATAATATTCAACTGACTGTTACTAAATTGGAAATTGCTTCTGAATGTACTAGGAGCATAGTAGAAAATCAGATGAATAAGAGAATAAAATCAGGGATAGGATACAATACATGTGCACCTCCTTATAGAGGAATTCCTTGTCCCCCAGGATCAGATCTAGCTGAGTCAGGTTTACATGAAATCATCAACAAACCACTAGCTAAACCTGTAGAGAAGAGTGAACCTTCTGAGAGTGCTAAGAATGCCTCACTCTCTAAGGTGCTCACTGATAAGAAACCAGATATTCTAATCATTGAAGATTGGGTATCTGATGATGATGAAGATGAGATGTTCCTATCAAAGGAAACAAAGTAGGACCAATCAGTCCTAAGAGAGTAGAAGTTAAGGCTAAGGCTAAAGCTGTTTTGAAAACAGTTGAAAGTTGTGAAAAATGTAATAACAAACCTAGGGGAAGCCAAAGAAATTGGAACAACCTTAAGTCACAACAACTAGGTGATAACTTTGTCATGTACAATAAGGCTTGTAATTATTGTGGTAGCTTTAATCATCTTCATGCTTATTGTAATAAATGGGTTTCTGGGAGTAAATCAAAGTCTAAAACAAATGTTACTCACCCCAGAAAAAGTTTTGTTAAGTCTAACACCACAAATGTTAAACATACTGTTAGACAAAATAAGCCTGTTATTGCAAAACCAACTGATAAGGGTACAAGAAACACTTTCAAATCTGTACCAAAAGTTGTGAATAGTCCTATTCAAAAGAAATCTGTGGTCAAAACACAAATTTGGAAACCAAAAACCAAAGGTCTGCTAGACCAAAAGGTCCTGCTAGACCAAATGGTACTGCCAAAATTGGTATTGCCAAAATTGGTACTGATAGACCAAAGACCACAAAATGGATAAAAAGGGAAAGTGCTGTTAAGTCCTCAGCATGTTGATTTGGAAACCAATCCAATCAAAAGGTGCATCAACAATCCTGAAAAGGTTTGATTTCATTGATGCAAGAGGCAAACCCAAGTCTGTCATGGCTTGGGTACCCCAAGGAAACTAATATGTTTATTCATGTGCAGGAACATTCATCTGATATTGGAGATCAAGGATATGTAGATAGTGGATGTTCAAGGCACATGACAGGCAACATGTCATTCCTCTCAGACTTCAAAACATTTGATGGAGGATATGTTACCTTTGGGGGAGGAATAAAAGGAAAGATCACTGGTAAATGTACTATCAAAACCAGTAAACTAGATTTTGAAAATGTGTATTTTGTGAAAGAACTTCAGTTTAATCTTCTTAGTGTCTCACAAATGTGTGACAAAAAGAACAATGTTCTATTTACTGACAATGAATGTATGGTTCTTTCTTCTGATTTTAAGATGCCTGATGAGAGTCAGATCCTTCTTAAAATTCCAAAAAGGAACAATATGTACAGTGTTAATTTAAAGAACATTGATCCTAAGGAGGGTTTAACTTGTTTGGTAGCAAAAGCCTCATTGGATGAATCTATGCTTTGGCATAGAAGAATTGGTCATGTAAACTTTAAAACAATCAACACTATTGCAAAATATGATTTGGTAAGAGGTTTACCCAAAAAGATTTTCCAAAATGACCAAACCTGTGTTGATTGTCTAAAAGGCAAACAACATAGAGCTTCTTGTAAGCCCAAGACCCAAAACTCTATTTCTCAGGCTTTACATATGCTTCATATGGATCTCTTTGGTCCTACTAATGTGTGTAGCTTGAATGGTAAGAGATATTGTCTTGTGGTTACTGATGACTATAGCAGATTCTCTTGGGTTTTCTTTTTAAGATCTAAATATGAAACTAGTGAGATTCTTAAATCATATATCACTGAGGTAGAAAACAATCTGATAAGAAAGTCAAAGTCATCAGGTGTGACAATGGGACAGAGTTCAAAAATAGGGTTATGGATGACTTTTGCAAGGAAAAAGGCATAAAAAGAGAATTTAGTGTAGCCAGAACACCTCAGCAAAATGGAGTAGCAGAAAGAAAGAATAGAACACTTATAGAGGCTGCTAGAACTATGTTAGTAGACTCTAAGTTGCCTATTTCATTTTGGGCTGAAGCAGTAGGTACTGCTTGTTATGTACAAAACAGGGTTCTTGTGACAAAGCCACATAGAAAGACACCTTATGAACTTTTCTTTGGTAGAACACCATCTTTAAGTTTTATGAGACCTTTTGGTTGTCATGTCACTATTCTAAATACCAAAGATCATTTAGGCAAGTTTGATGGAAAAGCAGATGTAGGCTATTTGATAGGGTATTCCTTGCAGAGTAAGGCCTATAGAGTGTTTAACACTTGCACTAGGCTAGTAGAAGAGAATCTTCACATAAAGTTTCAAGAGAAACTAACAAATGTGAAAGGAATTGGACCAGATTGGATGTTTGATATTGATAGGCTTTCAGAATCTATGAATTATGTGCCTGTTTCAGGTACAAATACTAATGATAATGCAGGTTTTGAAGACAATGTTGAAACTCCTAAAGATCAATATTTCATCTGGATGCCAATTTGGAAAAGTTTGGATCTATCTTCAAGTCAAGAAGAACCTTCAAACACAAGAAAAGAAGGCAATGAAGAAGATCATGGAACTCAGAATCAAGAGAATCAAGAAAGTGGTACAAATGACAATGATATTGCTAGTTCAATAGATGGTCCTGCTAGTTCAAGTATTGATACTGCTGAGCCATTGAATGTTCAAATAGATGATTCTTTACCAGAAGAGGTGGGGATTAGCAATCTTCCATCTACCTATGAAGTTCCTAAAACACCCAACACTAGAATTCTCAAAGGTCACTCAACTGATGATGTGATTGGTGGCATGGATTCTGGTGTTAGAACAAGATCTCAAGTTGGTTTATCTCAAGTCTTAACTTCAGAAGAAGAAGGATTTATCTCCTCTATTTATGAAGAAAAGAATCATGATATTGCCAACATATGCCTGTTTTCATGTTTTCTATCTCAGGCTGAACCCAAAAACATAAACAAAGCTTTAGATGATGAAAGTTGGGTGGAAGCAATGCAAGAAGAGCTTCTCCAATTCAAGATTCAGAAGGTTTGGATATTGGTTGATTTGCCCAAAGGTCATAGGGCAATTGGAACCAAATGGGTATTCAGAAACAAGAAAGATGAAAGGGGTATAGTGATCAGAAACAAAGCAAGATTGGTAGCTCAAGGATATACTCAAGAAGAAGGGGTAGATTATGAAGAAGTGTTTGCTCCAGTTGCAAGACTTGAAGCAATTAGGCTATTCTTGGCCTATGCTTCATTCATAGGCTTCACTGTCTATCAAATGGATGTTAAGAGTGCATTTTTATATGGTGAAATTGAAGAACCAGTGTATGTATCTCAACCTCCAGGCTTCATTGATGCAGAGTATCCAGACAAGGTTTATAAGGTTACCAAGGCTCTTTATGGCCTACACCAAGCTCCTAGGGCATGGTATGAAACATTGGCTTGTTTTCTACTAGAAAGTGGATTCCAAAGAGGCAGGATTGATCCAACTTTGTTCATCAAAAGAACAAAGAAAGACATCTTGCTAGTGCAGATTTATGTTGATGACATAATCTTTGGATCAACAAACCAAGACTTGTGTGTAGAATTTGAAAAACTTATGCATAGTAAGTTTGAAATGAGTTCCATGGGGGAACTTACTTTCTTTTTGGGTCTCCAAGTGAAACAATCCAAAGAAGGCATATTTATCAGCCAAGATAAGTATGTAGCAGAGATCCTAAGGAAATTTAAGTTTGCTGATTCTAAAGTTGCAAGTACACCAATGGATCCAGACAAAGGGCTACTCAAGGATGCTAAAGGAGAAGATATGGATTTGCACAATTATAGGTCAATGATTGGGTCTTTGATGTACCTCACATCATCAAGACCAGATATCATGTTCTCAGTATGTGTATGTGCAAGGTTTCAAGTTCATCCCAAAATCTCTCATCTCACAGCAGTCAAAAGAATCTTTAGATATCTTAAGGGTCAACCTAGGTTGGGTCTTTGGTATCCAAGGGAATCATCTTTTGAATTGGTGGCTTTTTCGGATAGTGACTATGCTGGTGCAACTGTAGACAGAAAATCCACAACTGGTGGATGTCAATTTCTTGGTTGCAGACTCATCTCTTGGCAATGCAAGAAACAAACAATGGTGGCCAACTCTACAACTGAAGCAGAATATGTTGCTGCTGCAAGTTGTTGTGGACAAGTTCTTTGGATCCAAAATCAAATGCTTGACTATGGGTACAATTTTCTTAACACCATTATTTATATTGACAATAGCAGTACTATATGTATCATTAAAAACCCAGTTCAACACTCAAAAACAAAACACATTGAAATCAGACACCATTTCATAAGGGATTGCAATGAGAAAAGGTTAATACAAGTTGTTAAAATTGATTCTGAAAAGAATTATGCAGACCTTCTCACCAAAGCTTTTGATTTAGGAAGATTCAAATATCTTGTAGGAGGTATTGGAATGATAAATCTTTGAAAAACATGTGTTTTTGTTCATAAAATTAACTGGTATTGGTTTTTAAACATGGTACTGTTAGTTAGTCAAAAGGTCCTGTTAGTTCATAATTGGTCCTGCTAGTATAAAATTTGCTATGTTTTGTTCATATTGATACTTAAATGTTTAAAATTCTATAGATCAAGTGCTATGCACTTTGTTCTTTTGGTTTGCAACTAACACATTTCAGGTTGATAACAAAACAAGAGTTCTTCCAAACAAAAAGGGGCAACAAAAGTTACATTCATCTCAGGGGAAATAACCATCTCAGGGGAGGATTTGATAGCCCAGAATGGAAGAGAAACCAATTTATGAAAGCAAAAGACAAGAGCATACAAGATGATGCAGAGTTGAAAAAGAGATAGTTAGATCATATATCTAGAAGGGATGAAGCATTTCTCAAGGAGAAAGTTCTATCTAGATCAAACTAAGAAAAGTTTCAACTCAAAGGCATGCTATTAGATGATTTCACTTGTTGAACCAATCATCCAAGATACACAGCATCATTGTCTTTCTAATTTCCTCCATCCAAGGAAATTGCACCATCTTTAGGCCAATATGGCTTTTGGTATTCAGTTCACCAAGTTTTTACAAACTTAAGAGCTGGCTAGTCCATAAGCAAACGGCTTTTGGTAAAGACAACTCAAATCCGTTGATGGTTGATAGTTTACCAAAAACTATATGGTTGTTAACTAACCATACTTAATTGTAAATAGTTAGCTAGTCCTTAAGCAAACGGCTTTTGGTAAAGACAACTCAAATCCGTTGATAGCTGGTAGTTTGCTAAAAACTATAAGGGATTTTTATAAAACTTTCAAAGGTACTGGTAGTTCAAAAATTGGTACTGCTAGAGTAAAATGGTACTGCTAGATAGCCGTTGAGCCTGTCAGAAAAAGTTTTAGCCGTTGGGCCTGGTAGTTAAAATTAGCCGTTGGGGTAGTTATGTAAATTACTGATGATTATATTATATTATATTTCACATATAAAAGATCTTTTTAACCGCCTTTTCAATTACTTATTATAATCTTTCTTATTGTCGGTTAAAAGTAATTCTCTCATATCTTCTTTCATCAGTCATTATCATAATTCACATACACCTTTCATCTTCTACCAGTACTATCAACAAATCCCACCATCATATTCAAAATTTTCATTATGGCTTCCACAGTTGTTCTAAACTTTGTCCAACGTCACAATCAATTAGCATTTTTGGAGAAGTCAGAGGATAATGCCTCTTTTCATCAAGTAGTGGACTTTTTAAACAACTCCTACATCAGTTTGCTTTACTAGTCAATCCTACTATTTATGAAATTCAAATTTCACAATTTTGGAAAACAGCTAAAATTGTAACTTCTGAAAATGGGGAACAAAGAATTAAGGCCAAAGTGGATGGTAAACATTTGACTCTTACTGAGTCATCCATAAGAAGACATCTTCATTTGGATGATTCTGATGGTATTAGTCAGTTGCCAGATACTGAAATTTTTGAAAATTTAACAAGAATGGGGTATCATGCTGAGTCTAACAAACTCACTTTTCTGAAAAAGCATCTTACTCCACAATGGAGATTTTTTATTCACACAATCCTTCACTGTTTGAGCCAGAAGAAAACCTCTTGGGAGCAATTTAGTGGAAACATGGCTTCTGCTCTCATCTGCTTAGCTACAAACAGAAAATACAATTTTTCTAAACATATTTTTGAAGGATTGATTAAAAATGTGAAAAGTGAAACAAAGTTTTTGATGTATCCAAGATTTATTGGGTGCATCATTGCAAAATTAAAACATTTGTTACTTCCCACAGACTCAATTTATGAAACACCAAAACTTTCTCACAAAGTATTTTCAAACATGAGAATTGGTTTTAGAGGGGAAGATATACCACTATTTGATGAAATGTTACCACAACATCAAGAAGAACCAACACCATCAGCTGAATCACCATCATCTAGTTCTTCACATGGTTACATTTCACCAACACATCAAACATCACCAATACCATCTCCAGTACCATCAGCAACACCACCAACATCATCACATCATGTATCACAAACCCAATCACCTCAGACAATGCAAGAACTAAAAGACAAGGTGAAGTTCTTAGAAGATGCTCTTAAGAGTCAAAGCAAGAAGTTTTCTGAGATCAACATCAAATTAGTCAAGAGGGTAAAGAAATTGGAGGGTGAAGTGAAGAAGCTAAAGGGTAAAAGATCTGAAAGGGTTGTTTTATCTAGTTCTTCAAAGTCAGATGCTGATAGGATAGGTCACTCTTCCAAAAAGGGGAGGATGGATAGTTCTGAAGATGAGGAGGAGGCTCAATTTGAATTCCATGAAGGAACTCAAGTTTATGATGAAGAGCCTGTTGGAGCAGGGCAAGAGCCTGCTGGGCCAGAACAAGAGCCTGCTAGGATAGAGAGGCTATTGGCTATGGGTACAAAGGGTCTGCTGAGAAAGTGTACAAGAGAAAGAGGGATTTAGAGCCTCAAGGGAATTTGTTTGTTCAGGGGAGGAGTTTTGTTGCTGATGAGCAATCTTCTGCTCCATCACAAGAACCAACTCCTAAGGATAAGGGCAAAAGCATTATGATTGAAGATGAGCCTAAGTCCAAGAAGTTGAAAAGAACACAGCAAATTCAGATGGCTTTAGGAGAAGAAGAGGCCAAAAGGGTTCATGAAGAAGAACTAAAAGCACTTGAAGCTTCAAGAATGCTTTCAGTAATGAAAGAGCAGAAAGATGCTGAAGATGCTGCTCAGACTCTTCTTGATACTCAAATTGCTCAAGAAACCTTTGATGCACAGATGCTATGGATTATTGCTAATGATCCAATTGTGAGAGGTCAAGCAGCAATTATAGTGAATGACAAGAATCTCAATTCTGATGAGAAAACAGAAGCACTTGAATCTTTCATCAACAAGAAGTATAAAGAAGCAGCTCTGGCTAACATTTTTGAAAAGATGAAGGAAAGTCAGAAAAGAGGTTTTAAGGTGGGCCAATCTCAGAAAGATCAAGTAATTTTTATGAAGAGATTTCTAAAAGGTCAAGCAAATTGGACTGATTATCAACTAAAGAAGAAATCTGCTGATGAAATCTTCTTTCTGTATCTACAAGCCTACAAAAGTATTTACTATAATGTTCCATCTGAAGTACAGACCTCTATGAAGAAGCAACATGCTCAGAAGAAAGAAGTAGCAAAATTGGACACAGAGCAAGTAAGTAAGATGTTAATTACTTTGCCAACTATTATACATGCTGATCCAATTAGCTGTAGACGACCTATTATTGATTGGGAGATCAACCATGATAGATTAGGAAAATCATGGAAAATAACAAGGGTTGGGGGTCAGTTTGCTATCTTTAAGAATTTTGAAAATTTAGTTAGAGCATGTGACAGAGCAGACTTGGAAGAATTGTGGAATCTAGTGCAGATTAGGCTAGACACAAATTCTAGTTCAGATGCTAAGGAACAGGAACTATGGGTAGAATTCAATAGGATGTTTGATCCTGAACCCAAAGATGTTCATTGGAAATTTCCCTATTATGATCCTTCAACAACATGGGAATTTCTAAGCCATAGCAATATTCATCATCTTTACACACAGAGTGGGATAGAACTCTTTATGTTGGCTGAGAAAGAGTATCCACTAAGTTATGAAGTGCTTAAAACTATGATCTCCAAAAGATTAAGATGTGACAAAGATGAAGAGAATTCAGAAATTGTTCAGAGTTTGCTGAGGAGCATATCTGAGCAATATGAAAGAAAAAGGAAGAACAGAAAGTGAAGGTTTTTGGAAGAGTTCCCTCAAATCCTCAAGATATGTATTTTATTCATCAGAAACTTGTGTATTTTAATGGAAATAACAAGTTTAGGGGAGGATTGTTGGGAATAAAATGTTCAAGTCAAAGAGCCTGCCAAAGATGTCAAAGAGCCTGCTAGTTGATTTTGAAGAGTATAAAGATGTTCTACCAGTACCTTCTGGGTAGAAGGTACTGCTAGTTGATGAAGAGCCTGCCAAGCTATATGTCAAGTCGATTAGATATTTTGTAATAGATATTTAGTTGAATTATTAGTCTTTGTACAATGTTATACGTTATGTAGAAGTAGTTTAGTCTTCTGTGGTGTACAAAAGAATATATCAGAGTTGTACATTGGTAGTTGTATTCAATTGTAGGCTAGAATAGTCAAAGTAAAGTATTATATTCAACCACTTGATCAACTTGTAATAAGGGTTCCTTATCGTATAAAAGGTTCCCTTAGTCACACTTCTTGCATGCATCTTTTCCAACCATTAAAAAAAACCGAACTATCTCTCAAGTAACTTAGTTACTCAATACACAAATCCTTTTTACAATATTAGATTCAAGATTACTTTGTAATCCCGGTGATATTTAGATCATCCGTATTATTTCATCAATAATATTGAATCGTTTTGTGTTAACCAAAGTTGTGTTCCTTGTTCATTGCATTCTCACGTTTACATAAACTCACCACCTTGTGTTCTTTTAAGTGTGTTGTAGTAGATTCCGCATGCTAAACACATTCATACATAAATATCTTAACAAACACCTTTCTGGTTTAAAACACTAACCCTAGAAATTGGGGATGAGGAGAGGACTTGGTGGTGTGTTTTGGAGCGAGATTAGATGAACAGTGAAAATATGGTGGTGTTTTATGATTTGTGCAAACTACATTTTTGGTCCAAGTGGTTTACCGGGTATAACGATTTTGGTCCAATAGTTTCATTTGTAACGGATCTTGTCCTATTTTCTCTGACCCATAACGGGTTTGGTCTATTTTTTGTTGACTAAAAGTTTGACTCGTTAAAAAAACATGAAATGACTAAAATACCCTCGGATGTTTGTAACACTTTTGGTCTATTTTTCTGCTACAACTCTACACATTCCAATTCAGATAAAGCATAATGACTCCAATCATCCAAATACTCAAAATGAAGATCCCAGGATCTTACATACAAAGAAATCAATACATGAAAAAACTACTTGATAAAAAATTAATCCTAAATCTTTGTATTCGTCAATCTTTCATATACCCAGATCTTAAAACACGTTTGTATCCCATTTCAGCAGTCATAGGTTGTTTCCCATCAAGTGATGGAAGACCCAAGTGCCTCCACATGGATGCTCAAGAATCCATGGTGACTACATGATCATGAAAATTGTCATACAAGTAGGTATCATGGACTATGTGGTAAGACATGGAATGTCAAGGGTCAATTTTCCATGGTCAGATGCACCTCCTGAAGGTCAAACTGTTAGCAGAGTGAATCATCCCCATTTGAAACCAAGTTCTTCCACAAATCAGGCATTTCTGGCCGATTTGGAACGATGTTCTTTCAGGTCAATCTAAGACCGATGGATCTTTCGAGCTTTATTTATGCCCAAAGTCAGTTATTGTTCATTTTCCGTGAACCCACGACAACTACACCCTTCACAAGCAATTTACACTCAACACATGAAATTATGATGCCATTTTCAATAACAATTGAGTTAAAGAACAAATTACATTGACATGAAACACTAACACAATCCTTAACATATTCATCTAGTCTCTAAAACCACTAAATGGACCTCAACCCATCTAGTCTCTAACACAATCCTTAACAGCAGCTTCAAAGCTTATCCACAACAATCTTATCAGACACCCCACATCCAGCACCACCACAACCACCATAACCACCACCACTAGACCACCTCATTTTCTTGACTTTAACCGTCCCCACGTATCACCAACATCACCATGAAACCGAATCACATTCACATATTCAAACCCACGCATCCATACCTTTCCCACATATCACCAAAATCCGAATCACATTCACATCTCCAAAAATAGCCACGTCTCCAATCACAATAACAAACACAACAATCCATTTCAAAATAAAGAAGTAAATCAAAACTCGAACAATAAAGAGAAAATTAAAAAGATCTCAGATTGTTTCTTTAGATCTCGAAAAGACCTTTTAATAAACCCATCATAGATCTAGAAAAACATCAAGAACCTCATTTCTTGCGTACGCTAGTCCAACAATCAACAAATTTCCGTGACCACAAAATGATACCAAACGTATTTCCAAATTTTTATCTCGTTAAAATTGTTATCCCACTTGTTTAAACCCACAGATCTACACGTTCAAGCAATAAAACCACAAGGACGGCGCGTATTAGGTGGTGGTGGGTGATGGAAAAGGCGCTTGCACCACTAGATCGTGATGAGGAGTATGTGGTGATGATGTTTTCTGAGATTTTGTTGGTCAGTTATTTGGATATGGATTTAAGATTGCTTTGATGTGCAAGATGGAGTCAATGAAGAGGATGAAAGTATACCCCATTGAAATTGTAACACCCCCAAAATCGGATCCAGCGGAAGCATACATGTAGCTGGGGTGCAACTCAATTGGTATCATAACACAAGTGCAAAGAACGGTTTTCATCTCATTCATTTAGAATAAAATAGTTTAACAAAAATGTTGATTTACATTGTAAAAAGTAGTGCGGAATTAGGCCCTTGAAAATATCATTTAAAACGGTCCCTTATGAATATCAGAGTCTTCTATGACCATGCCGTGCCCTGCCAAAACCTCCAGTAGCGTGCCTTTGCTTAATACCTGAGAATACATGCTAAAGTGTCAACACGAGGTTGGTGAGTTCATAGAGTTTGTATTAAAATAGTTGAAAAAGCCTTCAAAGAATGTTTCCACAGCAAAGGCATTGTAAATCCACTCAGTTCCAAGCCCCGGCCATACAAGACTCGCAACCTGTGTGTTTACAACCCACTGCTAACATATAGTATGATTAAGTCAAATGTGTATACGATATATGCACGCTTAATGTAAAGTTTAATAGCCTACTGAACCTCACGACAAGAATAAGCAAGAATGCTTCATAGCTGGATTATATTCACCCAAGGCCATGAATCGCGGGCCAAAGGTGGGGGTGTCAACCCGATAGTACTATCAATACCTCTCCGTCGGCTCCATCCAGGAGTTAAACAGTGGTGAAAGAATATAGCGTATAGAATAGTTTTCCACATTAAGTCACATATCGTAATAAAACTACACATCATGAGTAAGTGTATAAAAGCGTAGCATAGCATATGAGTAAAATCGTCTTGAGTAATAGCAAACAGTTTAAGCATGTATCTCCCCCAAAGAGTTTAAAACAAGTATTAAAGAGTAAAAGTGGGGCTATGAACTCACCTGGTATGATGATACAACAATGCGATGAATATGAGATGAACGGAACAACAAGGCGCGAACACTAGCCGCAACCTATCATGAATGAATATGTTCTACTTAGATGATGTAGTGAATGCTCATGCATATGTAACCTATACCACTCGTACTATGAAAATAATAGTTATCGTTGATATGTAATATCTTCCAAAACTTGGTAAAAATGTGTTCCACTTGTTACGTCAAAACTAGTCGTGTAATAATGTGTATAAAACGTTTGTGTTAGTCTCGGCGTTTTGAAAACCTTGGTATGTCTTATAATAGTCGAGTTAATAACCCTTTGATCGTACGTGTTCTAATGGGTAAGAGATACGGCTCTCCATGGTTATTACTTGAAAAATATAGTTTCTAGTACGTAATTATATTTCCATTAAAAGCTGTCAAAAACTAATAGTATTTATCGAAGTTTAAACGCGTGTATCTTGTTCGTTATTAGCTTGTTTTCGACGTTCTTTATATCCGTGGCTTCGTATTAACATATACTAACACATTTTCAGTAGCTCGGTTCATCTAGGTCGCGTTAAACGCCTCAGTTTGCCCGTCGAAAATCGTCCAACAGCACGCTATTTTCAGAAAAATTAGTTTTCGTCGTTAAACTTTGAAAAATCATATCTCCTTCGTTATAAGCTCGTTTTTATCCCCGTTTTCGGCTACGGCTTCGTCTCGGAATGTATTTTCTAAATATTTGGCCAAAAATTAACCAACACTTACTGAGTTGGCCACGTTTTTAAAATGGAGACAGTAGGTATTTTAACACTTCAAAAACCACTTTCCTAGTTAGTAACTTGTCCAAAAACCTCACAAACAACAACCAATCATCCCATAGCCTACCATACACCTTCTTAGGGTGTCATGGGTTCCTAAACATCATCCATTAAGTTAATCTACCAAGGATTTACCTATAACCCATCTCTATGGCTCAAAAGTTAAATAAATGTAAATGGAGTGGTATAGCTTGCATATGCATGTAGATCTAGTATGGAAATCATATAATCATGAAGACAACTTGAAGAAATTATGAAAAAGAGTTTGACAACTTACTTTGAAAGATTAGGTGATTAGATGATGAGAAATCTTGTGATTCTTGAGTTTGTATTACAAAACCCTTAATAAGAATGATGAAATGAGCAACTTTGATACTTTGATCTTGGAAAAATAATGGATCTTGATCCATGGTGTTTCTTGGTCGTGAGTCTCCAAGGAGAAAAGAGAGAAATGAGTTTTTGATCTTGAAAAATGAACTAGTGATTGTTTTAGTTGGTTTTCTTGCAAAATATCTAACCTTGAATGGCATAATTGTAATTAAAGGATCAAGTTGAAGTAACATGGGATGGGGGCTGCACATGGTGTGAAATGTGTGTAGGAAGCTTGGTAATATCTAGCTCACGGAGTCAGTTTTGGTTCCGTTAATCACTAAACGTAAATAGTTAAGTCGCGAAACGTAATTCCGGGTATCGTAAAAATATGAAACTTGAAATAATGACTAAACTTGTCAAAATACTCTATAAGAAAATGTGAAATGAATGGTAAGTTTCATCGGGTTGCTTAAACGCAGTTAAAACTGGAAACGCGGGTTTAAAACGCGTAATTCGCGTAAAACGCTGAACTGGAAAACGTAAACTTCCAAAATACCAAGTAAATGAATTTTATAATCTTTATGATGTTATAAGAGGTGTAAAAGCATGTCGGGACCTTCGTGGGGATTGTCGGACGTGTTAGTCACATGTATTGATCGCGCGTTAACGTTTTAATTAAATTTAATTATACGTAAAACGTCAAATGTAATAAAAGTGTTAATTTAATAACCCTACGAGTGGAATAGTATGAAAATGTCATTATGATGATATGTAGACTATTCCTAGTCCGTATGCAGTGTCCCTACTAATGACGCATGAATTCGCAGCTAAACCCATCCGGTTACGCGAATATGAATACCCGTAAACTACGTTTACGATGAAATGAATGAATGAACATGAATAGTAAGTTTTCTCCGGGAATGAATAGTGTCACGTGAATAGTAAAATTTCCGAACGCTTCTCAAATTCTCAAACTGACTCCGAAAATGATGAATAGTGAAATGATGAATAGTGATCGGTGAATAGTAAATGATGAATAGTGATCGGTGAATAGTAAATGATGAATAGTAACTGGTGAATAGTGAATCATCGAGGTTCGGAAAAATGACCTAAAATTTCGGGTTGTGACAGTCTCCCTCCCTAAAAGGAACTTCGTCCCGAAGTTCAGCTCGTTTGTTCTGCGCACACACGTTCTCCTGGTCGGATTTGATGAGGCAAACTTTCCCATCCTCGAGCGTAGCCCTCAAAAGACCTTTCGGTAACCGATTTTTACTTAATCCCACAACTCATCAAACAAGAACTGTCATGGGATTAGGCTAAATCGGTTTAGGTTGTCGATTCAAATTTAATCTCACAACTCATCAAACAAGAACTGTCATGAGATTAAACTGAGTCGGCTGGGGTAACAACTTGGCTCTTAGCTTGATTTTCGCAACTCATCAAACAAGAACTGTCACTAGATCAAGCTAAGAAACAAGTTGTCAAAAATAATGGATTCAACATCCTGAAATGAGGTCTTTTGAAAGATTAGCTCGATTTTGGAATTACTTACATCAATCAAATCAATCTGGACATAATTCTATTATAACTACTCTCAGTATTGCAAAATTCATCTCTGAGTCAGACATAGGTGGTCAGGCTATGTCTCACTATCCCGGGTCGAATATAGATGACCAGTCTATATTCCACCGAGGTTCAATGAATTCTGAAATACTCAGCTTAGTTATACTAATACTATGTCCTTCACATCTAAAGGACGTTTCAAAAGACTAAGGCAAGTGACCAAACTCGAGGTCGAATGATGAAACTACGTAAAGAAAAAGGTGTAACGCTATGACGTGTATGATATGTGAGCATGCTTATGTTATAGTAATCAATGAAAATAAGAAGGTATAGTTAATCTGATAATACGACACAAATCTCAGCAAATGTGTCAGCAAACAAACCACATGTGAGGCATCAGCTTGGCAGGCAGGCACGTGGCGGTCATAGGGTTAAGTTTTCGTAAATGTAGCTATAGTTTAGGTTTTAAAGTTACCCAGTTCTCTATAGCCAAGGCTCTGATACCAATCTGTAACACCCCCAAAATCGGATCCAGCGGAAGCATACATGTAGCTGGGGTGCAACTCAATTGGTATCATAACACAAGTGCAAAGAACGGTTTTCATCTCATTCATTTAGAATAAAATAGTTTAACAAAAATGTTGATTTACATTGTAAAAAGTAGTGCGGAATTAGGCCCTTGAAAATATCATTTAAAACGGTCCCTTATGAATATCAGAGTCTTCTATGACCATGCCGTGCCCTGCCAAAACCTCCAGTAGCGTGCCTTTGCTTAATACCTGAGAATACATGCTAAAGTGTCAACACGAGGTTGGTGAGTTCATAGAGTTTGTATTAAAATAGTTGAAAAAGCCTTCAAAGAATGTTTCCACAGCAAAGGCATTGTAAATCCACTCAGTTCCAAGCCCCGGCCATACAAGACTCGCAACCTGTGTGTTTACAACCCACTGCTAACATATAGTATGATTAAGTCAAATGTGTATACGATATATGCACGCTTAATGTAAAGTTTAATAGCCTACTGAACCTCACGACAAGAATAAGCAAGAATGCTTCATAGCTGGATTATATTCACCCAAGGCCATGAATCGCGGGCCAAGGGTGGGGGTGTCAACCCGATAGTACTATCAATACCTCTCCGTCGGCTCCATCCAGGAGTTAAACAGTGGTGAAAGAATATAGCGTATAGAATAGTTTTCCACATTAAGTCACATATCGTAATAAAACTACACATCATGAGTAAGTGTATAAAAGCGTAGCATAGCATATGAGTAAAATCGTCTTGAGTAATAGCAAACAGTTTAAGCATGTATCTCCCCCAAAGAGTTTAAAACAAGTATTAAAGAGTAAAAGTGGGGCTATGAACTCACCTGGTATGATGATACAACAATGCGATGAATATGAGATGAACGGAACAACAAGGCGCGAACACTAGCCGCAACCTATCATGAATGAATATGTTCTACTTAGATGATGTAGTGAATGCTCATGCATATGTAACCTATACCACTCGTACTATGAAAATAATAGTTATCGTTGATATGTAATATCTTCCAAAACTTGGTAAAAATGTGTTCCACTTGTTACGTCAAAACTAGTCGTGTAATAATGTGTATAAAACGTTTGTGTTAGTCTCGGCGTTTTGAAAACCTTGGTATGTCTTATAATAGTCGAGTTAATAACCCTTTGATCGTACGTGTTCTAACGGGTAAGAGATACGGCTCTCCATGGTTATTACTTGAAAAATATAGTTTCTAGTACGTAATTATATTTCCATTAAAAGCTGTCAAAAACTAATAGTATTTATCGAAGTTTAAACGCGTGTATCTTGTTCGTTATTAGCTTGTTTTCGACGTTCTTTATATCCGTGGCTTCGTATTAACATATACTAACACATTTTCAGTAGCTCGGTTCATCTAGGTCGCGTTAAACGCCTCAGTTTGCCCGTCGAAAATCGTCCAACAGCACGCTATTTTCAGAAAAATTAGTTTTCGTCGTTAAACTTTGAAAAATCATATCTCCTTCGTTATAAGCTCGTTTTTATCCCCGTTTTCGGCTACGGCTTCGTCTCGGAATGTATTTTCTAAATATTTGGCCAAAAATTAACCAACACTTACTGAGTTGGCCACGTTTTTAAAATGGAGACAGTAGGTATTTTAACACTTCAAAAACCACTTTCCTAGTTAGTAACTTGTCCAAAAACCTCACAAACAACAACCAATCATCCCATAGCCTACCATACACCTTCTTAGGGTGTCATGGGTTCCTAAACATCATCCATTAAGTTAATCTACCAAGGATTTACCTATAACCCATCTCTATGGCTCAAAAGTTAAATAAATGTAAATGGAGTGGTATAGCTTGCATATGCATGTAGATCTAGTATGGAAATCATATAATCATGAAGACAACTTGAAGAAATTATGAAAAAGAGTTTGACAACTTACTTTGAAAGATTAGGTGATTAGATGATGAGAAATCTTGTGATTCTTGAGTTTGTATTACAAAACCCTTAATAAGAATGATGAAATGAGCAACTTTGATACTTTGATCTTGGAAAAATAATGGATCTTGATCCATGGTGTTTCTTGGTCGTGAGTCTCCAAGGAGAAAAGAGAGAAATGAGTTTTTGATCTTGAAAAATGAACTAGTGATTGTTTTAGTTGGTTTTCTTGCAAAATATCTAACCTTGAATGGCATAATTGTAATTAAAGGATCAAGTTGAAGTAACATGGGATGGGGGCTGCACATGGTGTGAAATGTGTGTAGGAAGCTTGGTAATATCTAGCTCACGGAGTCAGTTTTGGTTCCGTTAATCACTAAACGTAAATAGTTAAGTCGCGAAACGTAATTCCGGGTATCGTAAAAATATGAAACTTGAAATAATGACTAAACTTGTCAAAATACTCTATAAGAAAATGTGAAATGAATGGTAAGTTTCATCGGGTTGCTTAAACGCAGTTAAAACTGGAAACGCGGGTTTAAAACGCGTAATTCGCGTAAAACGCTGAACTGGAAAACGTAAACTTCCAAAATACCAAGTAAATGAATTTTATAATCTTTATGATGTTATAAGAGGTGTAAAAGCATGTCGGGACCTTCGTGGGGATTGTCGGACGTGTTAGTCACATGTATTGATCGCGCGTTAACGTTTTAATTAAATTTAATTATACGTAAAACGTCAAATGTAATAAAAGTGTTAATTTAATAACCCTACGAGTGGAATAGTATGAAAATGTCATTATGATGATATGTAGACTATTCCTAGTCCGTATGCAGTGTCCCTACTAATGACGCATGAATTCGCAGCTAAACCCATCCGGTTACGCGAATATGAATACCCGTAAACTACGTTTACGATGAAATGAATGAATGAACATGAATAGTAAGTTTTCTCCGGGAATGAATAGTGTCACGTGAATAGTAAAATTTCCGAACGCTTCTCAAATTCTCAAACTGACTCCGAAAATGATGAATAGTGAAATGATGAATAGTGATCGGTGAATAGTAAATGATGAATAGTGATCGGTGAATAGTAAATGATGAATAGTAACTGGTGAATAGTGAATCATCGAGGTTCGGAAAAATGACCTAAAATTTCGGGTTGTGACAGTCTCCCTCCCTAAAAGGAACTTCGTCCCGAAGTTCAGCTCGTTTGTTCTGCGCACACACGTTCTCCTGGTCGGATTTGATGAGGCAAACTTTCCCATCCTCGAGCGTAGCCCTCAAAAGACCTTTCGGTAACCGATTTTTACTTAATCCCACAACTCATCAAACAAGAACTGTCATGGGATTAGGCTAAATCGGTTTAGGTTGTCGATTCAAATTTAATCTCACAACTCATCAAACAAGAACTGTCATGAGATTAAACTGAGTCGGCTGGGGTAACAACTTGGCTCTTAGCTTGATTTTCGCAACTCATCAAACAAGAACTGTCACTAGATCAAGCTAAGAAACAAGTTGTCAAAAATAATGGATTCAACATCCTGAAATGAGGTCTTTTGAAAGATTAGCTCGATTTTGGAATTACTTACATCAATCAAATCAATCTGGACATAATTCTATTATAACTACTCTCAGTATTGCAAAATTCATCTCTGAGTCAGACATAGGTGGTCAGGCTATGTCTCACTATCCCGGGTCGAATATAGATGACCAGTCTATATTCCACCGAGGTTCAATGAATTCTGAAATACTCAGCTTAGTTATACTAATACTATGTCCTTCACATCTAAAGGACGTTTCAAAAGACTAAGGCAAGTGACCAAACTCGAGGTCGAATGATGAAACTACGTAAAGAAAAAGGTGTAACGCTATGACGTGTATGATATGTGAGCATGCTTATGTTATAGTAATCAATGAAAATAAGAAGGTATAGTTAATCTGATAATACGACACAAATCTCAGCAAATGTGTCAGCAAACAAACCACATGTGAGGCATCAGCTTGGCAGGCAGGCACGTGGCGGTCATAGGGTTAAGTTTTCGTAAATGTAGCTATAGTTTAGGTTTTAAAGTTACCCAGTTCTCTATAGCCAAGGCTCTGATACCAATCTGTAACACCCCCAAAATCGGATCCAGCGGAAGCATACATGTAGCTGGGGTGCAACTCAATTGGTATCATAACACAAGTGCAAAGAACGGTTTTCATCTCATTCATTTAGAATAAAATAGTTTAACAAAAATGTTGATTTACATTGTAAAAAGTAGTGCGGAATTAGGCCCTTGAAAATATCATTTAAAACGGTCCCTTATGAATATCAGAGTCTTCTATGACCATGCCGTGCCCTGCCAAAACCTCCAGTAGCGTGCCTTTGCTTAATACCTGAGAATACATGCTAAAGTGTCAACACGAGGTTGGTGAGTTCATAGAGTTTGTATTAAAATAGTTGAAAAAGCCTTCAAAGAATGTTTCCACAGCAAAGGCATTGTAAATCCACTCAGTTCCAAGCCCCGGCCATACAAGACTCGCAACCTGTGTGTTTACAACCCACTGCTAACATATAGTATGATTAAGTCAAATGTGTATACGATATATGCACGCTTAATGTAAAGTTTAATAGCCTACTGAACCTCACGACAAGAATAAGCAAGAATGCTTCATAGCTGGATTATATTCACCCAAGGCCATGAATCGCGGGCCAAGGGTGGGGGTGTCAACCCGATAGTACTATCAATACCTCTCCGTCGGCTCCATCCAGGAGTTAAACAGTGGTGAAAGAATATAGCGTATAGAATAGTTTTCCACATTAAGTCACATATCGTAATAAAACTACACATCATGAGTAAGTGTATAAAAGCGTAGCATAGCATATGAGTAAAATCGTCTTGAGTAATAGCAAACAGTTTAAGCATGTATCTCCCCCAAAGAGTTTAAAACAAGTATTAAAGAGTAAAAGTGGGGCTATGAACTCACCTGGTATGATGATACAACAATGCGATGAATATGAGATGAACGGAACAACAAGGCGCGAACACTAGCCGCAACCTATCATGAATGAATATGTTCTACTTAGATGATGTAGTGAATGCTCATGCATATGTAACCTATACCACTCGTACTATGAAAATAATAGTTATCGTTGATATGTAATATCTTCCAAAACTTGGTAAAAATGTGTTCCACTTGTTACGTCAAAACTAGTCGTGTAATAATGTGTATAAAACGTTTGTGTTAGTCTCGGCGTTTTGAAAACCTTGGTATGTCTTATAATAGTCGAGTTAATAACCCTTTGATCGTACGTGTTCTAACGGGTAAGAGATACGGCTCTCCATGGTTATTACTTGAAAAATATAGTTTCTAGTACGTAATTATATTTCCATTAAAAGCTGTCAAAAACTAATAGTATTTATCGAAGTTTAAACGCGTGTATCTTGTTCGTTATTAGCTTGTTTTCGACGTTCTTTATATCCGTGGCTTCGTATTAACATATACTAACACATTTTCAGTAGCTCGGTTCATCTAGGTCGCGTTAAACGCCTCAGTTTGCCCGTCGAAAATCGTCCAACAGCACGCTATTTTCAGAAAAATTAGTTTTCGTCGTTAAACTTTGAAAAATCATATCTCCTTCGTTATAAGCTCGTTTTTATCCCCGTTTTCGGCTACGGCTTCGTCTCGGAATGTATTTTCTAAATATTTGGCCAAAAATTAACCAACACTTACTGAGTTGGCCACGTTTTTAAAATGGAGACAGTAGGTATTTTAACACTTCAAAAACCACTTTCCTAGTTAGTAACTTGTCCAAAAACCTCACAAACAACAACCAATCATCCCATAGCCTACCATACACCTTCTTAGGGTGTCATGGGTTCCTAAACATCATCCATTAAGTTAATCTACCAAGGATTTACCTATAACCCATCTCTATGGCTCAAAAGTTAAATAAATGTAAATGGAGTGGTATAGCTTGCATATGCATGTAGATCTAGTATGGAAATCATATAATCATGAAGACAACTTGAAGAAATTATGAAAAAGAGTTTGACAACTTACTTTGAAAGATTAGGTGATTAGATGATGAGAAATCTTGTGATTCTTGAGTTTGTATTACAAAACCCTTAATAAGAATGATGAAATGAGCAACTTTGATACTTTGATCTTGGAAAAATAATGGATCTTGATCCATGGTGTTTCTTGGTCGTGAGTCTCCAAGGAGAAAAGAGAGAAATGAGTTTTTGATCTTGAAAAATGAACTAGTGATTGTTTTAGTTGGTTTTCTTGCAAAATATCTAACCTTGAATGGCATAATTGTAATTAAAGGATCAAGTTGAAGTAACATGGGATGGGGGCTGCACATGGTGTGAAATGTGTGTAGGAAGCTTGGTAATATCTAGCTCACGGAGTCAGTTTTGGTTCCGTTAATCACTAAACGTAAATAGTTAAGTCGCGAAACGTAATTCCGGGTATCGTAAAAATATGAAACTTGAAATAATGACTAAACTTGTCAAAATACTCTATAAGAAAATGTGAAATGAATGGTAAGTTTCATCGGGTTGCTTAAACGCAGTTAAAACTGGAAACGCGGGTTTAAAACGCGTAATTCGCGTAAAACGCTGAACTGGAAAACGTAAACTTCCAAAATACCAAGTAAATGAATTTTATAATCTTTATGATGTAACACCCCCAAAATATCGCAGCGGAACGATAGTGTCATTGGGATGCTACTTCAGGGCACAAAGTACGAGTTATAGAAAACGACCTCTAAATGAGACGTTTTGAAAAGTTACCATTCGAATAGATAAAAGTCATAGTTTACAAAATGAAAGATCCCAAAGTAGAATAACACATAAGTTTTTAAAGTGCATCGAATGGTAAATGATAAAAGCGAAAGTCTCCAAAAGCATGCCCTAAGACTCTCTGCTCCATGCACCTGCTATCGCCTTACTAACCTGAGATAAACATGCTTAAAAGTGTCAACACAAGGGTTGGTGAGTTCATAGAGTTTAGCGTAAAATGAATTGCATTTAAAAATGAAGATTTTTCCAGCAAAGGCATTGTAATTCCACTCAGTTCCAAGCCTTGCCCATTCAAGACTTGCAACCTGTGTGTTCACAACCCACTGCTAATGTATAGTATGATCAAGTCACATGTGTATACGATATATGCACGCTTAATGTAAAGTATAGCCTACTGAACCTCACGACAAGAATAAGCAAGCATGCTTCATAGCTGGATTATATTCACCCAAGGCCATGAATCGTAGGCAAAGGGTGGGGGTGTCAACCCGATAGTACTATCAATACCTCTCCGTTGGCTCCATCCAGGAGTTAAACAGTGGTGAATGAATATAGCGTATAGAATAGTTTTCCACATTAAGTCACATATCGTAATAAAACTACACATCATGAGTAAGTGTATAAAAGCGTAGCATAGCATATGAGTAAAATCGTCTTGAGTAATAGCAAACAGTTTAAGCATGTATCTCCCCCAAAGAGTTTAAACAAGTATTAAAGAGTATAAGTGGGGCTATGAACTCACCTGATGAAATAGCACTATGACAATAATGGATATGATGTAATGATGGCTCGGTCTCTAACCGCAACCTATGATGAATGATGTGACCCAAAGTAAGCAATAATACCATGCAACTCATGCAAAAACGTATGTCTAACGATACCACTCGTTATTTTTGAAAATAACGTTTTCTGTCGAAAAATATATTTTTGACATCTCGGCAAGTCATATACTAGATTTCGTGTAAAAATGTTGGAATAATACTCCCCGATCCCTACTTGGTGTTTTATTGTCAAATAATATAGTTTCGTCGCAAAATATTACTTTTACAATTGGTGAAAATATGCCCGAACGGCCTTGCAAAGCTAGTCGTAAAATATTGTACGTTAAGAGTTAGGAATAGAACTTGACGTTTTTGAAATCCTTGCAACAACATCTCAATGTCGTCTCTTTTGAGTTTTGATCATACGCGTCACGATCATAAAGAAAATCGGCTTTGAATATGGCGTCTTGCAAAACAATTTCCCACACTTAGAAACATTTTCTTAAAATAGTTGTTTTTGGCGATACCAGGAAATTCATAACTTTCTCAATATAAGTTCAATCAACAAGCGGTCGATTGATTTGGAAAATAGGCCGGGAATACTTCGTTTCACTTCAAGGAGTTGATGGCTCAAACCATCTCGCTCAACGGGAAAATAGCTCGAAAGATGGTGCCTCGCAAAACTGTTTATACTTAGAAAATATTGAGATTATTGTAAAGCTGTCAAAATGAGTTTTGTTTGTCGGATTTTCAGAAATTCATATCTTGGTCGTTATAAGTCGGTTTTTAACGTTCTTTATATCCACGCGATCGTCATAACATGAACTAACATATTCTCACTGGCTTGGCTCATCTAGACTACGGCTAACGCCTCGCTCTGTCCCCTGAAGTTCGGCCAGCAGCCCAAAATTTTCAGAAAATAATAGTTTTACGTAGTTAACTTTAAAATATCGTATCTCCTTCGTTATAACTCGGTTTTTAGTGATTCAAGCGACCACGTTTTCGTATTTGAGAGTACTTTCTATTTATAAAAGCTAAAATAAAGCCATGGTTACTGATTTTTCCAAGGTTTACATTTTTGGACAGCGGGTATATATATATATGTTAAAAACTCGTTTTCTTGGTTCGCGGCTTGATCAAACGACTACAACACAACTCCACAAGTACACACATCCTACCATACACCTTCTTAGGGTGTCATGGGTCCTAAACATCAGTAAAAATAGTGGGTTTCGCGGGGATGATAATAAAACATGCCGATCTAATGTTTGAGATAGTTATTGTGAAAAATAGAACAAGTGGTATGTTTACATATCATACGTGCATGTTTTACTTCTAGAGCATAAAATACATCAAGTAAATATATGAAAGGTTAAGAAAGATCATGAAAAGCTTACTAGTAGTTTGAAGAGGTTTAAGTAACTAGGTTTCTAAATACTCCTTGGTTTTTATTTCAAAACCTAAAAATAGAAGTATACTAAGGTTGTCAAAATCACTTGTTCTTGAAAATTTTGGTCTTCTTTCCTTGTTCTCCTTTGTTGCCGTGGGATAGAGAGAAGAAAGAGAGAGTATTGCTTTGCTTTGATAGCTAAATGTGTTATGTAAAAGTATTAATGAATAAACTAGTTTAAATATCAAGTACCATTAATGTTTCTTGGTTTATTAGGCAAGCAAAAAGGGGGGCGGCACATGGGTTTGCAAGAGGTGGTTTTGTGGTATTTTTGGACTAGTTAGATATTTTAGAGTAGGATTAGTTGGTTTAGTGTGAAATTTCGGTGTTATCGGGTACCGGGTTAACTGAAAATAAAACGTGACGAATAAAAATAAAATTCGACGAAGTCGTGAAAATTATGAAATCATGTTACTGATAAGAATCGGGTGTAAAAATAGTGATCGTGATGAAATATCGCAAAACGACGGAGTTATAAGCTCTTAACGTAAAATATCGCAAAAGGTTTCAAAACACCGGGTAAACTAATAATATATATTTTTTTTTATATCATTAAAAATAGCATGAAAGTATTTTAGGATCATAATCGGGAGTACTTGAGTATAATATTAGTAGTAATGACTGAGTGGTAACGTTTAATGAATATACGTAAATTGGAATGATGCAATCCCGTGCATAGTAAAGACTCGAAAATGCGAATTGTGACAGTCTCCACCCGTTAAGGAATTCAGTCCCTGAATTCAGCTCGCTCGTTCTACCTACGTACCTTCTCGTGGTCGGATTTGATGGGGGTAAACTTTCCCATTCTCGAGCGTAGCCCTCAAAAGACCTCTAGGTAACCGATTTTTACTTAATCCCACAACTCATCAAACAAGAACTGTCATGGGATTAGGCTAAATCGGTTTGAGGTTGTCGATTCAAATTCAATCTCACAACTCATCAAACAAGAACTGTCATGAGATTAAACTGAATCGGCTCGGGTAACAACTTGACTCTTAGCTTGATTTCGCAACTCATCAAACAAGAACTGTCACTAAATCAAGCTAGGAAACAAGTTGTCTGAAATAATGGATTCAACATCCTGAAATGAGGTCTTTTGAAAGATTGGCTCGATTTTTGGAATTGCTTACACCAATCAAACCACTACTATCAATATAACTAAGGTTGACGATGCTAGGTCTCAGGTTAGTCGAGGTTGTGTATAAGTCCGATACTAAAACTTAAATGCTACGAAAATAAGATAGTTGTTCAAGAGAATGTACCCGTCATGCTATCGTGGACGTGTTGGGTGACAGGATTTCCTAAGAAGTAAGCTCTGCCACGTGCGGGTGGAATCTCAATGGCCTCGTCTTGTGGCCCTTCAATTGCTAATGCTAAGTTTGGACGATTGCCTCCTTGGTTAAGATTTCTTTTCAACTTGGGACAGGTATTCCGGAAGTGATCTGGGCTGTTACACTCATAGCATGTCCTCTGGTTGTTCTTCATATTGCCCACATTCACTAGTGTCCCACACTGACTCGCAAAATGGCCCAACTGGTTGCATTTTGTACACACACGGCAAGGCACAGACTTCTGATGATGATAACTACATTTTGCACACTTAGGATGTGGGCCTTCATACCCTCTCTGACCAGGACTAGTTGCCGCAAAGGTTCTTGCCTTCTTGTTGTCAGCTATCGTGCCCACTTGCTTGTGCGACTCGCTTGTTCCCTTCCTTTTATCACTGTTCCTCAAGCTTCCATTTCTAACCATTTCATCTGTCAGAGTCCCTGCTCTCAATATTGCACTTTGAATTGTAGTAGGCTCAGTTGTTTTCACCATCCCGCGAATTTCTGGAACAAGGCCATATATGTACCTCTCGATTCTCTTGGATTCGGGGGTAACCAAGTGAGGAACTAGTTTGGCTAACTCATGAAATCGATCCGTGTAGTCTGCATGACCAGCCCCTACCATAGAGTGATGATAAAGTTCATCCTCCAGCTTCTGCATCTCGTTGTCCGGGCAGTATTCTTCCTTCAGTAATGCCTTAAAATCGTCCCATGTCATACCTACAGCTGCCTCTCTACCCCTAGCTTGAATCTGTGTATTCCACCATGTCAATGCCTTTCCTGATAGCAAGCATGCAGAATACTTCACCCTTTGATTGGTGGCACAATTACTGATGTCGATCACCGACTCCATCTTCTCTACCCATCGAGTATACGCCAAGGCGCCTCCTATACCATCGAACTCTATTGGTTTGCATGCCATAAATTCCTTATACGTGCATCCGGTTCCGTTGCTGTTGCTGCCATTACCATTGCCATTTCCATTCTGGCCTATACCATTGGTGTGGTTAATTCCGCTTTCGTGGTTTCCCAAGTTACTCATATGATCGCCAACTCGAGTGACAATAGTGGGAAGAAAGTTTTGAAGTTGTCGAGCGATGATGGCTTCAAAATCAGGATGTCCACCGTCGTTGTTATCATTGTTTTCAATGCCGCGACCACCTCCTCTACCTCCCCGCCCACTAGTCCTTCCGCCTCTTGGGGTTGCGCCTCCTCGGCCAGAGCTACGAGTCACTCTCCTTGGTGCCATGACTTTTCTGCGAGGAAGGACATTTAGTGAACGTCAGAGATGAGGGAAACCGTTGATTATCCAAAGTCTATACTTACATCCTCATACGTAATACTATGCCGCCAGTTGTTTCCTAAGTTGTGCCAACACCGATCTACATAAGCATAGTCACATGTCCACGTGGGTCGTGAAGCATTTATAATTATGTTGGCCACCACAATTATAAATGTTTCCTTTCACAGGTGTACATATCACTAGGCACACATATCTCAGTGGTAGACGTTGCTTAATGGGTATCTAGGGTATGTCACGCTCAGTACAAAGGATTCTCCCTTAGGTGCTAAGGTCACTGGGAAGTCTAGTATCTAACGGTTTCTCAAGAGTATCCTCGAGAGAACTCCCATCCTCGGGCAAATCATCAAATCTCTATAGCTAAGTAATAACCTTTATTTAACTCGGTCTCATGTCTCATCAAACAAGAACTGTCACAAGATCAAGTTAAATAATCAGTTATTACCGAGCTCTATATTTCTGATGACTCGACTAGAGTTTGGGACTTCCCCATCGGTACCATAAAATACCTAATAGCGTAGGTCTAGACAAAGAGTTATCAGCAAGCGTACGTGTATGCAAAGTGCAAGGCGATAGGGAGGAGAGTCTAAATGTATGTAGTTATAGTCTAGGCTCTAAAAGCAACCTAGTTCTCTATAACCAATGCTTTGATACCATTCTGTAACACCCCCAAAATATCGCAGCGGAACGATAGTGTCATTGGGATGCTACTTCAGGGCACAAAGTACGAGTTATAGAAAACGACCTCTAAATGAGACGTTTTGAAAAGTTACCATTCGAATAGATAAAAGTCATAGTTTACAAAACGAAAGATCCCAAAGTAGAATAACACATAAGTTTTTAAAGTGCATCGAATGGTAAATGATAAAAGCGAAAGTCTCCAAAAGCATGCCCTAAGACTCTCTGCTCCATGCACCTGCTATCGCCTTACTAACCTGAGATAAACATGCTTAAAAGTGTCAACACAAGGGTTGGTGAGTTCATAGAGTTTAGCGTAAAATGAATTGCATTTAAAAATGAAGATTTTTCCAGCAAAGGCATTGTAATTCCACTCAGTTCCAAGCCTTGCCCATTCAAGACTTGCAACCTGTGTGTTCACAACCCACTGCTAATGTATAGTATGATCAAGTCACATGTGTATACGATATATGCACGCTTAATGTAAAGTATAGCCTACTGAACCTCACGACAAGAATAAGCAAGCATGCTTCATAGCTGGATTATATTCACCCAAGGCCATGAATCGTAGGCAAAGGGTGGGGGTGTCAACCCGATAGTACTATCAATACCTCTCCGTCGGCTCCATCCAGGAGTTAAACAGTGGTGAATGAATATAGCGTATAGAATAGTTTTCCACATTAAGTCACATATCGTAATAAAACTACACATCATGAGTAAGTGTATAAAAGCGTAGCATAGCATATGAGTAAAATCGTCTTGAGTAATAGCAAACAGTTTAAGCATGTATCTCCCCCAAAGAGTTTAAACAAGTATTAAAGAGTATAAGTGGGGCTATGAACTCACCTGATGAAATAGCACTATGACAATAATGGATATGATGTAATGATGGCTCGGTCTCTAAACGCAACCTATGATGAATGATGTGACCCAATGTAAGCAATAATACCATGCAACTCATGCAAAAACGTATGTCTAACGATACCACTCGTTATTTTTGAAAATAACGTTTTCTGTCGAAAAATATATTTTTGACATCTCGGCAAGTCATATACTAGATTTCGTGTAAAAATGTTGGAATAATACTCCCCGATCCCTACTTGGTGTTTTATTGTCAAATAATATAGTTTCGTCGCAAAATATTACTTTTACAATTGGTGAAAATATGCCCGAACGGCCTTGCAAAGCTAGTCGTAAAATATTGTACGTTAAGAGTTAGGAATAGAACTTGACGTTTTTGAAATCCTTGCAACAACATCTCAATGTCGTCTCTTTTGAGTTTTGATCATACGCATCACGATCATAAAGAAAATCGGCTTTGAATATGGCGTCTTGCAAAACAATTTCCCACACTTAGAAACATTTTCTTAAAATAGTTGTTTTTGGCGATACCAGGAAATTCATAACTTTCTCAATATAAGTTCAATCAACAAGCGGTCGATTGATTTGGAAAATAGGCCGGGAATACTTCGTTTCACTTCAAGGAGTTGATGGCTCAAACCATCTCGCTCAACGGGAAAATAGCTCGAAAGATGGTGCCTCGCAAAACTGTTTATACTTAGAAAATATTGAGATTATTGTAAAGCTGTCAAAATGAGTTTTGTTTGTCGGATTTTCAGAAATTCATATCTTGGTCGTTATAAGTCGGTTTTTAACGTTCTTTATATCCACGCGATCGTCATAACATGAACTAACATATTCTCACTGGCTTGGCTCATCTAGACTACGGCTAACGCCTCGCTCTGTCCCCTGAAGTTCGGCCAGCAGCCCAAAATTTTCAGAAAATAATAGTTTTACGTAGTTAACTTTAAAATATCGTATCTCCTTCGTTATAACTCGGTTTTTAGTGATTCAAGCGACCACGTTTTCGTATTTGAGAGTACTTTCTATTTATAAAAGCTAAAATAAAGCCATGGTTACTGATTTTTCCAAGGTTTACATTTTTGGACAGCGGGTATATATATATATGTTAAAAACTCGTTTTCTTGGTTCGCGGCTTGATCAAACGACTACAACACAACTCCACAAGTACACACATCCTACCATACACCTTCTTAGGGTGTCATGGGTCCTAAACATCACTAAAAATAGTGGGTTTCGCGGGGATGATAATAAAACATGCCGATCTAATGTTTGAGATAGTTATTGTGAAAAATAGAACAAGTGGTATGTTTACATATCATACGTGCATGTTTTACTTCTAGAGCATAAAATACATCAAGTAAATATATGAAAGGTTAAGAAAGATCATGAAAAGCTTACTAGTAGTTTGAAGAGGTTTAAGTAACTAGGTTTCTAAATACTCCTTGGTTTTTATTTCAAAACCTAAAAATAGAAGTATACTAAGGTTGTCAAAATCACTTGTTCTTGAAAATTTTGGTCTTCTTTCCTTGTTCTCCTTTGTTGCCGTGGGATAGAGAGAAGAAAGAGAGAGTATTGCTTTGCTTTGATAGCTAAATGTGTTATGTAAAAGTATTAATGAATAAACTAGTTTAAATATCAAGTACCATTAATGTTTCTTGGTTTATTAGGCAAGCAAAAAGGGGGGCGGCACATGGGTTTGCAAGAGGTGGTTTTGTGGTATTTTTGGACTAGTTAGATATTTTAGAGTAGGATTAGTTGGTTTAGTGTGAAATTTCGGTGTTATCGGGTACCGGGTTAACTGAAAATAAAACGTGACGAATAAAAATAAAATTCGACGAAGTCGTGAAAATTATGAAATCATGTTACTGATAAGAATCGGGTGTAAAAATAGTGATCGTGATGAAATATCGCAAAACGACGGAGTTATAAGCTCTTAACGTAAAATATCGCAAAAGGTTTCAAAACACCGGGTAAACTAATAATATATTTTTTTTTTATATCATTAAAAATAGCATGAAAGTATTTTAGGATCATAATCGGGAGTACTTGAGTATAATATTAGTAGTAATGACTGAGTGGTAACGTTTAATGAATATACGTAAATTGGAATGATGCAATCCCGTGCATAGTAAAGACTCGAAAATGCGAATTGTGACAATTTTATAATCTTTATGATGTTATAAGAGGTGTAAAAGCATGTCGGGACCTTCGTGGGGATTGTCGGACGTGTTAGTCACATGTATTGATCGCGCGTTAACGTTTTAATTAAATTTAATTATACGTAAAACATCAAATGTAATAAAAGTGTTAATTTAATAACCCTACGAGTGGAATAGTATGAAAATGTCATTATGATGATATGTAGACTATTCCTAGTCCGTATGCAGTGTCCCTACTAATGACGCATGAATTCGCAGCTAAACCCATCCGGTTACGCGAATATGAATACCCGTAAACTACGTTTACGATGAAATGAATGAATGAACATGAATAGTAAGTTTTCTCCGGGAATGAATAGTGTCACGTGAATAGTAAAATTTCCGAACGCTTCTCAAATTCTCAAACTGACTCCGAAAATGATGAATAGTGAAATGATGAATAGTGATCGGTGAATAGTAAATGATGAATAGTGATCGGTGAATAGTAAATGATGAATAGTAACTGGTGAATAGTGAATCATCGAGGTTCGGAAAAATGACCTAAAATTTCGGGTTGTGACACCATTGAAATATGTAGCCTTGAAATATGTATATGTATGTAAAAATGCTTGAAAAGACAATTATACCCTTGTATTTAACAGTCAACGAAAGTCAAACTGACAGCATTAGTAAAAATGGACCAAACCTGTTACGGGTCAGAGAAAATAGGACATGATCCGTTACAAATGAAACTATTGGACCAAAATCGTTATACCCGGTAAACCACGAGGACCAAAAATGTAGTTAGCTCAAGAAAATAATACAAAGTGAGTGAGTGGTTGAATGAAATGACCAAAATACCCCTTCTTTTAACGGTCAAACTAAGTTTGACTAACAGTGATAGTAAAATTGGACCAAACCTGTTACGGGTCAGCGAAAACAGGACAAGATCCGTTAAAAATGAAACTATTGGACCAAAATCGTTATACCCGGTAAACTACGGGGGACCAAAAATATAGTTAACTCTACACATTATATATATAGTTGTATGAAGAAAAATAGTACACATTAGTATCATCTACAATGCATGATATGTGGCATATTTTAGTATATATATTATTAGTTTAGGGTATAGTTTGATCTCGGTAATTACTAACGTTAAGTCCTTAAGTCACGAAACTTAAAGCCGGGTAACGTTTATATAAATTTCAAAATTTATTAATACACTCTAACTAATTATATTAGGCGTGTGATAAGTTTAACGAAAAGCGTATATGTTAATAAAATCTAATAAGTTTGAGTATTCGTACTACGTAAAGAGTATAATATAAAAATAAAAATAACAAAGTGGCAGATGTTTCATATAAAATATATGGACTTATCCTAATCTTGTGTTGGTCGTGAGTAAAAGTCATACGGTTAAACTTTTGTGATCGTTACTAAAAGTAATATTATTTAATAAAAACGTAATAATAAAGGGGCATTAAATATTTACAAATAGTCTTGAAATATGCGAGGTAAAATATTTGTTTGGTTACTTGGTCGCGAGATGAAATAAATATATTTTAAAATCAATGCACTAAAGACTTGTAAAATAAGCTTTAAATATTGTACTTTAGAGTTGTAAAATTAAATAAAATAAAGTTAAGGTTTTGTGCTTTAAAGACTTGTACTCTAGGTATAAAATGTTGTACTTTAGCATTTATAAGTTAGTTGTGTAAAATTATATTTATATTAAATCAGGGTTTCATGAAAGCTTTAATAAATAGCAAACGTTTAGTTTAAATGTTTTAATAAAAAAAATTTGACGTAGAAAATGGATAAGTATTAGTTTAATATAGTAGAAATTTACCGGTGGTTACAGTCTCACCCCCTTAACGGAATCCCGTCCCGGGATTCGATCTGTGTTAGGTGTTTAAATGATGAGGACGAAAGGTGGTTTCATTTGTGAAAACTTTATAAGTTAAAATTTGTTGTTTTACATGAAAAACATTGTTCCGAAAATCATATAATCTTAAGAAAATTTATTTTTGAATGAAAATTATTATTTTATAAGTATGTATTATGAGTTTGTAATATACATGCACAAGAAAATTTTAAATAACATATTTTTAACAATGAAGGTTTCGGAAATTAAATAATGAATTTTTAACAATGAAGGTTTCGGAAGAGAACTTGATGAATGTAGGAAAATTTTTGAAATTTAAGCTTCCATGGTACGATGAACAGTAAGTGCTAACGGTCCGGAATAGTAAAAGGTAATGGTCGTGAATAGTAAAATAACAGCTAGTAATCCATAATAAAAGTGAAGAAGATATAGTCTTGCTATCGTGTTAAATAATTCGTTATGTTAATTGTATCGATGTGTATTAATATTTGTGGATTCTAACGAAAGTTCACGTTTTGGGTTTTATGAATTTTAGAGATTCTCGAGTTCATACTCATGTCCTTTCAGATACAAATAAGCCCACTTGCTTATAATTCATTATTTACATAGAGAGGCGTCCCAAACAATGTAAATAAAGGAGTATAAACTTATGGTTCGGTGATTCATAATTTCTTTATTTAAATAAAATGGCGTCCCAATCCATTCAAATAAAGACATTGTAAACCATCATACTTAAGAATTTCTTACTCAACATTCGTACATAACCGATGAGTTACAAGGTATTTTAGTGAGGGTGCGGAAGAAGTATTTACACTCATCTGTTGAGATGAGAGTAAGATAATCAAGGAAAGATTGACATAGTATTCAGGATAGTTGGGGAGTATATATTTAACGTATATAGAATAAGAATTGTGCAAATCACAATGTCTTAAGGAGGTTTCGTAGATTACAAAATGTAGAAGTAGGTACATGCTCGGGGAAATATGATTTAAGCCGTGATGCCTTAGAATAGGCATATGCAGTTATGTTTATTTATATAAAGTGATCAGAAGTACGTCATGTATATATGTCATTATACTAAAGCATAAATTACCTAGAAGTCACATAATCGTCTTGAGAATGGAAGTCACGGACAGCAAAAGGCTATAAAATATTTTTGTGAAAAGCATTTATAGTTTAGGTCTCAATTAGAGCCGTTTCTCTATAACTATAGCTCTGATACCAATCTGTAACACCCCCATTTTCAGGATACACAGCAGATTTCAAGCTGGGTGTTACTCGACAGTACAACAGTTATAGTAATAGAAAACGATCTCTATTTGAGTCATTTTAAAAGATTTATCATTCGAATTTTATAAATATCAGAGTTTACAAATGAGGTCCCAGTAGGTTTACAGTTTATTAAATAAGTTTCGAATGATAATTAGCCTTCTACCAGTATCTATGCCTTTCCATGCCATCCTCGCTTATTATAGACCTGAGATAAACATGCTAAAAAGTCAACACAAAGGTTGAGTGAATCCATAGCGTTTAAGTTATAATCAGTTTGAACACAAGCTAAGTAGAAAGTAAATCGGTAATATCGCAATTCGTTATATATTGCTCTAAGTCTCATAAATCGCAAGACGTTAACACGATGGACATCATAGTTATAGGCTAATGATGTAAATCACTACATAATTAAATGTAGCAATTATGCCCTCGAGTAGGAGTTTGCCTGAAACTCTTTATTAAACGTTTTCAAATAAAATGCATTGGGTCACTTATCCAGCAACACAAAGGGGTTGTCAACCCAATAGATCTATTCACTATATTCGCGCTCACCCGAAAGTGATTAATGGTTCATCATAGAGGGTCTTTAAATAGGCAACAGTTAAACTTATGCAATATAAATCAAGAAAGCATACAAAAAAATACTTGTGTTCGGTTTAGAAGCATGTATCTCCCCACAAATTCGGAAAATGTATAAAGAAAAGTGGGACTATGAACTCACCTGAGCAGTCTAGATGGAAAGGAAATTATATATAGTTGATAAATGTCTCCAGCACGTTACCTAATTGAATATGAATAAGGAAGTCTGAGAATTTGATGATTTTGGCCTAATACGAATAATGGATGAAATAGTGTCGGATGACGAAGTGGTTTGTGATGAGAATGAATGATATGCTTAAAATGCTTGACGTTCAAAAATTAATCTTACTTTTATGTTATTTAAATCATAAGTATCGTTTCCTCGGAAACGGTTTAAATAAAACGTTAAGTAAAACGTTAAAAATCGTTATATATAATTATAAACGTTATAAAATAATTATTGAATGAAATGAAATGAAATGCACGTGAAATGAATGAAAAGCGTAAAATGAGAAATGAAAATGAAATAGATTAAAGTTTACTATTAGTCATTGCAGTTTTATCAAATTTACACTTTTGGCCCTAACGGTGTGATAATTGCACCGTTAGTCCTTAAAATATATATTTAGTCCATAGGTTATTAAAAATGACATTTTAGACTTCAAAGATATCATTTTATCAATAATTATCCTAAGGTTATTGAAATTACACATTATATCCTATTTTTCCGAAAATGGCAACTTTAGTCCCTGAGTTTAGAATACTTTGCATAAATAGTCCTTTTCGACAAAATAAATGGGAAAAGTTTTCCGAGGCTTTTGTAAGTTTGTTTAAGCTTGTTTAACTGCTTTTCAAGTGCTTATTCTATGTTTGGCTTATTTTTACGTAAATGGGCTTTTAAGATATTATAACTCGGCCCGTTAAGAGAATACGATCCATGGGCTTTAAAAGACTATTGGGCTTTTAATTGGGCTCAGTTTTGGATTAGAAAATCATGTAAAAAGGGTCTGTTTGATTTGCTTGTCGTAATAAGCTAAAAATAGCTTATTGGGCTTTAGGCCCAACCGTTAATATAAAAGAGTTTGAAAAAAAGTTGCGACATACGTTTAAAAGGGTTGAATTCGAATGGGTTTAAGACCGAATGAGGGGAAACAATATACTAAGTTTTGATTATCTATAGTATGAAGAATTAGTAGGACAAATAAAATTAGTATGTCGTGTTTTAATATATAGTTTAACGAATTGATTTTTTTTGGGCGAGTTTATACGTGAACAAATTTATTTTTAAAATATTACTTTCAAAGTAACTAAAAAGAACTCGAATGATCATGGATTAAAATGATCTCATTAATGAAGAAATGGATAAATTAAATATGAAATGTGATGTATATATGTAAAATGTAAACTTAGCCTTCCATATAGGAGGCATGCAAAATTATAAAATGTAACAAATGTATTACGTACGTATTGAAATGAGACAAATATATATATATATGTATGAAATGAAGAGGACTCGAATAAAAGAGAGTTTTGAAGACTTACTTCACCGTTGAGGTCGAGTTTACGTTCGAATGGAATCAAGGACAAGAAAATACGAGTGTTGTTTGTGATAACCGATCACTAAGACTTCAAATGGAGGATTATACGAGTAAAATGGAATTCGGATATTCAAGGAAATGAACTTGGCTTTTGAGTTGTAAGAGGTTTTACTTATTTGAGAGTGTGTTTAAGTGAGTTTTACAAATGAAAAGGGTCTTTGTTTGATTTATACGAAATGCATATATGTATATATAGAAACTGAGAGTGGAATGTATGCATGGTAAAAATATGTTACACGTTATATGGTGGTTTAGTTTTATGGTACACAGATATACATGTTAAGATATTGATGAATACATTGCATGCATGGTTACTAACTTGTACACATTATATATATAGTTGTATGAAGAAAAATAGTATACGTTAGTATCATCTACAATGCATGATATGTGGCATATTTTAGTACATATATTATTAGTTTAGGGTATAGTTTGATCCCGGTAATTACTAACGTTAAGTCCTTAAGTCACGAAACTTAAAGCCGGGTAACGTAAAAATATAACGTTTATATAAATGTCAAAATTTATTAATACACTCTAACTAATTATATTAGGCGTGTGATAAGTTTAACGGAAATCGTATATGTTAACAAAATCTAATAGGTTTGAGTATTCGTACTACGTAAAGAGTATAATATAAAAATAAAAATAACAAAGTGGCAGATGTTTCATATAAAATATATGGACTTATCCTAATCTTGTGTTGGTCGTGAGTAAAAGTCATACGGTTAAACTTTTGTGATCGTTACTAAAAGTAATATTATTTAATAAAAACGTAATAATAAAGGGGCATTAAATATTTACAAATAGTCTTGAAATATGCGAGGTAAAATATTTGTTTGGTTACTTGGTCGCGAGATGAAATAAATATATTTTAAAATCAATGCATTAAAGACTTGTAAAATAAGCTTTAAATATTGTACTTTAGAGTTGTAAAATTAAATAAAATAAAGTTAATGTTTTGTGCTTTAAAGACTTGTACTCTAGGTATAAAATGTTGTACATTAGCATTTATAAGTTAGTTGTGTAAAATTATATTTATATTAAATCAGGGTTTCATGAAAGCTTTAATAAATAGCAAACGTTTAGCTTAAATGTTTTAATAAAAAAATTTTGACGTAGAAAATGGATAAGTATTAGTTTAATATAGTGGAAATTTACCGGTGGTTATAGATAGTATGTCTTAGGTCGTGTGATAATGTTGTGTATGCAATTTTATAAAATATTATATCACCCGTACATGTTTGTATGAAGGTTTAGTAGAAAAATTATAGTTTCGCCAAAGTACATTATTAATAGATACGTAATATATTTCATAATAATATCCCAAGTATTTTCCGTAATAAACTTATATCACTTCGTTAATAATTTCCTTGGAAAAATTCCGACTCGTTATTAAAGTATTCATATAGTGCTACAACTTTTATGTAAGTCATTTGGCTCATTTCGACATTAAGACTTCGAGAAATGACTTCAAAGTTTAAAAATCAGCATTATTTAGTCTTTATGAAAAGCTGTCAAATAAATATGTTTTGTCCAAATCTTTGGCAAGCCGTAACTCACTCGTTTTAACTCCGTCTTCTAAGTTTTATATATCCCGCGAATGTATTTAAGTATACTAACCTATTTTTAGTGTCTCGGCTAGTCGGTTTATCTTTTAATGTCCGGTTTTCCTTCGTTGAAAATCCTAACAGCAGGTATTTTTCAGAAAAATAGTTTTCGTTATTAAATCTTTAAAACCTCGTAACTTATTCGTTATAAATCCGTTTTTATCCGTTCAAGCGACCACGTTTTTGTTACAAAGTCTATTTTCTATTGTTTTAGTCAAATCTTACATAACTAAGACTCATTTTTCTATGAGAACCAAAATAGGACAGCCCTTTTATATATTTTTCAAAAACATAATTTCTACACTTTCAACTAATCAAACTACCTCAAAATAAACTCCAAAACTATCTTAACTCTTCCACCAATTCTTCAACAATTTATATAGTGCAATAACAATAATAAAAACATAGTAAAATTTCATAGCATCATGAAATAATTAATTAAAGTGTAGGAATAATTATAAATCACTATTATGCCTTTTTATAACTTTAATTCATGTAAATTAGACAAAATGATATGAAACTCATATGTACTCATTTTTATCAAGGAAATACCCTTGTCATGAATTTAATTACTTATCTAAAACATAAAAATTTACAAACATGTAAATAGGGTGATTTTTGTATGTAATGAGTTTAAATAAACATTTAAACATAATAAATGCATAATTAAAACATATCAAGTGCATAAAATATATAAGTAATGGTATGAAAATAGTTTTTCGGCTTACTTGAAGATGATGAATTTTTAGTATAAGTAAGAACAATATAACCCCAATTAGAAATCCAAAACTCCAAATTACTAATTTATAAACCCGAATAAGCACTAATAAGCACCAAATAATCAACCCACATTATTTTTCCCTTGCCTTTCACGCCTATTCGAACCTTTATATATAGAGAAGAGAGTTTTTGAAGCTTTTCTAAGTATGAAATGTGTAAAACTAGTTGTGACTTTATATAGCCAAATATATTAGATATTTTATTTTTAAAACACATAAAAGTACATTAGGTAGGGAAAATAGATTCAAGGTATGTTGGTGGTTGAATTTTTTTAGCCTAAAATTGGGGAAAGGATGGGGAACCATGCTTGTTGTAATTCCATGTCTCCTAACTAGTTTAGTTGAAAACCAAAGTCTAGTAACATGTATTGTTTTGGCTAGTTTTTGTTAAAAATGGTAGGAAATGTAAAAATAAAGTTTAAGTAGTTTAAAATAAATTTTAAAAATGTATTTTGAGTAGCTATTGGGTAAATGTGTTGTCCAGTGATTACTTAATTTAAAGTAATTATATATCATTTAAGTATTTATTGTAAAATAAATACCATAGGGTGAATTAAAATATTTCTTAAATTTTTGTAGCACTCTATTAGGTGTAGGAATATATAGAAAAATATTAGTTGGAGTATTTGGTATATTGTTCATGCATATTAATTATGAAAAGCCTTTATTTACTTAATTAAATTAAATAAATAAATATGCACTTGTAATTGTAATGAAATAAAAAAAAATTGCACTAGTAATTAAATGAGCTTGGTAAATGTGTCAATGTACTAAAAATATGTAGATCAAAATTTGGTTCAGATTCATAGTGCACAAAAGGGTATTTCTTTGTTACGCGATTTAACTAGAAAGTTATGCGTAAAGAGCATTCTTGTAAATTTCAAAGTAATTAATTCGAGTTTTGTAATAAATATTGACAGGGAAAATTGCGAGTTTCTATGGTACCATCACGTTTTTTATGTTCATGGACAGTTCGAGGAGTTTGGACGTACAATTCTATGGTGTTCGGATCAGAAATTTTAGTGAGAAAAGGACCGTCAGTCTCTAGATTATCCGTAAGGGATGTAAGAGACCATTCTTCGATATAGTCACATTGCCCTTCAAACGGAACACCAAGAATTTGATCGAACTCTTGAATTGACAACATCAAATGTTAATTTAAAATCCAAAAATCTAGATAGACATTTTGATCAAGATCATCAATGGTTTTTACATGACCGTAGAAGTCCAGGATGAAACGATGATATATAGAATCATTGATTGCATACAGAAAATCAAATTTATGGTGCTGAAGAAAGACATGATGTGATCCCGAGCACCAAGAGTTGGATCAACGACACGACCTTCACGGATATACTGGGGCTCGACATGACGATAGGCATCTACAAGGTCACGAGAAGTGTTGGGATCGATAGAAGGTATTAGAATGTAGTTTCGGGTTAGTTGGTGATCTTGTCGAGGCATATTGGCACGTATAAAAATAAATAATAACCTTAGTATATATAAAAGGAGAGTATTTGCATTTCTATATGGAAGGTTAACAATAGGAGTACGTTATTAGATTCTAGAAGAGAGTGTAACGTATGTATTGCATTTCTATATGAAAGGTTAAGAATGGGAGTATTTGCATTTCTATATGGAAGGTTAAGAATGAGAATACTTTATTACATTCTTAGATAAGAGTGTTACATACGTATTGCATTTCTATATGGAAGGTTAAGAATGGGAGTATTTCCTTTTCTATATGGAAGGTTAAGAATGAGAATACTTTATTAGATTCTTAAATGAGAGTGTTACGATTTTTAGTCTAGTACATTTGAATAACTTGATCCATCTTGATGTATTTGGCCAACCCAAATGTACTTTTATTTCTATATGAAAGTTTAAGAATGGGAGTATTTACATTTATATATAGAAGGTTAAAATGAGAATACTTTGTTAGATTGTTAGATGAGAGTATTACGGGTATTCGTCTTGTACATTTGAATAACTTGATCCATCTTGATGTATTTGGCCAACCCAAACTTATTTTCATTTCTATATGGAAGGTTGATGAACTCAAATAAGTACATTTTATCATCATCATTTATCCTATTTATTTGACTTGTTTTATTATATTATATATGAGAATTGATACGTTAATGTTTACTTTTGTAATTCTCAGGTAAAAACAAGTATTATGTGAAACTTGGCGATTTTGGACTAATTATGGAGCAAAACAAGCAAGATGTTAAGAGTCTACTGAAATGTACAAGATCAAGATCATTCTGCTCCAGATACGCCGCAACATACTTCTTACATACGGCGCATCACTATCAAGATTTCACAAGTAACGATCCAAGACAGCAAAGACATGCGCCACATTGAGAAATGGAGTTACGCCGCATCTTAAGGCGGTGTACGAATATTCCTGAATATATTAATCTTGGACCCCATGCGAAGTTAAGTCAATGCGCCGCATCTACTTATCCTATGCGCCGCATCTAACCCTCAGACAAAAACTATAAATACCCCAAGGCCAGACGAATTTTGGAACACCTAGACGAAATTAAAGCTTAACTCAGAAGAGAAAGACAGCCGAATTCAGATGTGTTAGCAGCACAAGACACACCCTAAACGAAATACAAGAGCTGTAAGAAGGTCTTGCATGTATTCAATTCATTAAGTAGTTTTGTTTTTTGTATTAGTACACTTTAATTCATCAGGATTGATGGGCCGATTCCATGTGACTACGGAAAATCATGGGCACCCCTTAAAATTGCTTTCCCATTAATTAAAGTTTATATGTTGATGTCTTTGGTGACTTTTATTAGTGCATTGATAACCTCTGTGTCTAGCTGAGCATTGCTTGGGTCGCCATGCCCCTTCCTCGCCTATCTGTTCTAGCGTATACGAAACGTGGGCATCACAAGTGCTCAATATTCTAGGATAGTGGGATAGACATAAGTGATCATTAAGGGTTTACTCGCCGATAAGATTAGAGCCAACGAGAAAGGGTTAATTATATACACTTCATATAAAACTAACAATAAAACAAGTGACAAGCTACTTAATTATCAGGACAGGTCTTCATATTGTCTCAAGTATCTATCTGTGTACGTGTGTGCTAATCGCTGATTCATGCTCATTAGTTTAGTTTTTTATTTAATCATAACCAAACCGTGCCAGTCTCTCAGGCTGAACCCCCTTGCGTTAGATTAGGTTGTATAGCTAACTTAAGATATTAAAATACTGATTAGAATAACTAGATAATACGTTCCACTCTTAGTGATCGACACTCTACTTACCATTATATTCATACTGACCGGGTACACTGCTCGTTAAAGTGTGTGTTTTATTGATAAGTCGGCTAAATATAAATTTAAAACTTGAGTAGGCATTAATACTGCTAAAACCACAACGACATCACGCGCGCACCAAGTCTTTGGAGCCGCTGCCGTGGATATAAAAGAATTAAAGCAATACACACGCACATCAATATGGAAGGTCAAAAATGGGAGTATTTGTAACAACTCGTAAATTTTCTAAACTTATTTTATTAGCTAATATAATTATTTTTTATTTCCCTTAGCTCTTAAACTATCCCGAACCTATTTCAGCTTGAAATATAGAGGATATCTTGTAGAATGTGAAGGTAATTCACTAATCGAGTCACTAATCGAGCCGTCACAACCTAAACTACTCAAAACAATTTGTTTTACTAATTAAATTAAATCCGAGAAAACTATACGTATGGATACTCGCTTTTATCAGAAAAATCGTTCCGAACGCAATGGCGAAAATCCCGTAAATTAAAACGGATATTTATTACCTTAAATGGGGCCCACAATGAGTTATTATAAAAGATTACTAAATTGGCAAAACCTACCCTTCCTTTTATTTTATACCACCGCCCCTTGCTTTCTCCCTTTGACAAATTCAGTCCCTCGTGGGAGTATTTAAACCAAAATTAGGGTTAGCTGCCTCATTTGATACCACCCCTCACCAGAAAATCTTATTCGGCGCCGTCACCCAACTTCCGACTAAATTTCGGCCACCTTTTTCTTGTTACCAACGCGTAGATCAAGACCATGGATTGTTTCTGGAGAGTTTTGGACCGAGAGGAAGTGTTTTGGTCGTGTTTTGGATACCACCGCTGCTCACCACCACTCACCGCCGCGTACTACCACTCTCCCCTCTTCTCTCTCTTTCTCGCATTGGGTAAGAACACACACCTTCTTTTCTTTTGTTTGTTCATTTTTACTAAACCCTAATCGGTTTTATTAAACTAAAACGAATTATTGATATAAAATCTAACTAAAACTTATGTTTTCTAAATAAACTCGTGTGGATCTAGATTTGTAACGCCGAAACTCTTTGACTCGCCACTGAGTCAGAGTCAACTCACGAGTTGAGTTGACTCGTGAATAGGTTTATTTATTTTGTGTTTATCTTGTTATTTACGATCTTATATTCGTCCTTGTGTTAACATTTTTGATGTTCGATATTTATTTAGTTGTGACTTGTCTTAATCGATTGGTATTCGAGTCGAATGGTAGTGAGTCGTGACTCAGGGAGTCACGACCTTGAGTTATTCGTTATCCGAGTCACTCGTTCGATTTAGGTTGATGTTTGGTTGTTTTAGGTCGACTCAATGATGCGTTAGGATTGTTTGGTTTAGCCACGGTATTGTTTTGTGGTAGTATTAGATTAGAAAACCCTAGTGGTCGAGTAGGTTTGGTTTTGGATGTGTACCATGACACTTGTAGTGTCGTGGGGACTTTGGTGAATTTTTTTGTTTGACCGTGTTGGAGATTTTGTCGTTAACGAGGTTAAGAAGCCTTGTTGTAGTCTTGTCATGTGACAACAAAGCTAACAAGACACACCCTTATGGTGTGAGCTCGTTATGATCAAGTGTGGTCTCAAGACACACCCTTATGGTGTCGAGACACACTAGTCGCGATAATTTCAAAAACTTATTTTTTGCCAAAAAGCCAAACTAGTTGTTACGTGTGTCTTGCAATTGTGTTTATGGTTGGATTTATTTTGGTCTATTGGGCTAAGGAGCCCATGAGGCCTTATTGTTGGATAAACTTGGGCCCATAAGCCCAATGATGTGTGTTTAGTGTTTATTTTATTCTACTAACTAATTTGTTTATCATTCATTTACTAACTTAATTTATATTTTGTTTTGTCAATGGTGTTTTGGATGCTATTCGGGAGTACATATGAGATTAGAATTTGATATGGATTTGGATATTGCAACAATAGCCTATGCTTAGATGTATCGTTGTTGGATTTACGGTATTAACCAATGGATTTATGGATGATTTTGTACTAGAGAAGGAATAATATATTAGACTCGAAAGAATTTAATATATTAGGACCCGAACGGACACAAAATGGTCAATAAACCGGACACTAATATATACTCGAATGATAACACTAAATAAAACTTCTATAATGTGATAATTAAAATTGGTTTATTCAAAAAGTCACGACGACTTATGAACTTTATATAAACAGACACATCATTTCCAAATTTTATAAAAACCATTTTATAACTTAAACAATTGCAATATGTGAACATCGTAAACTTTTCCAAAATTGATTTATCAACATCGTAACTTCTTTTAGAAAATGTATTTTTTTCTTTCTTAAACCATAACGTTTTACCAACTATTTGGATGTACGGGGTAAAACACCGAAACAACTTATTGATGTTTTATTTCTTATTTCTTTAATTGTTCATTCTTTTCGTTGTTATTTTCTTTCTTTTTGATTGTGTTTCGCCGACTTTTATCGTCTTAATATAAGTTAATCTTAAAACTATATTTCCAAAAACCACACGAGATACAAACAATAACTTCTTTTCATCGTCATTTAAACTAAGTCTTTTCAATAAATAACTCGAGTATTCCACGAACGTTACTTTTATAAATTACTTTTGAGTATCATTTTCTGAAACATGTTACCTAAATACTAAGTTGTGCTGAGGTTTATCTGCCGTGCTCTTCTATCTGATCATATTATGATATCTTGTTTCCTTTGGCACTAAAGTGAATTCATAGCCCCACTTTAACTTTTAAATTGTTTATAAACCCATGGGGGAGATACATGCTACTTACTTTTTATGAGCACAATTGCTTTAAACGTATGCTTTCCTGTCTATGATACTTATGCTAAGTACTGCTATTGCCGTAAACAAGTCCCTTTATCATGAACAATTAATCACTTGCGAGTGAGCGAAAATATAATGTATAGGCCTATAGGACTGATGCAACCCATTCTGTTGACCAGATAGGCGACACGTGTGTGCTATATTTGATTTACCTAGGTAGATGGAAACCTACCTACTTTAGGGCAAATTTGTGATTATTATGATTACATCAATGCTATTGATACCGGTTAACGTTTTGCGTGTCATAAGCTTAGCAACTATACAACGCTTTACCCGATATTTGTATTTGTTACTCATATCATCCAGACTTGATAAATCTTATGTTCAACTATTTATTTTTAAACCTATGGATTTCACTCAACCTTTGTGTGGAAAACTAAATGGGGGGGGGGTTGAATAGTTTTACCGGTCTTAAAGTTCTTTTGAAATCTTCTTAAAAGTTTACTTATTAAAAACCTTGATTCGAATCTTATGTGTAATCAATCAACACCAATATAAACTACACACTAAACTAACTAATACTAAATAATGAAAGTAAAGAGTAGAGTTGGAAAGATCAAATAGAGACAAAGGATTTATAGTGGTTTGGCTACGAAGCTCTTCTTCGCCCTACTCCACTCCCCGAGTACCACACTCGAGAGTTTCAAACACTATGTCAACAACCTCCCTTCAGGCGGAGAAAACCGTACACGTCGCTTATCCTATTACCGACACTAAGCTAGATGTTGGGTGCTAATCTTAGCTAGCACCAATCTACCAAGGTCCACGTGACCAATCACCAAAGCCCAATGGCTTCAAGAGATCACCAAGATCTCAACACGATCACAATGATCAACTCTCACTACACTCAACCTATTCTATCTACTCTTGATCCTTTGATCAATCACACAAGCCCAATGGCTTCAAGAGATCTTCACTATCTCTTAAGATCACAATGATCTTCACTCACACTCTCACAAAAAGAAAATAAACTTGATGTATGCTATGATACAACAAGGATGTAACAAATGTTACAATAAACCTAACAACTATAACTCTTGTATCTTCTTGGATACTTTGAGCTCTTCTCTTGCACTTGAAGAGGAATGATAACACTTTGTATCTTCTTGGATAATTTGTGTTCTTCTCTTGCTATTGAAGAGGAATGAAGAGGATCACTTGATGGGATGATAGGATCACTCTTGAACAAAAGAAAAACTAATCTAAATGATCAAAGAAAGAAAGTGTGAAGAGAGTATTGAACTCAGAAAGTTTTGTGTGTGAAAGGATGCCTAAAAACTGTGAAGTGGGTTGGTATTTATAGGCAGAAAAAATTTCAACGTTACAGTGGGACGGCTCCACTAAATGACCCACGGCTCCACTAAATTTAGTGGAACCTGGAGCCGTCCCAGACAAAGACGTTCCATTTTTTGTCTTTTCTGGTGAAAACTTATTTGGGGAAGTTTGGAGCTGATTTGGGGGGGGGGGGAATAGCTGTTATGATTTTTAAACATATTTTTCCATTAAAAAATTTCTTAATTATTCAAAAATAATTTGTCATGTATATTTTTGAAAAAATGTTTTGTCACATTAAAATGTGAAGTCTTAAAACCAAAATTTACTTCTTTGATCATTTGTCAAGTTTGTAAATTTGTTCTAGAGTGGTTTGCGTAGAAACGGGATCTTCCGATTAAAAACTTGTTTACGTTAATTTTAACGTAACGTGATTTCACATTTTGTCATCCTCAAAACGTGAAGTAATCGAAAGATATAAATAACATTTTTAGAACATTATTTGCATCAACAATCTCCCCCTTTTTGATGATGACAAAACATAAACTCATTTTAAGTTAAAATTAGTTTTAACAAGTTTTTAATGAGTTTACTCCCATTTCTCCCCCTTTTTGTCGAAGCAAAAAGGTTGCGGCTCCCCCTTGATGTATACTCCCTCTCATTTGGAGAACACCAAGGAATCGAGCAATGATTTGTGCTACAAAACAAGGTTAGATAACACATATACAACATCTAACATGTAGCACTTAAGACAAATATCTAAACACAAAAGAAATAGCTAAGTAGCTAAAAATAAAAATGAAAACAACCACATGAATGCCCATTCATAAAAATATAATAAATGTCATACAAAGGTATGACTACATCATGGAAGAAAAGTAAACAACAAAAAGTCACATAAACATCCCTAGTAGTATGAGACTTCAAGATTTGCTTCGAATTCAAAAGGGTCCTAAGCTTCTATTTGGGAACCTAAACATGAACATGTTTAGTTGGTTGGGCTATTTGGTGGTGGAGGAGGTAGTATGATGGGTCCTTGTGGTGGTGTGAGGAGGTGCTCAAGGTAGAAGAATTGAAGACACAATTCATCTCTAAGGCACATGATGAGGTGTTGGTTGTGGTGGCAACAAGGACAACTTAGGGTATGTGAATGTAGGGGATAAAGGATGGGATGACCTATTAGTGGTTGTGGTGATGGTGATAGTGATGAGGATGATGTGTTAGTACCAAGTTCAAATGGTGATGTAGGTGATAGGGTTAGTGTGAGAGCTAGAGGATGTGTTGGACTTGGTGGGGTTAAGGATGATGAAATCCTTAGGTTGGAGGATGATGATGTGGTTGTCCTAGTTGTGGTTGCCTTAGATGGAGCTAGAGGTGTAGAGATTGATGAGGTTGATTTGGTTGAGGTGATTGGTGTGTGTACATCATCATCGTCATCTAAGGTGAGATCAATGAGAATCATCTCATTTGTTGGTTTGATGTTAAGCCTTGGTTTCTTGGCTTTGTGTGAAGTGGTGGCAATGGTGGAAGACATGATGGTTGTATGGTGAGTGTGATAGAGGTAAGGATGGCAATGTATGATGTTAGCTTAAATAGCCAAATCAAAACATGCAAGGTTGAAGAGGATGTTGGATTTGGGGATTTGGGTGCATGGGAATCAGGTTATGTTTGCAGATTTTCAGGAAAAAGAAAGTCAAAAAGTGGAAGAGAACTGCTAATTTCGTCTTCCAAGGGCACGGTACCACTAAAGGTACCACGGCACCACTAAATTTAGTGGAGCCGTCCCCTATTTAGTGGAGCCGTGGCCTCCAGTTGACCCTTTTTCTAGGTCTGCAGATTCTAGGCTGCCTAAATGGGGAAATTCAGGGGAATCCATTTTCTGCAAATCTCAAAGCCTCAATCTACTAAAGAAGAAATCACATAAATTTCCTAACACTAGTCTAAACTAGCAACTAACATTATCATGTGATCTTCTAAGTTTAGGCAACTAGCAAGCATGCATCATTCCAAGCATTTTTATCATCTAGTGCATGCAATAAAAAATTTATGAACTAGACAAAGCTCATAAAATATCAAGATTGATTAACTAATAAAGGTAACCAATTTCAAGTAGTGAATGTTAAAGCAATTCAAGCTAGTTTATGTTAAATGGACATTGCCATGACTTTATTTATAATAGCTTAATAATACTTAAGTTAGTAGTACTACTTAAGCTAATCCTATCTAGTTTCTTCTCTTCCCCAACTTTTTAATCTTGTTCCCGAGCCCTTTGATCGCCTTGCCAATGGACTTGAACCCCCCAATTGTTTGCTCATGCATCGAGACTTGTCGATTGTACATGGTTGTTTGCCTTCTCATCATCGTGGATAAGTTGGTTTGTCCGAATTCAACATCGGAGGTTTGTGTGAAAGATGAGGTGTCAAGGTTACGAAAGAAGGTGTCGGGAGAGGGAGTATTAGGACGAGACATTCCTTCTTCGTTCACCTCATCATCATCCTCATCCATAGGTTGAGAAGACGATCCGTGACCGAAGGAGGAGGAAGAGAGGGGAATATCGGAAGTGGATTTACAACCACGTTTGGACCCTTTGTCCTTACGTTGCTTTGTGCGACGTTGTGGTCCACCAAGAGGTTTCATGACCGGATTGACTAGGACATAGTCGACACTACGGAGATTAGGAAAAGTTTCCATGACCCAGTTGAAAAGACGAGTAAGCAACATACCATATGGCATGAGCTTATCCGAACGACTATGAATATTGGCCATCCGTTTGACCATATAGTATGCGAGGTTATATGGTTCCTCGATACTAAGACAGTAGAGCATGTGGGCGAGACTCGCCGAGACGTGATCACGGTTTCCTGCAAGGCTCAACACGTTTTCACGTAGAAGGAGTTCCCAACTTCTGAGTTCGGGAAGAAGCTCTTTGAGGTAGATTTTGTTTGGGTCTAGGTAGACAATGGAACCATCATGTTTTTTATACGTGTGGTTGACTCGGGGTGTTTGGATGACTTGTTTGATAGACTCAAGGTCGGGAATTTCAGTGCGATAGGCACCTACATTCTCAAGATTGTAGAAAAGAGACTCAAGAGAATGGTCTTCAGTGTATGCACACTGACCATATAAAGGAACGTCGAGAATCTGACCAATCTCGGAGACGGACAGGATGATATTTTGGTTTTGGATCCAAAAATCAAGGAAGACATTACCATCCACATCAGTGAAGGTATGGACTCGACTATAAAACTCGAGGACGAATTTGATTGTTTATTTTGTATAAACAATCAAAGTCAATAGTGGGGAAACAAACTTGGATGTTATCCAAGAGAACGTAATGAGCATCGACTACACGACCTTCGTGTATATATCGATCTTGGACTTTAGCAAGATATGCTTTTTGTTCAATGGGGATGTTTGTATCATCTACAAGACGGGGAATGTAGGGTTTGGTATCTTGATAATCAGTACGAGGCATCGTTACCTACAAACATATAATTTTATATATGTTAACTTGTTGCATTTTAGTGATCAAAACTTTAATGTGTGTGTGCCTAAATGCAAACGATGTGGAGGTGCGGTAATCTCGACTCTAAAATAAACCTAATGAGATTACCCAAACACTCCTAACTTCACTTTTGCTCAATCAAATATGTCGAATAATACATATTAATTATATAGGTCGATCCATATTTGAGAGTTCATGTATGCATACCTAAAACGTTTTTAATTTGCATCAACAATGCATGAAAAAATGTTTCATGATCCTAGACTCGTGAACCTTTTTGAAAACAATGGAATTAGGGTGTTTGGCAAACGGCTCAATGTGGCGCCAAAAATCTAAAAATTGAAAAGCCTCAAGGTTAATCATTCCTAATCTATTTTTAATCATCCTAGACATGATTCCATTGAAAACAGTTAATTTTAATCCAATTTAAATAGGAAAATTCGGACTAGATTATGCAATATAAGTGGGTTTATGAAAATCCTAGGTTTAGGAAATCATGTAAGTACTACATTGTCTAATCCTAGTCCTAATATCACAAAAGTTCATCAAAAATTTAAAATACCCAATTCGAGTTTATGCATATGAGCAAACCCTAGACTCAAATTGAAAAGAAATTAAAGATAATTGACTTACAATTTGTGTTGAATTGAATAGGATTTGTTGATTCCAATGCCTTGAACTTGATTAGCAAGTGTCTAAATGGATTTAGGTTGTGGGTTTGGTTTGTGACAGCAGGAGGGAATGAGTTTGTTTGTTTGAAATGAGTGTGCAGAGGAAAGTGGAAGAAAAACGGGCATTTTCTCAGATACACGGTACCACTAAACATTAGTGGTGCCGTGCCACTTTAGTGGAGCCGTGGGTCTGTAAGGCCTATTTTTGTTCTGTTTCGACTCTTGACTGATTAATCTTACTTATTTAGCAAGACTTTTTGACGCGAGGAAGAAGTTTATACCTAATAAACTTTTTGACGAAAACGATTAGGCGGGAGGACAAGGAATGACCTTAGTATTTCCAAGGAAATAAACAATATGTCATCGGAGGAAAATAGGATTGACTTTCTGTATTTCCCGTGAAATAAGTAAAAGTTGTGAGTTGAGATTTGGAGAATGACTACAATATTTCAAATGAAATATTTAATTAGTCGGGATACAAGACGTAAGGAATGACTTAATATTTCCAGTGAAATATTCAAAGGTTATGTAACGAGACGTAGGGAATGACTTAGAATTTTAGATGAAATATCTAATGATCATGAAAAAGATGACTTGAAAAGTCATGGGCGATTTGTAGGAAATGACTTCAATATTTCCACTGAAATATTTAAGTGGTCATGAGAAGGACGAGAAGAGTGACTTAATAGTCATGAGGCGATATGAGAGAAGTGACTTAATATTACCCATGAAATATTGGACAAGTCACACGATAGGACGTATGGGATGACTTTAATACTTCTAGTGAAGTATTGAAATAGTCATAAGTGGGATGAGAAGGATGACTTAAAAAGTCCTAAGACGAGACGTGGGAGATGACTTTAATATTTCTGAAAAAATATTCAAATAGTCATAAGAGGGATGTCGAGAACGTATTGGTTAGAATATCTACGATGTTGTCATTTAAGAGAGACTTTTCTAAGAAAAGATTTCTCCTTTGACCTTATCGCGACGGAAGAGATGACGAACTTCGATGAGATTCGTACATGAGCAAACTACGGGGTTCTCGGTCAAGTCTTTTTGCATCTCGGCTATTATTCTTCACAGGAGTGTTGTTGAGATGGACGTCTCTTTTGATTAAAGGTTGTCTCATCCATAGTGCTTGTTGTCATGCCTTTCCGGCGCTTACGAATTCGGCTTCGGTTGTGGAGATAGCAAGAGATATTTGTTCTTGAAGAATCAAGAAGTTTAGTAGCAACCTATGAAGGTGCAAATATCACTCTTACCTTTTCAATCCACATTATCTCCTGAATTATCATGATTGATATTGAAAATAATTTTCTACATCAATCCACTTGAGATATCATAATCTCAAGTGTATAGTGCCTTTAATGTATCGGAAGATACATCGAACACTTTAAGGTAAGAAGTTTTAGGATCCTTCTTACAAGTGGGCACAAAGCCAGACGCTAGACATGATATCGAGCCTACTTGCCGTTAGGTAAATTAAATTACCTTTCATGCCCCTAGCCTAGTGATATCCGCGCACTCACCTTCATCGTCTCTTGTGAGATTCACTTTTGCGGATATGGGCGTTAGATTTATCTAAGCTAAGTATCTTTTATATATATATATATAGTACTTTGGGTTTATGAGGATACTTTCTTCAAGTAGAATTATATACGTGCAAGGGATGAAACTTGATTCACTCATCAATGCTTAACTCAAACTTGTCACGCATGATCTTTGAGCGATCATTGTACATTTCTGGACAAGTTGGGTTTGTCATGATGAGATGTGAATTTCGTTTCTTTGTGATAGTGCCTACCATGTTAGATTCTAATTACACTACATGCTTAGCATTTCTACCAACAAAGGGTGTTTTAAGAAAGCGTACCTGAGCCTGAGGTGTATCCCTTAAAACTTGAAGACTGGACTACCTTTGTTGAAAGCTATGCATATGCGACACGACTAGACATTTGCGTCAATAGATTTGTTTGATCGCAAATCATACTCTATTTGTTAGACTCCAACTTTATTTATAACCATGTTCATCTAGCAAAACAGAAGTTTAAACATCTGGTCCCCAATATCTTATGGGTCCAAAGTTGTTAGAGTTAAACATCCTACGCATTTGTTGCGTTAGTTTAGGATGTGAGAATGGAGGACACATTTCCCATGGTAAGTAACTTTGTGATAGACTATCGTTCCAAGTCACAGGAAAGTTACTTGGGTGATTTTGTCCTCTAAAGTTACCTCTCGGTAAAGGAGTTCTAGACTGAGGTTTGGGAGAATTTGTTTTCCTAGATGGAGGAGTAGTTGACCTAGTATCGCGCTTTACAAATCTAAGTCTAGGAGATGACAAGGGATTTTGAGGGCTCTTGACTTCCTCTCTACTAGAGACAGGCACTTTAGTACTATCTACAACTATGTGACTTGGTTTAGGACTTAAGTTATTTTTCAAGATTGACCCAGTTCTGTCTTTAGCACAAGACGGTACCACGGTACCGCTAAATTTTGTGGTGCTGTTGGTACATTTAGTGGTGCCGTCCCCTTCAGACTTAGACATTTCAGGCATTATAAATTTAACTAGTTTAGTACCACTTGTAGACGCCTGATTTTGGTCAAATCCTAAACCCGCACGGTCATGTTCACTATATCTAATGTTTTCAAGTATATCATTAAGTGTTTTGGTTCCTTCATCAAACTTAATGATTCTTAAAGCATTTTCTTTAAGTTTTTCATTTTCTACTTGAAGACTTATGCATGACCCACATCCTAAGTCTACTTCTTTGTTTTTCTCAAGTCTTTTGACATGATCCTTTAGTTCTAAGATTTGTATTTCAAGTTCTTGTAATCTTAATTTTAGTTTTGTGTTTCTACCTAAAATCTTTGTACTTACTTCGCACAGTTTATTATATTCGTCATGTAACCTATTGTCATCTATTGACGAATTATTATCACTATAATAAGAAGAGTCGGAATGTACCTCATTAGAAGCTTGAGCCATTAGGCATGTTTCATCGTTGAGCTTCTTCTCTTCTTCTTCACTACTATCACTTTAAGAGCCTCCTATGAAAGCTCTTTTGTTGTTTGGCTTCGGTGGTTTGGAATACTCTTCTATGAGGTGATTAGGATCTCCGCATTTATAGAAATTCCTATCACTTGTCCCTTTCCTTTCATCATGGTTCTTTTAGAATGAACTCTTTTCATCGCGAGGTTGTCTAGGAAATCTAACTTTTCTCCTAAAGAACTTTCTAAAGTTCCTAACGGCTAGTGCATACTCTTCATCTTCGCTATCGGAACTCGAACATTCCTCATTACTAGACTCCTTCTTGGCTTTCACTGCTAGAGATCTAACTCTCTCGCTTTTGCCTTTGACTATATCGGAGTCCTTCTTAATTATCATCTCGTGAACTTTTAGGTTTCCTATTAGTTCATCGAGTGACAATGTCGCCAAGTCCTTTGACTCTTCAATGGCGGTGACCTTTTCTCTCCATTTAGGTTGTAAAGCCCAATGGAATTTCCTAACATAATTCTTTCTAGAGTAACCTTCATCAAGAGCTTTAAGACTAGTGATAATAGTATTAAATCAAGCAAAAGCATTATCTATAGACTCATCTTCTGTAATGGAAAATTGTTCATATTGTTGAACAAGAAGATCTATCTTGTTCTCTTTGACTTGGTTATTACCTTGATGAGTGACCAACAAAGTTTTCCAAATACCTTTTTCCGTATTACACATGAAAATTCTTTCAAATTCCTTTTTAGGCAAAGCGTTGTAAATCATCATTTTAGCCTCATTATTTTTGGCTAGTTTTCGTTTTAGTTCATCACTTTGTTTATCATAGGAAACAATTTCATCCTTCTTAGTTATTGGATTCATTTGAATCGGTTGAAAGTCACCCTCGGTAATAACATGCCAAAGATCAATGTCTTTTGATTTCACATACGTTTCGAATCTTGTTTTCCAATAAATAAAACAATCGGTTTCGAAAAGTGGTGGTCTTTGCATAGATTGCCCTTCTAGATATTTGTCGGAATCCATTGATCGATTCAAGTTTTAAAATACAATATACTTTAAAATCTTGACTGACGTGGCTTCTGATACCAATTGTGGAAAACTAGAAGGAGGGGGGGTTGAATAGTTTTACCGGTTTTTAAGTTCTTTTGAAATCTTCTTAAAAGTATACTTATTAAAAACCTTGATTCGAATCTTATGTGTAATCAATCAACACCAATATGAACTACACACTAAACTAACTAATACTAAATAATGAAAGTAAAGAGTAGAGTTGGAAAGATCAAACCGAGACAAAGGATTTATAGTGGTTCGGCTACGAAGCTCTTCTTCGCCCTACTCCACTCCCCGAGTACCACACTCGAGAGTTTCAAACACTATGTCAACAACCTCCCTTCAGGCGGAGAAAACCGTACACGTCGCTTATCCTATTACCGACACTAAGCTAGATGTCGAGTGCTAATCTTAGCTAGCACCAATCTACCAAGGTCCACGTGACCAATCACCCAAGCCCAATGGCTTCAAGAGATCACCAAGATCTCAACACGATCACAATGATCAACTCTCACTACATTCAACCTATTCTATCTACTCTTGATCCTTTGATCAATCACACAAGCCCAATGGCTTCAAGAGATCTTCACTATCTCTTAAGATCACAATGATCTTCACTCACACTCTCACAAAAAGAAAATAAACTTGATGTATACTATGATACAACAAGGATGTAACAAATGTTACAATAAACCTAACAACTATAACTCTTGTATCTTCTTGGATACTTTGAGCTCTTCTCTTGCACTTGAAGAGGAATGATAACACTTTGTATCTTCTTGGATACTTTGTGTTCTTCTCTTGCTATTGAAGAGGAATGAAGAGGATCACTTGATGGGATGATAGGATCACTCTTGAACAAAAGAAAAACTAATCTAAATGATCAATGAAAGAAAGTGTGAAGAGAGTATTGAACTCAGAAAGTTTTGTGTGTGAAAGGATGCCTAAAAACTGTGAAGTGGGTTGGTATTTATAGGCAAAAAAAATTTCAACGTTACAGTGGGACGGCTCCACTAAATGACCCACGGCTCCACTAAATTTAGTGGAACCGTGGAGCCGTCCCAGACAAAGACGCTCCATTTTTTTTCTTTTCTGGTGAAAACTTATTTGGGGAAGTTTGGAGCTGATTTTGGGGGGAAAAATAGCTGTTATGATTTTTAAACATATTTTTCCATTAAAACATTTCTTAATTATTCAAAAATAATTTGTCATGTATATTTTTGAAAAAATGTTTTGTCACATTAAAATGTGAAGTCTTAAAATCAAAATTTACTTCTTTGATCATTTGTCAAGTTTCTAAATTTGTTCTAGAGTGGTTTGCGTAGAAACGGGATCTTCCGATTAAAAACTTGTTTACGTTAATTTTAACGTAACGTGATTTCACATTTTGTCATCCTCAAAACGTGAAGTAATCGAAAGATATAAATAACGTTTTTTGAACATTATTTGCATCAACACTTTGTGTTGACTTTTTAGCATGTTTTATCTCAGGTATTTGAAGTATTACTATTCTGGCTTTTTGAGTGGCATGAAGACTTATGATGGCTATCTACTTTTACTATCTTTTATTTACTATCATTCGAAAAACCTTTAAATTTTGCTATGTTGTTTTGCATGCTTTGCACCACTGGGAACCTTTTAAACTTTGGTATTTTGTTTTGTTCGAATGATATGTTTATATGTTTTTAAACGACTCACTTGAGTTTGTTTCTATTATTGTGGCTATCATCTCATGAGGTAACACCTAACTTTTATTATGCTGCAAAACATGTATTTTTCTGGGGGTGTTACAGATTGGTATCAGAGCCATAGTTTATAGAGAACGAGGTCATGTTTTTCTCGACTATAAACAGTTTTTTTCATGTCAAAACGTTTTTACTTCGATAGCCATCCGCCCTCCGTGCCACTTTGCTCTTTTATCAATTTTATATGTTATACATATACGAATACTATTATACACTTGGGTTTTCCAATATCACTTCACCTTATATAAAAACTATTTTTTAAACTTTGATTGGGATTTTGACTCAAGATGCTCTTTGTAGAGTATCATATGTGCCCCCGTCTTACCCGACCAGTTACCAGTTGTACCCCTCATCCCTGCACCCGCATCACACATCCTCGAGGAGGATATGGACCCTATTGATGCACCCTACCTCGTTGACGAAGAAGACCCAGAGATGGAGGATGATGAGGAGGATCCCCAGGATATGGATGATGATGATGATGATGATGATGATGATGATGACGAGGACCCAGAGGAGGAGTTCGAGGAGGAGGAGCAGGAGGACCTTCCTCAGCCATCTTCGCCACTAGTGTCTGACATCACCTACGAGTCTGATATGTCAGACGCTTTGGGTTATGCACTTGCTACTGATGGTACGTCTGGTCCGCCTTCTACGTTTGAGGTTGGCGAGTCTTCATCAGCACCACGAGTTTCTCCCTCAGAGCTTAGGGCCGAGTTGAGCCATTTACGACATGATATCAGTTGGTGTCATGGTCGCTACATGTTTATGTCTCGACGTTTGTGTGCGCGTCAGACTGAGGTTATGGAGCTGCGGAAGCAGATTAGGAAAGATCAGCGAGGTATGGAGGAGTTTGATTTGGAGATGAATGGTTTTGCTGATAGAGTGGGTACTACTGAGTCGTCATTGACAGAGTTGCAGACTTGCTTTGCGTCGTTGGAGGAGAAGTTATCTGGGATTGAGAGGACAGTGATGGAGTTGGACATGCAAGCCGTTTTACTGATATAGATGGACGCCAGCACTATAGTGATCTTCAGGAGTTGAGAGTTGAGTTGCATGCCATACAGTGGCAGATGTATTGGGATAGGATGGAGAGGTTGCGTTTCAGTGATAGTATCGATGTTCTGGCTACATACGGGGATGCCCGTCAGTGAGAGATCTAGAGACCATCTTTTATTATAGTAGTTTAGTATCGTAGTAGTTTTTTACCTTGTACTTACTAAACTGAGTAGTCTCAGTCAGTGGATTTTATAAGAAACTTATAGTTGTTTTGCATATCTTGTAAGACTTATAACAAGTATGGAATATATGATGTATGATGGTGATGTACTATTTATGATGTTGGACGGATACTATATTATGATGTGATCATTTTGTTATTTATTCTTGTGTGTGTTGTGATTCTACGATATTAATCAAATACTTACTGTGTTATACACTTGTAACGATTGATAGGATTATACCGCCTAGAAAGATGACTCCTACTACCATTCAGAAGCTTGTGGAAGACTGCGTGGCCGCAGCGCTTGTGGGACACGGGGGAACTGGCAGTCAGACAAGTGAAGCTACTAGAGGATGCAATGTTAATGAGAATCGCTTTTGTACCTATAAGGACTTTATGAATTGCAAGCCTATCACATTTAAGGGGACTGAAGAAGCTGTTGGTTTGACTCAGTGGTTTGAGAAGATGGAATCCATGTTTTTGCGAAGTAATTGTGCTGAAGATTGCAAGGTGAAGTATGCAACGGGTACACTTGTAGAGAATGCGTTGTCTTGGTGGAATTATTATGCTCAACAACTTAGACTAAGGAATGCTTACAGTACTCCATGGGAAGAATTCAAGAAGGAAATGGTTAAGAAGTATTGTACCCATAGTGATGTGAAGAGGTTGGAAACTGAGTTTTACTACCTAGCTATGAAGGGAAATGATCTCGCGACCTATGTTCGCCGATTTCAAAAGTTGAAGGTTTTGTGTCCCCCCATGGTTCCGAATAATGAGACACTATTGGAGAACTTCATTGGAGGGTTACCACCTAGCATTGAAGGGAACGTGACATCCTACAACCCTTAAACACTTGATGAAGCTATCATGATAGCACAACGACTTTTGGATCAAGGGATCAAAAATGGTACTGTTCGGATGAGTAACAACAATGACAACAAGCGAAAATGGGACGACATCAAAATGAACAACAACCATAACAACCGCAACCATAGCAACAACAATTAGTACCGTAACAATAACCATCACCATCAACAAAACAGAAGACAAGAAACCGTCAAAGCTTACGTGGCTGCACCAGCACAAGGTGGAGGTTATGCTAGGAATCATCCATTCTATGACAAGTGCAAGCAGCATCACTCTGGACCGTGCACAACTAAGTGTAAGAATTGTCAGAAAGTGGGACATATTGCTAAGCACTGTAGGAGCAGGACTGTAGCTACTGGGAGTAACTTGCAGCCTGTGGTGACTTGTTTTAGATGTGGAGAGCGTGGACACTATAAGAACAATTTCCCTAAGAACAATGGACAGCAAGTAGAAGGCGCTCGTGGTAGAGCATATGTGATGAGCAACGGAGACCTACAACAAGATCCAAACGTGGTTACTGGTACGTTTCTACTTAGCAATCAACGTGTTAAAGTCTTATTTGATTTCGGTGCTGATATGAGTTTTGTATCTACTGCAATTTCACCCCTACTTGATATCGCCCCGACCACCCTTAACACAAGTTATAGCATCGAGCTAGCTAATGGAAACTTAGTAAACACATGCACCATAATCTGAGACTATACCCTAACCCTCCTAGATCATCCGTTTAGTATCGATCTTATGTCCATTGAACTCGGTAATTTTGACGTAGTCGCTGGTATGGATTGGTTGTCCAAGCATCAGGCAAGTATCATTTGTGGTGAACGAGTTGTTCACATCCCTCTCAACGGTGAAACCTTGATTATCCGTGGTGACCAGAGCGAAACCCGCATAAACATCATATCTTTCATTAAGACTCTGAAACACATCGAGAAGGGATGTTATGCTTTTCTAGCACATGTGGCTAAGAAGAAGTCTGGAGAGAGACGACTGGAGGATGTTCCAATGGTGCGTGATTTTCTCGAAGTATTTCCCGAAGACCTACCTAGACTTCCACCCACTCGACCCGTGGCACGTGCACCTTACCGCTTAGCACCAACAGAGATGCAAGAACTGTCTAATCAACTGTAAGTGTTGTTTGACAAAGGGTTTATTAGACCAAGTTCCTCGCCTTGGGGAGCACCGGTCTTGTTCGTGAAGAAGAAGGATGCATCATTCAGGATGGGCATTGACTATTGCGAACTGAATAAGCTAACAGTGAAGAACCAATACCCATTACCAAGAATCGAAGATTTATTAGACCAGTTGCAAGGATCCAACTATTACTCTAAGATAGACTTACGTTCTGGTTATCATCAGCTTAGAGTCCGGGAATAGGATATTCCCAAAACAGCATTCAGAACTCGATATGGTCACTATGAGTTCCGGGTAATTCCATTTGGCTTGACAAACGCACCGGCTGTATTCATGGACCTCATGAACCGAGTGTGTAAGCCATATCTGGACAAGTTTATTAATACAAATAAGGTCAAAAACATTATTTGCATTATTTGGTATCTATACATTTTGATAATCACAAAATATAAAAACACGTTACGTAAAACTACACTTGATAAGTTTTTAGTCGAGAAAAATCATTTCAACAACGTAACGACTACAACATCACTTCAGGTATGAACAAACACAGTACCGACATTAGTAAAGTGATCAAAGAAATTATTTTTCTCAAAACTTCACATTTTTATGTGACAAAACATTTTTACAAAAGTATTTTTGAAATTAAAAAGAAATGTTTTATTAAAGAAAATAAATTTGAATTTCAAATCTCCCAACAGCTATATTTCCCGCCTAAACCAGATAAGTTTTTTACCAGATAAACTTTTACCACATCAGGACAAAAATAGGAGCGTATGTCTGGACGGTCCCGTAAACAAGGCGACGGTCCCTTGTATATGCGGGACCGTCCCCCGCTCCTCCTGGTGCCTATAAATACTGCACTAGTACAAAAATGGGATTTAGTCACACATACTGTTTTTCGAACAGCCACACAGTCGCCTTTTTATGTGACTAAATGTACCAGAATAAAATAAACAGCCACACTTGATCCGACTTGTGTGACCATTTCGGAATTACATCCGAGGCTATAGCCACACATTTGAATATTTTCGTGACTATACGTATCTGGTAAATTTTTTTTTGATTTTTTAGTCACTTATAATTTGGGACGTGTGACGGATACAAATAAGGTTGAAACATTAGTCACACTATATATATACATATGTGACAAATATATGTCACGCAATTGAAAAGTGTGACCAAAATCCATATATGGTCACACGAAGTAATTGTGTATGTGGCTAAATCATATGCTCAAGTTTGTCACACATTATTTAAGCGTGACTGCTAGTTTTTGTTGAAAATTTAGCCACATATGAATTTGAAATGTGTGACAACTGAAAAGTAAGTTTGAAGCATAGTCACGATATGCATTTAAAAGTGACAAATATATGTCACACACTTGAGATGTGTGACCAAATGTCATATATGGTCACACTAAACCATAGGCATACATGATTAAGTGTGACCAAAATTCGATACAAATAGTCACGTATGTTAATATGTGTGTCTAAAGTTAAGTGTGTGTTTGCCTGCCAATTCCTAATGTGTATGGTCACATTTAATTGTAGCACAATCATGTGACTATAGGCTATACAATAGTAACACCATATATACCACAAATGTGCATCTAAATTATGTTTATGGCCACATTATAAGGGTATTATATGTGACCAATACATTGAAAATAGTCACACTGAAATATTCATGTGACTAATATGTATAGCAAAATGTGAACTCAGTTATCATTAACCTTGATATTAGTCACATTGAGTGTTTGTGTGACTAAATTCAAGATGTTACATATGGTCACATGAAGTATTTATTTAGGTGTCTAAATCAGAGTCATATTTTGAGTTCAGACTGTTAGTCATGACTCTTCATTTAATTTGCCCCATTACAATGCTGGGATTTTATAGTCTATCTAGTTTAATGCAGTAGTATGTAAGTATGTTACTTGCCCCTAGCTGGAACCAGATTACTTGACTTTCTAAAGTCAATTTTCAACTTTATAATGAAGTAACATGTTACTAAAGTGCCTGCAAGTGCATATACATGATAAATGGAAACTGCAAATACAATAAAGCTTGACTGCAAGTGGACATATACATGATAAATGTCAGACTATACATTCTAGCAGTAATAACTATACATTCTAGCAGTAATAACTATACATACTAGCAGTAATAACTATACATGTTTAAGTCAAACTATACATTGTAGCAGTAATAACTATACATTCTATTTCTTGTCCTTGGGTCCTAGATACACTCTTCCATCTTCCTGAGCAGTTCATATGCCATGTCATCATAATTAAGCTGAAGCTTGAGTATTTTCTTCCCACGCAACATCTGATGTAGAATGTCCTTGTGAAACTTTAAAGGGTAATCCTTTTCTACAAGCATGTAGATCACCAACTCATTCACAGTTAAAGCATGTACTCCACATCGTTGAAAAATTTTCCATTCTTTAACAGTATTGTGCGTTAGTCTTCTCCAACATTCATCTTCATGATTTGGTTCAAACATTACTTTAAATAATTCCAGACTTCTCTATCATAATTAGCTTGTTCTGGTGTCTTATTACCAAATCTTTGTTTGAGTAATTTCCATAGAGCTATCATATCTTGTCTATCAAAATCATGAACCATGTGAAGAAAGCTTACATACCTTCTAGAAGAACCATCATGCCTCTTAATATCGTAATAAACTGTTTCCCCAAAAGATCCAGACTTATAATCAACAATGGGATGTTTGACAGTTAAAGGTTGTGCATCCATGGCTTCTCCTACAGAGTCAACTGCAAGTTCAGTGTGAGCTTGCATTTGTTCTTCAGCAACAGCTTGCTCAGTTTGTTCTTGTTTTCTCTTTTTACTGCTTTCTATTTCCAACTGTTCACCTGCTCTCTTTGAACTGTCATTCAAGAAGAGATCATTGTTTCTCTTGGCAATTGCATATAATTCTTCAATTCTTTTATCATCCAAGAATTTCAAATCCTTTAGTTTCCATCTGTCCACATTCTTCAAATACCTGCACATGAGTAGATGTTTATGATATGATGTACATATTGGGTATTGTTGATATTAATATAAATACCTTTGCAAAAAAAAAAAAAAAAAAAAAAAAAAAAAAAAAAAAAAAAAAAAAAAAAACCTACCTGCACATGAGATCTCTTCTTTGTTTTTGAGTGGGTGGCTTGTTCTTCTTAGCTGCATATCTTTGTTCTGCATACAACTTCTTTTTTGCATCAAAAAATTCTTTCAGCATCCTGGCTTTTTCATCTACTGAGTACTTATCTTGCTCTTGTTTATGTAGTTTCTTAGCAAGCTCAGAATCAGCTGCAACCTGAGCCCTTTGCTCATCCCATGAAGCTATTAACTCTGCATCTTTTTCTTCTTGTATTCTCCTTTGTTCCAAAATTGTCTGATGTTCTGCATCATACTTTTGTGAGAATTTCATAGCAATTTCAGCATCAACTTTTAATTGCTCTTCTTTTGATAATGGTTTCTCCACAGGCTCTTCAGTAAGAATCCCTTTACCTTTGCCTTGTACCTGTGGAGTTGATTGTTTAGCTTTTGGAGAGGATGATGGCTCTTGTATCACAACACCTTTGGTTACTGGTTTTGCTGTCTTCAACTCAGCAAGTACACTAACAGCATTTGCAAAAACCTCTGGTGTAGCAGTACTAGCTTTTGTAGTACCAACTGTAATTGGCTCAGTAGCACTATCAGCATTTGTAACCTTGCCCAGACGATGATCAATCACCACTTGATTCCCTTGGTTATCCTCCCCTGAAACTTTGCCTTCATTCCCTCCCTGTTTGGGAGCATCCTTAGAAGCTTCAGAAGATTTAACCTTTTGTTTGGGAATTCTTGATCCTTTGACTCCTTCTAAATACCTAACCCTTCTCTTCAAAGCCTTTATCTCCCCACCTTGAGCTTTGATGACTCCATCTTGGGAAGAAGCTATTGCTCGCAGATCACCAATTTGTGCAGACAGCTTGGCACAGGTATCCTTCAATTCATTCAAAAGTTGCATACTATCCTCACCACTTCGGCTTGTGTTTACCTAGCCCGAGAGGTGGATCACTGGAAAAGTTAAGTTCAGTCTCACCCCTAGGATGAACATCCGAACCCCCCATTGTTTCCATGTGACTGGGACCTTCACCTGAATCAGTTCCAGAGGAACTTTCTTCATTAGAAGTTGTCTTGGTTCGGGTCTTAATGATGTTACCACTGTCCTGTGCTGCTGCTAAGCTAGACACAGTAGTGGCAGCCCTTTCCAACATGTCACTCTCCCCCCCAGTGACATCCTCATCTGCAACAGTTGGTATAGAACCACTAGCCTGAGGTAGCTCAGTGTTCTTGGTGTTAGTCCTACGTTTATAGGTCTTTTGTTGTTGTTCTGTGGGTGTGTGATGGGTACCAGCTGGGATTGCTGAACCTTCACCCATTTGGGTTTGGGCTAGTGCCAACATTGTTGGAAACAAAGGTGTCACTCTCCCTGAAAAATCTTTTCCAACCCTACTCATATTAGCAAAAACCTTTTTGGTAAGGCAGGGAGTGGGATAAACATTTTTGTGACTTTTCTTTTTTTTAAATTGGTTGTCCAAAAAGAGTTGCAAAAACCTTGGATATAGAAAATATTTAGCCAAAGAACCATCCAAGTTCTTAACCATATTATCAAAAATTAATTTTGAGAAATTAAATCTTTGAGTATTTTCAGCCAAACAAATTATAGCAGAAGCTAAATTACTGCTAAATTCATTCCATGCAGTGGTCTTTGGACTTAGACACACTAAGACAGTATGAATTAAGAATTTCCACTGAGGAGAAAAATTACCTTTTTGGAACTTTAAAGCATCTGTATATCTCTCATAGCCCATCAGTGCAAGTTTTTCAAAGATTGTAGTATTTGGAAGATTCTCAACTCCGTTAGCATCATCTAGGAGAAGATCTCTTCGAATAGACGCCTCTGTAATGATAATCATCTGCCCATCTACAAGGGCATGGATTTGTGCTTCCCCATTAATAGTTTGGACCTTAGCAGACGACCAAAACTGGATAATGTTGGAAGTATATATAGTAGGTTTTACTGTTAATGCAAACTTAATATAGCTTGCATTAAGGAAATCAATGATCTCAGTAAAATCTACAGACTTATTGGATTTTTCTAAAAAGGCAACATTATTATGAGGTTCGGTAAAAGTTAGGTTCGACATTATGATTTGATTTGGGGGTTTTGCAATTTGACAATTAAAATTCGATTAGGGAGTGGAAGAGAGAGAGTAATGTGTGCGTGAATGTGATTGTGTGCAGCAATTGGGGGTTTATACACTTTAAGTAAAAAGTGATACAAACTACCCTGCACTCCCAACCACTGCTAAAAGGATACCCAGCAGTACAACGTTTCGCTAGCAGTACAATTGTTTACCTAGCAGTACAATAATAATAACTGTATTCAAATATCATAAACTTGTACATAATAACTGCATTCATATATTAAACCAAGTCAAAATAAGTTTACATTTACATAGGCAAAATATACATAGGCAAAATATATAAAGAAAAGATACATTAAGACACATATTTACTAGCTTCAATACTTCTGTAAACATCAACTATTTTCTCTCTTTCTTCTTCTATTTTTTTGTTCCTCTCCTCAATTTTCTTCTGATGCTCCTCAATGACCTCTAAATCTTTCTTGTTCCTTTCTTCATACATCGTTATACGCTTGTTGTGAATTTCTAACAATGTGTTTTCAACACCATACTGGCCTTTACTACATTTCTCCCAAATATTTTGGGATATGCCAATTTTTTTATATTTTTCAGGCATTGGTGGAGGAGAATCATCCCTTGGGCGTTTGTTTTTGTTGGAAGAAGGAGTTGAAGAGGAGTCAGCCATTGAAATTTGAAATTTATTTTCTAATGAAAATATCAAAGGAGTTGTATATGGTACGGTTGATTAATTATGAACGGTTTTCCATGTCGAGTTGTACAAATAGGCTAGAGAGGTATACGAACGGTTCCCAATACTTTAGGCGGGAAGAGGGACCATCGAGAGGCGCCAAAAGTAAACAGATGGATAATATTGATCGGATTTGGTTTGTGTTTGGTTTGGATTTGACTAGTGTAGTTGATCTAGAAGTGTGTTTGGTGTTGGATTGACTAATTGACTTTTTCATTAGGGTAATTGATATTTTCTATATTAATGATGTTTAATGTAATTTGTGTGCTAACTTTAATGACTAATTGACTTTTTCATTAGGGTAATTGATATTTTCTAGTACATGTTTAATGTAAATACATGCTTTAATATCTATCGCAGTCTGAATGTGTTTGAGAAGTATGGGTATATTTAGGCCACTTCCAACAATAACTCAGCCTTAACAAATTAAAATTCAAATTCAAATTCAAATTCAAATTCAAACGTAAGATAAAGTACAACATATTAACGCTGCGTTAACGCAGGTTAGCCCCAACAATTAAAATTCAAAGTCACGTTAATAAAACGTGTGCATTTGTACCCTATAAATACCAATGCTTCTGAAGCACAAGTCACACAGAAACACATTCCAAACTTCTCAAATACTCAAGATCCAAGCATCTCAAATTCAAGATGTCTTCCAGAAAAGATTTCGGGCAACAATTTCCAAGCCCACCTCGCCAAAAGGATTTTGGCCAACAATTTCCAAGCCCACCTCGCCAAAAGGATTTTGGCCAACAGTTTCCAAGCCCACCTAGCGAAAATGAAAAATTCCATACTCCACCCGAGCATATCTTTCCGGTTTTCCAACGGAAAATTTTCCGGTGAATAATCAACCTGAAAATGAACCAGTTCCCAACCAAGACCCAAATCCGTTTGGGTTAACTGAGGAACAACTTAGGCAAGAGGAAGCAGATATGCAAGTCCTCCTGGAAATGGAAGCACTTGAAAGAGAAGAGGAAGCTGATCGTTTGGAGTGGCAAGCCAGGGAGGATGAAGAACGTAGGCAAAGGTGGGAGTCTGGTTTTTTCACACCTTCCGAATCCTCTGAAGATGGTTACCCAGATTCAGATGATAGTTTTTATTAATCGTCCGTTGTTTATGTTAATCGTATGTTGTTTATGTTAATCAATCATTGTTTATGTTAACGTAGTTTTTATTTGACATTTAATGTATTTCTATTTCATGTTTAATGTATTTCTATTTCATGTTTAATGTATTTGTATTTGATACTTTATTTTCAATTTATAAATTGAATTGAATTTGAATTGAATTGATAAATTTTAAATATATCCCGCCTTTTTGTTTAATTTGAATTTGAAATTTTAAATTTTAAATATCCCGCTCGTTATTAATATGTTGTACTGTTACTTTACGTTTGAATTTGAATAATACTCGTACGGTTACTTTTACTTTCAATCTGATTTTTAAAATAGCCTCCAACGGCTAGTTTAACGGCTTTCCACTATCAAAGCCACTTTCACAACACTTCGTTTTCTCACACAACTTCTTATAAAACTCTCTCGCAAGTATCACTAATTTTAACACAAACACTGTGGCTAACAAATTAACTAGCAGAGGTGCAAAAGGCTATCCTCACCCGATTACACAATGAACAAGAAAAAGAACTCAAATTGATTAACAATTTGCTAGGTGAGATAACTCGTATTATGCTACAGATGCATAATCGTGCAGATCCAGAGGTCGAAAGGTTGCGTGAGTTGCCTCAAGACCATCCAGCTATCAGGGTTGGTCTAGAAATTAAACTCTTTTAAGAAATGATGAAACAGGGTCGAAAGGTTGCGTGAGTTATTGTTGGGTGTGTTGCTCATGTACAAACATATAATCTCGGCTCATTCGTTAAACATCTCGTATACAACCATATCATCTCGGCTCATTCAATTCGTTAAACATCTCGTGTATAACCATATCATCTCGGCTCATTCGTTAAACATCTCGTATACAACCATATCATCTCAGCTCATTCGTTAAACATCTCGTGTACAACCATATCATCTCGGCTCATTCGTTAAACATCTCGTGTATAATCATATCATCTCGGCTCATTCGTTAAACATCTCGTATACAACCATATTATCTCGGCTCATTCGTTAAACATCTCGTATATATACAACCATATCATCTCGGCTCATTCGTTAAACATCTCGTATACAACCATATCATCTCGGCTCATTCGTTAAACATCTTGTGTATAACTAAAGCTCAGTTAATTAAGGGTGAGTGTGTTAAAGCTGACGTGGCATTGTGTTAAAGTTTAAAGCTGAGTTATTGTTGGGAGTGGTTAGAGTATTTTCTTTTGTTTTTTCGGTGGATTTTAGCGTGACTTAATCTTAATACCGCCAATTTTGTCCATATAATATTCAACTACGTATGGATAACTAATACCCGCGGGGAAACCCGAAAAACCGATGGATAATATTAATCGGGTATCCGGTGGGATATGGGGCGGGTACGGGTATATTATAAACGGGTTCGGTTATGGGTATACTAAAACCCGCCCCGAACCCGAACCGTTGCCATCCCTATTTACCGGCTATAGCCGGATTTCACCGCCACCTCATCACCATTAGTTTTTTTTTTTTTTTTTTAACAAATCTTGCCACGTCAGCTATAGTTAAACCAAACCACAAATTCAATATTCAACCACAATTAATCCCTTTACCCGGTCATTTGTAAACACACACAAAAATCAATAAACCCTAATCAACACACACATTCTTATGGCAAACACAAGCACGCAAACAATGAAACCAAATAACAAAAAGGTAATTAGTAATTTGTGTTTTGTAAATGTAATTGGTAAGGGTACAATAACTAGTAATTACGTTTGTACTGTTGATGTGATGGTTGCACAGTATGATACATTATTTGCGATTATTAAGATAGTACCCTATAAAATTTGGAGCAAAAAATTTGATTTTTTCAAGTTTATGCTTTAATTAACAGGTTCAAAGGGAAAATTTTCAAATAATTCAATTGTTAATTTCAAATTACAACTTGGAGGCAAATTTTTGGATCGAAATTTTTTGAATCACAAACGATTCATATTCTTGGTGTATAGCCTCTTTTCTCTCCTTAAAAAAAAGACTGCAAATAAAAAACAAAAATCAAATCTTCTCTCACCATTACTCTCCAAGCTAAGCCATAATCATTTTCTTTTACCCTTTGTTGCTCAAGAGTCATGGAAACTGAACCCATTGTTGATAACCATACTTTGCTTCCTCTTGATCATATTGTACATGATGATAACGCCTTAGAATATGAATCCGAAAAGTCTTCTGATGAAGAAGATATAGATGAGCCTGTAACCAACCAAACACCTGAGATAGTAGCTAAGAGGGGCTCAACCAGGCTAGTAAAGTTTCGCGCGAAGCATGACAAACCTGGTGCAACAAAGCTCAAGGTAACCTTCGATGCATTAGGTAGTGTAACAGGGGAAAACAGAGCAGTGTTTGTGAGTTTTTTAGGAGATGTGGCTCGTGAGCAGATAGGTGTGAAGATTCTACACTGGAAGAAGGTGAATAAAGAAGCAAGAGATAAACTATGGGATGAAATCTTGGTACATATATACTATTTTGTAACCCAGTACTACATAAGTTTATGTATGCAGTTACATTATGTGCAACTAATTAACAACATTGTGTTAATCTTTTCAGAAATTTTTTGTTGTTGACGTCCAATACAGAAAATTGATAATGATTAGTCTTGGTAAAATGCTAAGGAATTACAGAAGGAAGCTCAAATTCAACTACATTTTGCCCAACCTAAATACACCTTCCAAACTGAATGAAGTCCCGGACTTGTATAATACAATAATGAAATCAGAAGACTGGGTCGAGTATGTTAAATACACGACCACCGAAGCATACAAGGTTTTAATTAGTCATCTTTAATTAAGTGTATATTTCATTTTATTATTTTCAGTTTGCAGCATTACCGCATCTAAACGCCTTATGATTTTGTGTTTTTAGGAGAAATCTGAGAAAGGTAAAATGGCGCGTTCCCAAAATATTTATCAGCATAAAATGGGACGAGGTGGATATGCTTATGTCAAAGAGAAAATGGTAAGATTACACAATGTTTGTTTTACCAATTAAGAGACGATCAGTATGAGAAATGAATCTGTTTACATTGCCCAATTTGCACATTTGCATTAATACCCTCATATTTTCGATTATCTTGGTTTAACTGTACATGTGTAAGCATCCTCATATTTTCGTTTATCTTGGTTTAACTTTACATGGGTATGCATTTGATGTTTATTAGATCGAAAATAAAGAGATTGAAGCGGATGAAGAACCCCCCCCGTGATGTAATGTGGGTGAAAGGAAGGGTAAACAAAGACGGCGAATACCCAAATGATGATATTAAATCAAAGGGAGATGAACTTGTAAGTTTGACTGCTAATTCTATTATTATGCTTATATAGCAGCAACATTTAACTGTGTACTAGCAGTAGTAGCTTGTATACCAGCAGTTACTCTAACAGCATCAAGAAGACTTTTAATCCCAACATTTCCTATATTTTTTGTGCAGAAAGAAGCTGATGACAAGATCAAGGAAGGAACATCGGGTTTTGATGATGGCACTGATGCCATGACATTTGTATTTGGTAAGGAAAAGGGCGGTTATGCCAGAGGAGTGGGAGGTGCAGTAACATACAAAGAGTATTTTGGCCTTCCTCGAAGAAAACAAGAAGCCAATGAAAAAATTGCCTTACTTCAAACTCAACTGGATAATGAGAGACGCGAGCGTGAAGAAAAAGATAAATTGATCAAGAAATTGTCCGCCGAGATGACCGAAAAAGATGTGCAGGTCAATAAATTATCCGGTGAGGTGGAAAACACAAATATAATGCTTTCTCAAATTCTGCAACAGTTGAATGATAAAGGGATGAATATAACTCTGCCAACTGAACCATCGCCAATAGCCTCAGTTGTAAGCCATTTTTTATGTTGTTAACAATTTCATTTTCTAATGCTAACACCACTGATGCTAATGATACTAGGCATTGAACATAAACTGATGAGTGACTGTATTTCTTAATTTATATTGCAGGTGACTCCAATGGCCATTGACAATATTGCAGGTGACTCCAATGGCACTCAGACAAGTGGTGTTGTAAGTCCTAAAGATGCGGGAATTGAGGAGAAATCCAATGGCCTTGAAACTTCTAAAAAGGTAATGGAACAATGGTAAGTATAGTAATAAAAGATCGCCCTTTGATTTTTGAATTTTACATACATGATCGACTAATGTACCGTGTTTTATATATACGTATAGGAACCTGCTGCTAAAACTGTCAGGCCTAAGCATAACCTTAAGTCACGACGAAACGGGTCTCCAGATTCCCAATCGCTACAAAATGTGTCGTCTCCAACACAACCACTGCCAACAGTATGTATTTCAACATGTTTCTTGTTACTCTTTTGTTTAAATAATGTAACGTGTTTTATATATACATATAGGAACTTGCTAAAACTGTCGGACCCAATAAGCCAAAGCAAAAGAAGCGACGAAACGGGTCTCCAGATTCCCAATCGCAACAAGATGTGTCTCTAACACAAGCACTGCCAACAGTATGTATTTCAACATGTTTCTTGTTATTCTTTTGTTTAAATAATTTCTGATATATACATGCAAATTTTTTTTTTTTTTTTTTGTAGACACTTAAGTGCAAACTCTGGCACACAAAGAAATCAAATATCGTTGCTTTTGGTACCGTATACCAGTCTCATGGAAAGCAAATGCTGCATAACCTACCACTCCCAAATGATTGCTACAGAGTGTCAATTGATTCATCGTTAGTTGATGCAGCATGCATACCGGACGTAGCAAATAATGGGTTCAAAACAGTTAAGAAAGTCGAAGGTAGTTTCGTTGCATGGCCAAAGGATCAAGTTATTTTTGAAGAGGTGGTACGTACATGTGTTTTTTCAACCTACATATATAATTATTCATATGTAATTCAATGTTTGATAGAAGCATCTTTTGTTTACTACAGGTTACACCAACAAACCATGTGACTAAATGTGTACCACAGGCACCAACGAAGAAACAATATATATCTGCTAACGACTTAAGGCAAACTGCTAAGGGGGTGAAGGTTCAAAAGTCTTTAGATATTTGATTAATTAAGTACGACATTACAATTGTATATTCTGTCCAGTTATATACATTCGAGTTTAATTCAATTTGAAATTTCTTGTGTTTTTTAATATTGTTTTATATATAATATATATACACATTCCAGCAGCACTAGCATAGTACTAGCAGCAGTAACTCTGCTTCAGCAGGACTACCTTGGACTACCTTAGTACTGCTAGCAGTAGCAACTCTGCTCCAACATTATTGGTCACTCTTTGTTTAATTCGATGTGTGACTAAATAGTACCAAAGGCCACACAAAATAAAAATTCATGTGACCATTGGAAGAACAATGGTCACGCAAAATACACATTTCTTCACTTTAAACAGCATATGGTCACACTTATTAACAACTTTGGCCACTTTATGCTTAATTGTATGTGACTAAATACCCAAAACAAGCATGCTTTGTGTGACTAAATATTATAAAAGGCCACACAAACATAAAATTCAAGTGGCCATTGGATGATCAATAGTCACACAAAATACAAATTTCTTCACTTTAAACAGCATATGGTCACACTTATCAACACTTTTGGCCACTTAATGCTTAATTGTATGTGACTAAATAACCAAAACAAACATGCTTTGTGTGACTAAATATTACAAAAGGCCACACAAACATAAAATTCATGTGGCCATTGGATGATCAATAGTCACACAAAATACACATTTCTTCACTTAAAACAACATATGGTCACACTTATTAACACTTTTGGCCACTTTATGCTTAATTGTATGTGACTAAATACCCAAAACAAACATGCTTTGTGTGACTAAATATTACAAAAGGCCACACAAACTAAGAATTCATGTGACCATTGGATGATCAATAGTCACACAAAATACACATTTCTTCACTTAAAACAGCATATGGTCACACTTATTAACACTTTTGGCCACTTTATGCTTAATTGTATGTGACTAAATACCCAAAACAAACATGCTTTGTGTGACTAAATATTACAAAAGGCCACACAAACTAAGAATTCATGTGACCATTGGATGATCAATAGTCACACAAAATACACATTTCTTCACTTAAAACAGCATATGGTCACACTTATTAACACTTTTGGCCACTTTATGCTTAATTGTATGTGACTAAATACCCAAAGCAAACATGCTTTGTGTGACTAAATATTACAAAAGGCCACACAAACTAAGAATTCATGTGACCATTGGATGATCAATAGTACACATTTCTTCACTTTAAACAGCATATGGTCACACTTATTAACACTTTTGGCCACTGTTTTTTAAATTGTATGTGACTAACTCGAAAAAAACAACACACGATGTGTGACTAAATCATCACAAACGTCACATTTATTATATTTTCGTGTGGCCATAGGATGGGAAATAGTCACACATACTGATGAATCCAACAAAACTTGTGCCTAATTAGTCACACATATTCGGGTTTTGGTCACTCTTTTTCGATGAAAACGGCCACAAACTAAACAATGTGACCATATGATACCTACGGTGGCGCGACTTTTTGTCACACACACCCAAAAAAACGTGTGTGACTATATGCATATAGTCACGCATTTCCAGTGTGACGATAGGCAGAATCTGTACCAGTGTACTGCACTATTTCACTCAGAAAAATAAGCCTTTATGCACAAAAACATTCTGTTCTTTCTTCCTCCTTTCTTTGATCACTATAACGTGTCGATATGTGTTTATAAGTGATCCCGTTACCCTCTATATCAAAGTGCAAGAGAAGAACACTCGTATTCGTCAACGAAGTGTTATAGTCATCACACGCACACGTAACTTGTGTTACGATTCTCTTCTTCCCCCAAACTCTCTCTTTTGTGTATATTGTAAATTTATATATCCGACTTGTGTGTGAGTTGTGATTAGGTGTGTTAGGATAAATACGGACAAAGTGTAAGTCCATGAAGTGGTGTATCTAGATTAGGACTTTGTGTTAGTTTGTGTGTGGTGTGTGAAGACTTGGACTTGGTGTGAGTCCGTGCGTGAAGACTAGGACTGGATGAATATCCGTGAAGACTTGGATTGGGTGAAGATTCAAGTGGACGGGGTGATCATCCGTGTGAAGATTAGGACGGGGTGGTCGTCCGTGTAAAGACTTGGATTGTGTGTAAATCCAAGTGGACAAGAGTGCTTGCTCGTGTAGCCACGTGGGCTTTGTGAAGATTGGTTCTAGCTTGGATTAGGAATCGACATTCCACTTAGTGTCGTTAAATTGGTGTAAGCTTTGGTGTATGGTTTGCTCCGCCTAGAGAGAGTGTATTAACATAGTGATTGTGAACTCTCGAGTGTGGTACTCGAGGAGTGGAGTAGGGCGAAGAGTGAGCTTCGTGCCGAACCACTATAAATCTCTGCATCTCGGTTTGGTTGTGTTCTTCCTTTATCTCTTGTATTTACTTTACTTACTTTATGCATTATTATTGTATTCATAGATATCACATAACTTTGAATCAAACGGATTTTCGAAAAGGAACAAAAAGAAACTAAAAGTTTTTAAAACGTAATTAAAACGGTGAAACAATTCAACCCCCCTAGTTTCTACGAAGTTTGTTAGTCTTCATCGATGATATTCTGACGATAATCCTAAAACTACTCAAGGAAGAGAAATTGTACTCGAAATTCTCTAAGTGTGAATTTTGGATTCGCACGGTACAATTCCTTGGGCATGTGATTGACAGCAAAGGTTTGCACGTTGACCCCACGAAGATCGAAGCTATTGAGAACTAGCCGACCCCCACTACCCCTACAGAAATTCGTCAATTTCTGGGTCTGGCTGGGTACTAGAGGAGATTCATCGAGGGATTCTCCAAAATAGCTAAACCGTTAACCAAGTTAACTCAGAAAGACAAGAAGTACGAATGGGGCGAGGATGAAGAAGGAGCATTCCAAACCCTGAAGTGGAAACTTTGTAGTGCACCGATTTTAGCATTGTCGGATGGGACTGAAGATTTTGTAGTGTACAGTGATGCATCGCACCAAGGATTTGGAGCAGTTCTGATGCAACGATGAAAGTTTATGGCATATGCTTCCTGGCAACTTAAGGTTCTTGAAGAGAATAATACTACGCACGATTTGGAGTTAGGAGCAGTGGTTTTTGCACTTAAGATTTAGAGACATTACTTATATGGTGGTACAAAGTGTACTGTCTATAGCAACCACAAGTGTCTTCAACATATCTTGGATCAAAAGGAGTTGAATATGAGGCAACGGCGATGGTTAGAGCTGTTAAGCGACTATGATTGTGAGATTCGATACCACCCGGGAAAAGCGAACGTCGTGGCCGACGCCCTGAGCCGAAAGGAACTGGTGAAGCCATTACGAGTTCAAGCTTTGGTTATGACCATTGATTCAAATCTTCCGGCTCAGATTCTCAGCGCTCAATTAGAGGCAGTGAAACAAGAAGATCTCAACGGAGAGAACCTATACGGTATGATACAGAAAAAGTTTGAGAAACGTCTCGACGGAACTTTATGTTTTAAAGGAAGGAGTTAGATACCACACTATGGTGGGCTACGAGGCTTAATCATGCACGAGTCTCACAAGTCGAAGTACTCTGTGCACCCAGGATCCGATAAGATGTACCAAGATCTCAAAAGGCTATATTGGTGGCCGAACATGAAGGCTAACATCGCCGACTATGTCCGCAAGTGTCTTACGTGCTCTAAGGTGTAACCACCGGTAAAATTCCACTTGTATTAATATTCTAACGCAAGAATACTTATCCATTTTCTATATCTAAATTTTTTTTAACGTAATCAATTTATCTGATCATAACTAATATCTAATGTGACGTAACTCACATCCTCGATAAATGTGCTCTCACGCGGACCGACATCAAGTTACCTAATGTTTATTTCACATCAACATTTATATGTCAAGTATAAAAATCCTATGATATGCCATTTGCCACTTTACGTTAATTCGTTAACGTACGACTAATAAACGTTCAAACTAAACATTTCTTATCTATTAGAGTTTCTACGAAACCCTAAACCATTATAACAATGAATATGAGAAACTAAACCCTAAAACACTAAAGTACAACTCATCCAAGCTAATGTACAAGCTCCTAAAGCACGGAAACCCTAAATTCACTTTAACTCCCGATACAAACCCTAAACTCACAAAACTATGATTTTATGTAATAAAATCACAAACCCTAATTTATATGTATATGATTTTTACAAATTATAAGTGTACAAGTCTTTCAAGCCAAGGTACAAGTCATTTATGCATAACAACATAATATATATATAAATCACATTATAAACCTCAGTGTACTTATTTTAAAGCACACAATACAAGTCTTTTATGCACCAACCTTAAAAATAGAATTCTTAAGCATACTAAATATAAGTACAAGTCCCTAAACCTAATGTACAAGTGTCCAATGCATAAAAACCTAAAACTACATTTTATTACTTTTTAATCCTAATTAAACTAACATATAATTAAATTAACTTAAGCAAACCCTAAAAATATATTTTCTATATTTCTTAAACCTTAGTACCACCCGACCAAGCCTATGGTACCACACCTTCAAGCACAACATAACCTCTTTTCCTTTATATGTACAAATCGACATAAATATAAGACATACAAGCCCTAGATTTTTCTCTACCCAATAAATACCCAAACCAAGCCTTAAACTAACCTAGTTACTTCACATAAACCCTATGTACAACATTCTATAACCAATGTACTATACATTAAAGCCCATTCGATCCCTATTAAATTTTCTAGTTCGATCCTAACTAAATTAAACCAAACCATTACCACACTTAATCCTAAGCAAGATTTACACCATACATCTTCTTCTAGGTCTCAAATGTTCCACATAATCTTGTCCCTAGATATTTTTACTCTAGCCAAAATGTAGGTAAATTCCATGGCTCAAGATCGAACCACATCACCCTCTCCACAAGGCACAACATAACCTTCAACTCAACACATCACCATGTCCCCTCTTACACCACATGATGACCTAGAACCCTTAGCAACCCTAACTCCCTCACTAGTATATAAATCGATCACACTTATACTTCCATATTCAACCAATATTTCGAACCACAACACAAACACTCACCCACTCACCAACAATCTGATCCAATAATCCAAATAGAAGCTATAGAAAGATCTTAAGAAGGCTTAGAAAGAGGAGAAGCATTGGTGTTCATATTCCAAGTCATTTCGCCAAAAGCCCTATTAGTCGAATTATTAAACAAGTAAGTAATCTTGTCTCTTTTAATTCCTTTTGTAGGCTTTAAATACACTTAATCAAGTCACTAAACAAGTTCTAATAGAAAGCTAAGGTCAAAACAATCTTTAAAATAAGTTATGAGAAACTACATGTCAACTTAGGATTAATAAATGTCAAAATAATAGACTTTCTATCCAAATTTCCTATTAAACCAACCACATATAGATTTGGTAGTTTACATATTGTTGTAAGTAATATTAAAATAAAGATATAGCAATTAGAATAACCAAAAATGAGTACACGAGTCAAAAGATATGGCAATTTGAAATTTCATAAAATCTATAAATAACATTCTGTTACAGAAACGTAAAACACGCGAAACGAGGCATTTCTGCTCCGTTTCGTCCAAAAGTTAAAACACGAAAGTTATCCGGAACGAAAGTTATTTGGAACGACGTTTTCTTCAGAAGCACAGGAGCACGAGTCCTAAAAATGTACGATAAGGGCTGTTCATTAGGGCCTGTTTTAAACTCAAAAATTAACCTTTCTTTTCTTTTTCTTTTCAATCAAGCATAAACAAACACCCTATATTTTTTATTTATTTTGATATCTTTAGAACAATAAAGAGATAGGTTAGATAAGCTTATTATCATGTTACCATGCTCAAAATGTCATGCCTTAAGTTTAAAAACCAAAAATCCAACTCGTTTTCCTTTTCTGTTCTTTACCGAGAAAATGCTCCAAACACCCTACTTTGAACAATTGTTTCGACCATGAAATGAATCTAATAAAATCTAAAAACTTGCCAACTTAAAGACCTTCCAGCATAGATATTAAAGAAATAAAAGCGTCGTCAAAACTTGGTCTCGCCCCGTCCTAAAATGAACCATGTTTTGGGTTGGTCGCTCGCTAAAAACAAACATCCTTTATATATCGTCCCAAACCCCCCTCTTTGAATAATTATTTTGAGCAAACGACAAAGGTTTAGAACATGGGGTTTGAACCATTTAAAAGATCACCTAGCAAAGAATATAAAGAATCAAGAACGTTGTAAAAATAACGCACGGTCTCGCCTATATTTATTTTTCTTTTAGGCGGTTTGGACCAAAAATCAAACGCACACATTATAATTTTTAATTTCATTTTCGAAAAGCTATAAGCTAAAATATAATCAAATAAGCCTTTATCAACTTATTTTCAACTTAATATAACTTATTTTAATAAAGTCGTAACAAGTCTCGTCTTTTTCTAAATTAAAACGCGCTAAAAATGAAATTTGGACTAGGAACAAAATGTATAAAAAGCTTTAGGGGTAAAACATGTCAAATCTGAAAATGAGAGTTTTCTTGGGCCAAAAGTGTAATTATTTCAAAGTTAATAAAATAAGGGCTGTTTTGTCAACGATTTATAGTTATGGGTATAAATTGTCATTTTTGAAACTATAGGGTAGAAACTGTCATTTCAACAAAGTTGAAGGGTATAAATTGTCATTTCAAGAAAGTTCAAGGGTATAAACTGTCAATATATGAAACTATAGGGGTAAAAAGCGTAACATTTTAATTATTACGAAATATATATTTCGACTCGATTTATAATAGAAACTAATAAACGAAATATATTTATTTCGATAACAAACGAACGAAAACATAAACATAAACACATGAAATAAGATAAAATCTTATCATCCACCAACTTTTGAAGAGACTTCATGTTGTCTCATTTAAACATTTAACTGTCAACCAAAACGTTATGAAACGAATACTAAAACTCACGTATATTTGAATACGAGTACTAAGACTTGACATACCAACCCAGGTCGCGTGCCAGAGACGTTTATCAACTATATTTAATTTTTTTTCCATCCAGACTGCTAAGGTAAGTCATATCCCCTCTTTTCTTATTCTGAACTCTTTGGGGGAGATACATGCTCGTTTAACTTCCAAATCTTATTCATAAACATTTTACTCGATTGATGAAACACTCGTTTTCCTTATTGAAACTTATAACATACTGAACACAAGTAACTTTCTATATGATATCTTGATTATTATTGCCTAAGTTAACTGTTCCCATTAAAAGCCCCTCAATCATGAGCCATTAATCACTTTTGGGCGAGCACGAATATAGTGAATAGATCTATTGGAATTGACGTCCCATTTGTGTTAGCCAGATAGGTAACCAAATGCACCTTATATTTGAGATCAATAAAGAGTCTAGCAAACTCCTACTCGAGGGCATAATTACTACATTTAATTATGTAGTAATTTACGTCAATAGTTCATTACTCTGATGTCCATCCTGTTAACGTTTTGCGTGTCATGAGACTTAGAGCAATATACTAAACTGCAATATTACTTATTTACTTTCTACTTAGCTTGTGTTCAACTGATTATAACTTTAAATGCTATGGATTCACTTAACCTTTGTGTTGACTTTTTAGCATGTTTTATCTCAGGTCCATAATGAACGAGGATGGCACGGAGAGGCATGGACATTGATAAAAGGCTAAAATCTAATTATCATTCGAAACTTATTAACAAACTGTAAAACTACTGGGACCTCATTTTTTAAACTCTGATATTTATAAAATTCGAATGATAAATCTTTCAAAATAACTCAATTAGAGATCGTTTTCTATTATTATAACTGTTGTGCCGTCGAGTAACACCCAGCTTGAATTCCGTTGCGTATCCCGAAATTGGGGGTGTTACATAAGCTTAAGGCCGAGCATCAGAAACCATCTGGTCTTCTACAACAACCCGAGATTCCCGTATGGAAATGGGAACGCATTACCAGGGATTTCATTACTAAGCTTCCTAGAACTTCAAGCAGCTACAACGTCATCTGGGTAATAGTCGACCGACTCACAAAATCTGCACACTTTCTACCCATCAAGGAGACCTACAGTATGGATAAGTTGACTAGACTCTACATTAAAGAAGTAGTCTTGAGGCACGGCGTGCCAGTCTCTATCATATCTGACCGAGACAGTAGGTTTACTTCTAACTTTTGGCAGTTACTCCAGGACGCCTTTGGAACCAAACTAGACATGAACACGGCGTATCACCCTCAGACTAACGATCAGAGCGAGAGAACCATTCAAACCTTAGAAGACATAGTAATCGACTTTGGAAATGGATGGGATACCCATTTGCCTTTAATTGAGTTTTCTTACAACAACAGTTACCATGCGAGCATTAAGGGTGCTCTGTTTGAGGCACTGTATGGTCGAAAGTGTCGATCACCTGTTTTTTGGGCTGAAGTGGGAGAAGCCCAGCTGACTGGACCGGAGATTGTCCGTGAAACAACTGAGAAGATCGTACAAATAAAAAACCGACTACAAGCAGCAAGAAACCGACAGAAAAGCTACGCCGACGTAAGACGCAAACCCCTGGAGTTTCAAGTCGGAGACAAGGTTATGTTGAAAGTCTGGCCTTGGAAGGGCGTGATACGGTTCGGTAAGCGAGGAAATCTGAATCCGAGATACATTGGGCCATTCAAGTTTTTAAACAGTGTTGGTCTAGTAGCCTATAGACTTAAACTTCCACCCGAGCTCAGTAATGTACACCCCACTTTCCATGTTTCCAACCCGAAGAAATGCTTATCAGATGAGCCGCTCGTGATTCTGCTAGAAGAGATTTAGGTTGATGAACAATTGAACTTCATTGAGGAACCCGTCGAAATCATGGACCGCGAAGTTAAGCAACTGAAGCAGAGTCGTATCCCTATCGTTAAAGTCCGTTGGAATTCCAAGAGAGGTCCCGAGTTTACATGGGAGCGCGAAGACGAGTTCAAACGCAAATACCCTCACCTTTTCTCAACCCCAAATAGTAACACGAACTGAAATCCAAGAAGAATTTCCAAATATGATGTGGGTGCTGTAACAACTAGTAATTTTCCTAAACTTATTTTATTAGCTAATATAATTATTTTGTATTTCCATTAGCTCTTAAACTTTCCCGAAGCTATTTGAGCTTGAAAAATAGAGGATATCTTGTGGAATGTGAAGGTTATTCATTAATCGAGCTGGCAAAACCTAAAATACTCAAAACAATTTGTTTTACTAATTAAATTAAATCCGAAGAAAACTATACGTGTGGATACTCGTTTTTATCAGAAAAATCATTCCGAACACAATGTAACACCCCAACCCGGCAAGGGTAGAAGTGTCACGAAAATGGTGACATATCAAAGGCAAGCATAACATACAACTTACATAATACAAATGGTTTACAATATTACAAAGGAAAATATACCAAATCTACGTAGTCATACATAAATGAATACTAAAACTAAGGTATCGCCTTCAAAAGCTAATCTCTCATCCCAAAGCAAACCCACGCTCCTGGCTTCCTACTAAAACCTGCCGCAGGAAAAGAAATGCGGCTGAGCTTAAAAAGCCCAGTGAACAGATATATGATAAACGGAAACCAAAATCAAATGGAAATGAACAGACATATCATAATGAATGAGATATAGGAAAAGGAAATAAAGAGTAAGGTTTAGGACAGTCATCCACCACGAGCCCATATCATAACATATCACATATCATATCATATCATATTTCATAATCATATAGAGGGGAGACCTCTCAGATAATCAGATAATATGAGGGGTGTCCTCATTCTTCAAATGGAGTAGCTAGCTCCCATATTTTGTGAAAGGAGTGGATTGCACCCAGCCCCAGTCACCATATCATATCATATCAAAGCATATCATATCATAACATATCTAGGATGCATCCATACGCCCCCCGAACATATCATATTGGCCATATCAAATCATATCATAGTGAGCTCATATCAAATCAAAATGGGGACGGTGTGGTTAATCACTCTGACCACACAAGAGTCATGCCATTGGTGCATCAATGACACGGCCATGTTACCTTCATGGCTAGGAAACAAATTTTGGCTCGGGTATCAAACTAGGGGTCAAAGGTCAAAGGTTCAAATATCAAAGGTTCATAGCAAAGGGTCCATATCAAAGTAAGGGTTCATATAATCATAGTCCGAATCTCAAAGTTCATATCAAAGGTTCATGTCAAAGGTTCAAATGCCAAAGGTTCATATCATAGGTTCAAATCAGAAATCAAGAGGTCGAAGGCACCTTATTAAAAAGAGGCAGAATATCTGTACCTTATTCCAAAGCAAAGCACAAACCAAAAGAATAAGATGCAAAGGATCATGTCCTCTCCTTCTTCACACCTAGAGGGGTAGAAAAGAATTACAAACCTTTCCATTTTAAGTAACTTTCCATTTTTAGCAGGTTTTCATATTTAGTAAGTTTCCATAATTAGTAAGATTTCCATATTCTCATTTAGGTTAAGCTATTATTGAATCATAATATGGCTTTAGGGTGTATTTAAACAAGTCACAAAAGTTTAGGGTTAAATATGACAAGTTTTCATAGTTCAGGGTTATAAACGTAACTTTACCAAAGTTCAAGGTTTAAAATAGAAATCTCATAATTTACCATTCAAATACTTTATTTTCTAGGATTACTCATTTAGTCTTCACGTTTCCAATATTTACAAGTTATACCCCTTTTATTACTAAATTTACAAATTACACCTTATAATTATATAAATTACAATTTAAACCTTATTAATATTACATTTGCACATCAAGCCCTTCATTACTCATATTTACAGAAAAATACCCTTTAAATTAATTATGGCACGACAAGCCCTTCAAGTTTCATAATTTACACATTACATCCCTCTAGTTAATTAATTTACATTTTAAACCTTATAATTTTATAATTTACACTTTAACACTTATCATGTTTACGTTCCTCATCAAGCCCTTTTTATTTCATTAATTTACAGAAAATATCCTTCAATATTAACATGTACACAACAGCCCCTTAACTTTCGGTAAATTACATATTTAGTCCTTGTACTTTATTACATTACAAATCTATTTACATAATTAACCATAATTACATATTAAGCCCTTAATTCCTCAATTTTACACAATGAACACTTATTTTAACGTGTTATACGAACACACCCTTAAACACTCACAATTTTACCCTTTTATAATTTCTCACAGTTTTATATACGAAATTGTTAGATTTTCAATAAATTGCAAATCATACAAGAGCTCAGTAATAAAATTCCCAAAAATTCCCAGAGATGCTCAAATGTCTTAAGTATTTTATCAAAATTTTCCAGATTTTATTAAGTAGCATAACTATGGATTAAAATTCACCTAATCCAACTCGTTCAGATTTCTGACTGATTTTACTATACGAAAAGTTATTAGTTAGAAACCTTTTAAGAAAAATTCAAAAAAATCTATAAAAATTCCAGGAAGTAGTATACATCTTATAGATTACCCAGTTCAAAGGAACTCCTCCTAACTCGACACGGTTTGAAAATTAAAAATCAAAAACCCGGACTGATTTTCCAGACTCACAAATCCGATCAGACACATAATTTTCAAAAAATCAAAAAGTAACCTTCTAGGCCTCTAAAAATTACAAACTAAATTTTCCCAGGTAGCTATTTCAATGAACTTAGTTTTAAGCTTTTAAAACACTCAAAAACTCGATTCCATCATAAAGTTACAGCCCTTTAAAGTCGACCAAAAATCCCACTCAGAATCAGTTATCACAGCAACTTATCCATTTTAGGGTTTTTACCATCCAATTCATTAGTTTTTCACTCCAAACGATTTTGGTTGAGTCCATAACATATTTAGGTCATTCTATAACATATTTAACATAATCACAACGAATTATTTCAATACCAACTCAGCCGATTCATACATACACGTTTTTAGGGTTTTATTAGTTTGTGATTTTATGTGGTTAGTTTTGTGCATATTTTCGATTAGAATCAAAAGGAAAACAAGAAACATTGATCGAATAAATTAGGGGATACAATACCCTCGTAGACCACGAAGAACACGAACACGACGAGGATCAAAACACCACACGAAACACTCCTATCTCCTCCTTCTTCTTGGCGTCGAACAGCAGCCACCAAAACAGAAAATAGGGTTCTTTTGATTAGTTTATGCTTCACAAAATTCGAATGGACCCTTGTTGATGTTAGAGGCTTACCTTATGATGATAAAACACGAGTTAGAACAAGATTTGAAGCCTTCTTTGGGTAGTTTTTGGGGCGTGGCAGCAGCACACAAGAACAGCCGAAGGTTTTGTTAGTTTAGGGTTTTCTTTGCTTTTGATTTGTGGGAGGATCGGTATATTGAGATAAGGAGGTAATGGGAGAACCGACAATTTGGTTTAGGTATTTTAGGAATGATATCAATCAAATTAGAGACCTTCCATGTATTTAACAATCAAGAATGTGGACTTGTTTATGGTCTAGGGGGGGGCGGCACCTTAGTCTTTTCTTTTTCTTTTTTTTTTTTTTTTTTTTTTGTTCCAACTTGCATAATGTAAAGTTTTATTTGTTTATAAACTTAGGTTAAGAGTCACTTAAATAATATTCGTAAGTTCTCAAATTTTTAAATTCGAGGGTATTTTTGTCATTCCGGATTATATAAGTTTCGGGGTTTTACAACTCTTCCCCTCTAACAGAAAAATTTCGTCCTCGAAATTTGCAAAGAATCAGAAGTGAAAGGATCGAAAACAAAATAAGAACGTACTAGATCAGAATGCGGATAACTAGCTCGTATTAATTCCTCGGTTTCCCAGGTAGCTTCCCGCTCTGGGTGGTTCTTCCAAAGAATCTTTGCGAACGGAGATGAAACGAAACAGAAGACACAACGGACAGCGAACGGAAATGTAAAAAGACTTGTTTCTCATGACTCTTCATTGCCGATCCAAAAGTAACTTCAGTTCCCAGAAATGACATATCATACGGAATTCAGATTGCAAGGATCATATTCAAACATGACGAATGGTTATCATATTCTCTCAAAAGAAATACAAGGATACGCAAGATTGTGACGGATATGCCGTCCATAGCATTCGATTAGACAAATCAGATGAGATCGTACAGAACATAAATCGTAGGTGATATCAAATGGAAGAAACTTATAGCAGAACTTAAGATTCTTATCGGAATTACAAAGGTCAACAACCGCGTACCGAGAATCCAAACGTATCAAATCGTATAACGGGAAACAGATTAAGCGTATAGGTGGAACGAACCTAAATCTTACAAACGCGAAATTTCTCACATCTCTAATCAAAATTCTAAGGTTTCTAAAGTACTCCTCGAAATATCCTATGAACACAATAAGGGTACGTCATATGACGTAAGTATTATCACGTTCGCGAACCGTCATAATACTAGCATCATGTGAATATACCATCATGATGGTCATACTTTATCTCAAGTCGCAAACAGAACTACTTATCTTAACCACCTATCAGTCTTTCTACCTCCTAAGGTTGGTCCAAAACAAACATCACTACGAATTCTAAATCAGAGGAATTTGGACGTACAAATAGCGTAACGAAATGTGTACACCTCAAAATGAAACTCGTCGTCGAGACGTTAGGCCTTCCACAATTCATCATCCTTCTCATAACGAACCAGCGTCCAACACATGCATAATGGACATCGAACGGAATTTCTAATAGGGAAAAGCTCATTCAAGATCTTATCGAAAGGTAACGGAAACTTGAGTGGTCTAAGAGGAAATGAATTACGTCTTCAATATCTTCATCCTTTACAAAAATCAAATCTTCCGAATCCAAACGTTTACTACAAAATTTCATCCCTTCAATTTCATGATCTCGAATCCTTTCAAATTCCAAGTAGCCGCTCTCTTGTCTAATCATACGATCATAGGGTGAAAAGGAAATCATAAACTTGAGTCTGGTTCCTCAAGTCTTCGACACTTCTTCTTGACACTTCGGTGTGGTAGCATGAATCTCTTACGTGATCACCGTGCATTCCTCCATTGGCGAGTCTGCTTCAGCTCTCAATTCATCTTAGTACAACTAAAATGACTAGAGAAACAAGGTTGCGTGTCTCCTACAGGTCTTCTAGCATGATTCGAAATTCACCAACTCAACTGTTGTGGACTTCCTGGTTTATGTGCTGAAAGCTCATCTTCTACAGTCTGGTTTGTCTTGATGCCCAACTGAAATCTCCACATGCTGCTTTGAGGTATAATCGAATCTCATCTCAGTCTGTCTTCTCCTCACATGCTTCTCTCTTGGTAACGCCTGTCACGAACCTCTTCTGCACATCTTCTACAAGGTTTCTAACTCCGACAATGGTCTTCAGTCTTGGTCCTTTTCGTGAAAGCTCTTTAGTCCTCGGATACCTGGTGGTGTTGTCTGCTACAATCTCTGATCGTCAAGTAAATCTATTCTTCTAGAACAAAGGGGTCGGTTCACTTCATACTAAAATGGTCAACGTGCTCCTCGTTCGTCTCTGAGCACAAACATACTGTCATGCTATGACAATTGTCCGAATACTTGCGAAAACATGAATCTTCTAGCCAATACAATTGACATCATTCAAAACTCATAGTGGTCACATGGGTACTAAAGCAACTTCAGGAAATCTTCTTAGGGAAAAACTTCATATCACAAATTTCTTCACAATTCAAATTGTAATGCTTCGCGGAACTTAATCTCAATTAATCAACTTCTTCCTCAGATGTTCTGGTGGTTGCTTCTTCCATCTTTCAAACTCAAATGAGGTCGTCTGCTACGGAGTTCCAAAATAGAACAAATCAAATATTGATACGCGGAAATGGAATAATGATTACGGTTACATTCACGACGGTCGGTGTGCCGCCGCACACTTCTCTCTTTCTTCTTCATAAACCAACAGGAGCATTCAAGAGATCACTGAAGTGAACAAACTCATATTCCATCAGTTCCTACAATCTCTTAACTTCTTCAGTATCGTGGTTTCGCCAAATTCAGATTAGTTCAATGCAAACTTTACTTCCCAAACGGATCTCAAAAGGTTCATCAGAAGCACCAGAAATTCGTACAACAACTTTCAAGTGCCGGAGCTTTCTAAGAATGGATGCTAACAGGCGTTAGGAGAAAATTGGAAATCAAAGAGATCGGAGTATGTGCTTCATAGCAACAATAATCTTAACAGATTCAAATGATTGAGAATATCGTATTAAAATATGGTGAAGCAGATTGTTAAAGGTCGCAAATATTGCAGTCCATGATAGCTTTACAAAAACCACCACTCCATAGTCAAGAGACCTCAAAGTCAAATACATCCAAAGGGAAACGGATTCTCAGAGCGAATGTGGTTGTCAAATCATACGGATAGTTTACATATCAAATTTAGGTACATGATTCATCAAAGTGTGGGATGGGAGAGTGAACAGTTCAAAGGATCGGAATTTTGTTTAGCTTATAGCATAGGAATGATAGGGTGTGCACCGATAGTAATACGAACATCGTTTAACTGTCAGAGGCGAGATGTATGGAATATCAGTTATTAGCATCAGCATGCTTAGATAACAATTCCGTACTGGACAAATATCAACATCAAATCCTTCTAAAGGAAAAGTTGGTTAACATACAACGTTCATCATTCAAATGACGGAAGGTAAGACTTCCTCGTCTTCTGCGACAACGTTCTTATAAGGCATGACTAAAGGCAAAGGCAAGATTCAGAGTGATGCGGAAGCAATTACTACTCACATGGATGTCCTAGACTACCCATTCCTCACCGGTTATGACTTATATTCCTATGGGAAAATTCTACGCAACTTCGCAAAGGTTATCCTACGAGCGCCTACAGTGGAAACTTAGGGGTCCTAACTTACACAGGCCAAGGGTAGATGTACTACAAGTCGTAAACCTGGCTCTGATACCATAATTGTAACACCCCAACCCGGCAAGGGTAGAAGTGTCACGAAAATGGTGACATATCAAAGGCAAGCATAACATACGACTTACATAATACAAATGGTTTACAATATTACAAAGGAAAAATATACCAAATCTACGTAGTCATACATAAATGAATACTAAAACTAAGGTATCGCCTTCAAAAGCTAATCTCTCATCCCAAAGCAAACCCACGCTCCTGGCTTCCTACTAAAACCTGCCGCAGGAAAAGAAATGCGGCTGAGCTTAAAAAGCCCAGTGAACAGATATATAATAAACGGAAACCAAAATCAAATGGAAATGAACAGACATATCATAATGAATGAGATATAGGAAAAGGAAATAAAGAGTAAGGTTTAGGACAGTCATCCACCACGAGCCCATATCATAACATATCACATATCATATCATATCATATCTTCATAATCATATAGAGGGGAGACCTCTCAGATAATCAGATAATATGAGGGGTGTCCTCATTCTTCAAATGGAGTAGCTAGCTCCCATATTTTGTGAAAGGAGTGGATTGCACCCAGCCCCAGTCACCATATCATATCATATCAAAGCATATCATATCATAACATATCTAGGATGCATCCATACGCCCCCCGAACATATCATATTGGCCATATCAAATCATATCATAGTGAGCTCATATCAAATCAAAATGGGGACGGTGTGGTTAATCACTCTGACCACACAAGATTCATGCCATTGGTGCATCAATGACACGGCCATGTTACCTTCATGGCTAGGAAACATATTTTGGCTCGGGTATCAAACTGGGTCAAAGGTCAAAGGTTCAAGTATCAAAGGTTCATAGCAAAGGGTCCATATCAAAGTAAGGGTTCATATAATCATAGTCCGAATCTCAAAGTTCATATCAAAGGTTCATGTCAAAGGTTCAAATGCCAAAGGTTCATATCATAGGTTCAAATCAGAAATCAAGAGGTCGAAGGCACCTTATTAAAAAGGGGCAGAATATCTGTACCTTATTCCAAAGCAAAGCACAAACCAAAAGAATAAGATGCAAAGGATCATGTCCTCTCCTTCTTCATACCTAGAGGGGTAGAAAAGAATTACAAACCTTTCCATTTTAAGTAACTTTCCATTTTTAGCAGGTTTTCATATTTAGTAAGTTTCCATAATTAGTAAGATTTCCATATTCTCATTTAGGTTAAGCTATTATTGAATCATAATATGGCTTTAGGGTGTATTTAAACAAGTCACAAAAGTTTAGGGTTAAATATGACAAGTTTTCATAGTTCAGGGTTATAAACGTAACTTTACCAAAGTTCAAGGTTTAAAATAGAAATCTCATAATTTACCATTCAAATACTTTTTTTTTCCAGGATTACTCATTTAGTCTTCACATTTCCAATATTTACAAGTTATACCCCTTTAATTACTAAATTTACAAATTACACCTTATAATTATATAAATTACAATTTAAACCTTATTAATATTACATTTGCACATCAAGCCCTTCATTACTCATATTTACAGAAAAATACCCTTTAAATTAATTATGGCACGACAAGCCCTTCAAGTTTCATAATTTACACATTACATCCCTCTAGTTAATTAATTTACATTTTAAACCTTATAATTTTATAATTTACACTTTAACACTTATCATGTTTACGTTCCTCATCAAGCCCTTTTTATTTCATTAATTTACAGAAAATATCCTTCAATATTAACATGTACACAACAGCCCCTTAACTTTCGGTAAATTACATATTTAGTCCTTGTACTTTATTACATTACAAATCTATTTACATAATTAACCATAATTACATATTAAGCCCTTAATTCCTCAATTTTACACAATGAACACTTATTTTAACGTGTTATACGAACACACCCTTAAACACTCACAATTTTACCCTTTTATAATTTCTCACAGTTTTATATACGAAATTGTTAGATTTTCAATAATTGCAAATATACAAGAGTCAGTAATAAAATTCCCAAAAATTCCCAGAGATTCTAAAATGTCTTAAGTATTTTACCAAAATTTTCCAGATTTTATTAAGTAGCATAACTATGGATTAAAATTCACCTAATCCAACTCTTTCAGATTTCTGACTGATTTTACTATACGAAAAGTTATTAGTTAGAAACCTTTTAATAAAAATTCACAAAAATCTATAAAAATTCCAGGAAGTAGTATACATCTTATAGATTACCCAGTTCAAAGGACTCCTCCTAACTCGACACGGTTTGAAAATTAAAAATAAAAAACCCGGACTGATTTTCCAGACTCACAAATCCGATCAGACACATAATTTTCAAAAAATCAAAAAGTAACCTTCTAGGCCTCTAAAAATTACAAACTAAATTTTCCCAGGTAGCTATTTCAATGAACTTAGTTTTAGGCTTTTAAAACACTCAAAAACTCGATTCCATCATAAAGTTACAGCCCTTTAAAGTCGACCAAAAATCCCACTCAGAATCAGTTATCACAGCAACTTATCCATTTTAGGGTTTTTACCATCCAATTCATTAGTTTTTCACTCCAAACGATTTTGGTTGAGTCCATAACATATTTAGGTCATTCTATAACATATTTAACATAATCACAACGAATTATTTCAACACCAACTCAGCCGATTCATACATACACGTTTTTAGGGTTTTATTAGTTTGTGATTTTATGTGGTTAGTTTTGTGCATATTTTCGATTAGAATCAAAAGGAAAACAAGAAACATTGATCGAATAAATTAGGGGATACAATACCCTCGTAGACCACGAAGAACACGAACACGACGAGGATCAAAACACCACACGAAACACTCCTATCTCCTCCTTCTTCTTGGCGTCGAACAGCAGCCACCAAAACAGAAAATAGGGTTCTTTTGATTAGTTTATGCTTCACAAAATTCGAATGGACCCTTGTTGATGTTAGAGGCTTACCTTATGATGATAAAACACGAGTTAGAACAAGATTTGAAGCCTTCTTTGGGTAGTTTTTGGGGCGTGGCAGCAGCACACAAGAACAGCCGAAGGTTTTGTTAGTTTAGGGTTTTCTTTGCTTTTGATTTGTGGGAGGATCGGTATATTGAGATAAGGAGGTTTTGGGAGAACCGACAATTTGGTTTAGGTATTTTAGGAATGATATCAATCAAATTAGAGACTTTCCATGTATTTAACAATCAAGAATGTGGACTTGTTTATGGTCTAGGGGGGGCGGCACCTTAGTCTTTTCTTTTTCTTTTTTTTTTTTTTTTGTTCCAACTTGCATAATGTAAAGTTTTATTTGTTTATAAACTTAGGTTAAGAGTCACTTAAATAATATTCGTAAGTTCTCAAATTTTTAAATTCGAGGGTATTTTTGTCATTCCGGATTATATAAGTTTCGGGGTTTTACAGAAAAATCATTCCGAACACAATGGCGAAAGTATCGTAAATTAAAACGGACATTTACTACCTTAAATAGGGCCCACAATGAGTTATTATAAAAGATTACTAAATTGGCAAAACCTACCCTTCCTTTTATTTTACACTGCCGCCCCTTGCTTTCTCCCTTTTACAAATTCAGTCCCTCCTAGGAGTATTTAAACCAAAAGTAGGGTTAGCTTCCTCATTTCATACCACCCCTCACCTGAAAATCTTATCCGAGGCCGTCACCCAACTTCCGGCCACCTTTTTCTCGTTACCAACGCGTAGATCAAGACCACAGGAGTGTTTCTTGAGAGTTTTAGATCGAGAGGAAGTGTTTTGATCGTGTTTTGGATACCACCTCCGCTCACCACCACTCACCGCTGCGTACCACCACTCTCCCCTCTTCTCTCTCTCTCTCTCTCTCTCTCTCTCTCTCTCGTTGGGTAAGAACACACGCCTTCTTTTCTTTTTGTTTGTTCGTTTTTACTAAACCCTAATCGGTTTTATTAAACTAAAACGAATTATTGATATAAAATCTAACTAAAACTTATGTTTTCTAAATAAACTTGTGTGGATCTAGATTTTAACGCCGAAACTCGTTGACTCGCCACTGAGTCACTTGACTCATTCGAGTCAACTCACAAGTTGAGTTGACTCATGACTAGGTTTATTTATTTTGTGTTTATCTTGTTATTTACGAGCTTATAGTCGTCCTTCTGTTAACATTTTTTATGTTTGATATTTATTTTGTTGTGACTTGTGTTAAACGATTGGTATTCGAGTCGAATGGTAGTAAGTCGTGACTCAAGGGAGTCACGGCCTTGAGTTATGCGTTATCCAATTCACTCATTGGATTTGGGTCGATGTTTGGTTGTTTTAGGTCGAGTCAAGGATGCGTTGGGATTGTTTGGTTTAGCCACGGTATTGTTTTGTGGTAGTATTAGATTAGACGACCCTAGTGGTCGAGTAGGTTTTGGTTTTGGATGTGTACCACGACACTTGTAGTGTCGTGGGGACTTTGGTGAATTTTTGGTTTGACCGTGTTTGAGCTTGGGTCGTTAAGGAGGTTAAGAAGCCTTGTTGTAGTCTTGTCATGTGACAACAAAGCTAACAAGACACACTCTTATGGTGTGAGCTCGTTATGATAAAGTGTGGTCTCATTATGATCAAGTGTGGTCTCAATTCGAGACACACTAGTCGCGATAATGTCAAAAACGTATTTTTCGCCAAAAAGCCAAACTAGTTGTTACATGTGTCTTGCGCTTTTGTTTGTGGTTGGATTTATTTTGGTCTATTGGGCTAACGAGCCCATGAGGCCTTATTGTTGGATAAACTTGGGTCCATAAGCCCAATGATGTGTGTTTAGCGTTTATTTTATTCTACTAACTAATTTGTTTATCATTCATTTACTAACTTAATTTATATTTTGTTTCGTCAATGGTGTTTCGGATGCTATTCGGGAGTACATATGGGATTAGAATTTGATATGGATTTGGATATTGCGACATAGCCTATGCTTGGATGTATCGTTATTGGATTTACGGTATTAGCCGATGGACTTATGGATGATTTTGTACAAGAGAAGGAATAATATAATAGACTCGAAAGAATTTTAATATATTAGGACCCGAACGGACACAAAATGGTCAATAAACCGGACACTAATATATACGCGAACGATAACGACAAGTAAAACTTATAAAACTTGTATAATGTGATAATTAAAATTGGTTTATTCAAAAAGTCACAACGACTTGGAAACATTATATAAACGGACGCATCATGTCCAAATATTATAAAAACCATTTTATAACTTAAACAATTGCAATTCGTGAACATCGTAAACTTTTCTAAATATTGATTTATCAACATCGTAACTTCTTTTAGAAAATGTACTTTTTTCTTTCTTAAACCATAACGTTTTACTAACTATTTGGGTTTACGGGGTAAAACACCGAAACAACTTATAGACATTTTCTTTCATATTTCTGTAATTGTTCCATCTTTTCGTTGTTCTTTTCTTTCTGTTTGATTGTGTTTTGCCAACTTTTATCGTCTTAATATAAGTTAATCTTGAAACTATATTTCCAAAAACCACACGAGATACAAGCAATTACTTCTTTTCATCGTCATTTAAACTAAGTCTTTTCAATAACTAACTCGAGTATTCCACGAACGTTACTTTTATAAATTACTTTTGAGTATCATTTTCTGTAACATGTTACCTAAATACTAGGTTGTACTGAGGTTTATCTGCCATGCTCTTCTATCTGATTATATTGTGATATCTTGTTTCCTCTGCCACTAAGATGAATTCATAGCCCCACTTTAACTTTTAAATTGTTTATAAACCCATGGGGGAGATACATACTACTTACTTTTTATGAACGCAATTGCTTTAAACGTATGCTTTCCTGACTATGATACTTATGCTAAGTACCGCTATTGCCATAAACAAGCCCCTTTATCATGAACCATTAATCACTTGCGAGTAAGCGCGAATATAGTGTATAGGCCTATAGGACTGACGCAACCCACTCTGTTGACCAGATAGGCAACACATGTGTGCTATATTCGATTTACCTAGGTAGATGGCAAACTACTTACTTGAGGGAAAATTTTTGATTATTATGATTATATCAATGCTATTGATACCGGTTAATGTTTTGCGTATCATGAGCTTAGAAACTATACGACGCTTTACCCGATATTTGTATTTGTTACTCATATCATCCAGACTTGATAAATCTTGTGTTCAACTATTTATTTTTAAACCTATGGATTTCACTCAACCTTTGTGTTGACTTTTTAGCATTTTTTATCTCAGTTATTTGAAGTATTACTATTCTGGCTTTTGGAGTGGCATGAAGACTTATGATGGCTATCTACTTTTACTATCTTTTATTTACTATCATTCGAAAAACTTTTCAATTTTGCTATGTTGTTTTGTGTGCTTTGTACCACTGGGAACCTTTTAAACTATGGTATTTTGTTATGTTCGAATGATATGTTTATATGTTTTTAAACGACTCACTTGAGTTCATTTCTATCATTGTGGCTATCATCTCATGAGGTAACACCCAACTTTTATTCCGCTGCAAAACATGTATTTTTCTGGGGGTGTTACAGTATTTGCATTTCTATTTGGAAGGTTAATAATGGGAGTACGTTATTAGATTCTTTGAAGAGAGTGTTACGTACGTATTGCATTTCTATATGGAAGGTTAAGAATGGGAGTATTTGCACTTCTATATTGAAGATTAAGAATGGAAATACTTTATTAGATTCTTAAATGAGAGTGTTACGAGTATTCGTCTAGTACATTTGAATAACTTGATCCATCTTGATGTATTTGGCCAACCCAAATGTATTTTCATTTCTATATGGAAGGTTAAAATTGAGGGTATTTGCATTTCAATATGGAAGGTTAAGAATAAGAATACTTTATTAGATTCTTAGATGAGAGTGTTACGGGTATTCGTCTAGTACATTTGAATAACTTCATCCATATTGATGCATTTAGCTAACCCAAATGTATTTTGATTTCTATATGGAAGGTTAAGAATGGGAGTATTTTCATTTCTATATGGAAGGTTAAGAATAGGAATACTTTATTTGATTCTTAGATGAGAGTGTTACGGGTATTCGTCTAGTACATTTGATTAACTTGATCCATCTTCATGTATTTGGCCAACCCAAACGTATTTTCATTTTGTATATGGAAGGTTAAGGATAGGAGTATTTGCATTTCTATATGGAAGGTTAAAAATGAGAATACTTTATTAGATTTTTAGATGAGAGTATTACGGGTATTCTTCTAGTAAATTTGAATAACTTGTTCCATCTTGTTAATCCCAGTTATATACTTGATCGAATTCCCTTAGTTTGTAAAGGTTTAGTTATGCTAGGTAAACTAACACAACTAGTATAGAAACTGTATTGAATTTACTATGGTTTATGCAGAATCTAAACAATAGTATTAAGAAGAACAGTAACACAAGAATAAACAAACCAACAGCTTCAATATTATTAATATGAATACTCTCTTAGTATAAGGGTTTTACAACCTTGAAGCTATGAATAATACATATATCTTATATCTAACACAATACCCTAGGACCTCCTTTTATAGGCTAAGGAGTCCTAGTCGGCTTACAATAACTTTCTACCTAAGAAAAATCTTTTCTATAATTATCTAAACGTGTTACACGGTATTACTATACTTATCTTACACATAAACCGACTTAATCTCTTCAGCAGCATTAACAAATAACCAGCAGTAGTAATCTTCAACTCTGGCAGCTTTAACTCTTCAGCAGTAGTAAGTTAGTACTAGCAGCACTAATCTTTCTTCTGGCAGCACTAACTACTTAGGGTATTTCTTTGAAGTTCAGCAGCATTACTAGTAGTAGTAGTAATATACACCAGTAGTCTTAACATTTATACTAGCGGTAGAAACATACTTAGAAGATTTTCCATTGAATACCTGAGCAGTCTTAACCATATAAGCAGCAGTAACCTTAGAAGCTTTATCTCCCAATAATCCTCCCCTAAACTTGATATTTTCTTCTAAAATCATCAAGTTTCCTTCGAAGCTTTAACCATCACCAGGATGATGCTTCCAAACACTTCATTTTTTATTCCCCAGTCTTATAATAAACCAAATAAGCTCATCTGCCATACTTTCATTCATTTCATATTCCATTTGAAGCCTACTTTCAAGCATCTTTCCTAATGTAGTCTTTGTGAGTGGATACTTATTTTCAACCAACATGTAGATATGCATAGCATCCATTGTCAACTCATGTAGTCCACATGTATCTATCAACCTCCATCTTATCACCTTCTAGTTATAGAAAGTTCTTCTCCATACTTCATCTTCTACATGTGGTTTAAAGATATTCTTCAAATCACCCCACAAAATATAATCTTGATCAGACACTGGTTGCTTCAATGGTCTTGTTGGTCCATACATCTCCTTAACAAGCTTCCAAAGAGTCTCTAAATCCTTTCTGTTAAAACTTCTTAACATCTGATTAAACCTGAAGAATATATAAAACTTTCCATCAGCTCTTTTGATTTCATATACTACTTTCTTTATGCCCTCTTTATATATTCTCCAACCAACAATATCAGGAAGTTTTGTAGCCAGAGGTACAGCATCAATAGTTGGCTCTTCATCATCATCAGAAACCACTGTTATATATTGCTTAGTATCTTCTTCTATACCTTTGTCTTCATCAGCCTTTTGTTCATTAACAACTGATTGCTTTTGCTCTGTCTGCTCATCAGTATTTGTTTTCTTAGAGACCTCCTGCTCTAACTCTGCTCCAGCTCTCTTAGAACTACTCACCACCTTCTCTGTTTCCATTGGCACAAAAGTGTTCACCTTCTTTCTTGCCTGATCAAACTTATCTTTAATCTTCTCAAAACTGAGATTTTTCAACTGATTTGGCTTCCAGTTGTCCATGTTTCTTAGATAAGCACACATCACTTTTCTTTGTTCAGATTTGGTGGGAGGTTTATTCCTCTTTTCTTCTGCCTTCTTAGCTGCAAAGAACTTTCTTTTCTTCTCAAAGAACTCAGCCAACATTTTAGACTTCTCTTCAATAGTATATTGTGCTTGCTCTTCTTGAGTCAGTTTTTTAGCTAACTCCCAATCAGCATCACATTGAGCTTGTAAGTCTATCCATTCATCTACCAGTGCAATATTCTTGGCTTCTTTTTCAGCATCAACTCTTTGTTTCTCTTCAAACAATCTGTTCTCTTCTGCAAACTCAGCTGCCAATTGTCTTGCAACTTCAGCATCAGCAAGTTCTTGTTCCTTTCTTGACAAAGGATCTATAACAATCTCCTCTACCATCACACTCTTTCCTTTTCCCTTATACAGTTGTTGAACTATTTTTGGAATTATTGTTTCACTTGGCTCTCTGATTGTTACACCTTTTTCTTTAAGCCTTGAAATCTCTTTGATTGGTGTTTTTTTCTTCCTCAAACCAGTAAGAGCTTCTGTCAAAGTTGTTAGATCATCATCAGAACCAGCAATATTAACTTTTTCACTTGCAGTAGTAACTTCTAACTCAGCAGCATTAACTTTTTTATTAGCAGCAGAAACCGGTACACTAACAGTAGAAACTCCAATATCAGCATCAACCATTATCTTTGCCACTTTAATCACCTTATCAACTCCAGCAGTTGTAACTGACTTACCAGCAGCATATATAACAACTTCATTACCCTATTGATCTGCAACCACAAACTCATTACCAGTATTAACCTCTTCATTCACATCTTCAGTACCAATCAAAGTAACGGCAGCCTCAACTTCTTCATCCATAACCATATCCACTCCAGAATCCAGATTATCCTCCCATGAAACCTTATCTCCATTCCTCCCCTATTTGGGAGCATCCTCCCCCAAACTATGTGTAGCTTCACTGGAAGACTCAACCCTGAATGTAGTGCCCACCTTGCGCAGTCTTTTAAGTCCATAGGTTCTAGATCTCTTCTTCTTCTCAAGCTTAGCAACCATTTGGTTTAAATAAGTAATTTCACCTTGTTGAGAGTTAACCTTCTTTGTGAGATCATGAACCTGTTGTTTTAAAGTGGTACAAGTAGCCATCAATTCCTTAAGTTCAATGCTACCCTCACCACTTTGGATTGTGTTACCTATCCCGAGAGGTGGATCACTGGGTGAGTTAAACACAGCATCAAACCTAGTTTGATCATCTGTGTCCCCCATGGTTTCTTGGCGCCTGGGGTTTCCATTAACTGAATCATGTTCATGAGAACTTGACCCATTTGATGTTGCCTTAGATTGGGTCTTAGTGATGTTATCACTGGCCTGCTCTGCATCTAAGCTAGCAGCAGTAGTGACAGCCCTTTCTAAACTACCAACCCTCTCCTTATGGGTAGCCTCATCTACAACCATACTAGTACCAGCCTGAGGTAGCTGAGTACCCTTTTTATGTGAAGTCCTACGTTTATAGGTCTTTTGTGGTTGTAAGATAGATGGCAAAATAGTGGGCGTGTGATGGGTCTCAGTTGGGATGTCTGAGCCTTCACCCTGATTTTGATTTTGATTCTGCACCAACATTGTTTCAAAAAATGGTGTGACAGTACCAGAAAAATCTTTTCCACTTCTATTCATAATAGCAAAAAGCTTTTTAGAATGAGAAGGTGTTGTAAAAATTCTTTTGTGAACAACCTTCTTTTTAAATTGCTCATTCAAAATCACTTGTAAAAACCTTGGATATATGTAATGTTTGCTTGATGAACTATCCAAGTTCTTAACCATACTGTTAAAAATCAATTTTGAGAAATTAAACTTCTTTTTTAGTGCCAAGCAGATTATAGCAGAAGCCATCCAGGAAGTTGTTTTTGAGCTTAAACATTGTAGGGCAGTATGTATCAAGAATTTCCACTGTGGGGAGAAGTTTGCTTTAAAAAATTTTAAAGAATCATTTTTTCTCTCATATCCCATCAGTGCAAGGTTTTCAAAAATTATAGAGTGTGGAAGATTCTCAACACCTCCTTCATCTGCTAGTCGAAGAGCTCTCCTAACAGATGATTCAGTTATGAGTATCTTTTTCCATCTACAAGGGCATGTATCTATACTTCATTATTCAATGTTTTGACCTTAGCAGTAGACCAAAACTATTGAATATGTGAAATATATATAGTAGGACTTACAGTTAATGCATACCTAATAGGGTTTGCATTCAAGAAATCAATGATTTCTGTAAATCCTTCAGACTCCTTAGGTTTTTGTAAAAAGGCAATGTTATTGTGAGTTTCAGCAAAAGTTAGATGCGGCATTGTGATTGAATTGTGATTTGGAGGTTTTGCGATTTGATGATAAATTGAGTTAGGGTTTATGATTTGAGAGCGTTTGGGAATTATAAAAACTGATTAAGTGAATTATTGGTGGTTTTGAAACCCTTAATCAAAACTATTTATGAAACAGTCCCCTGTACTCTCAGACTCAGAAGCAGAAACCTAGCAGCATTAAGTTAAGCTTGGTGGCACTAACTTATGCTTAGCAGCACTAACTTAGTTTCCACTCCAAAAAACTTAATTATCAGCACTCTAACACCTTTCATAGCTTATCCTGTAAAAGGTTAGTCCAAAAACACCAAACCATAAACAATAACACAATCCACAATAATCACATCATCATTTTTACTTAGCAGTTGTAAACACAACTAGTAGCAGAAACTAGCAGTTCTAAGTATAACTAGTAGTATCAATTATACTTAGCAGCAGAAACAGTGTAATGACCTAATAGCAGTACTAATCCTTACAAAACTTCACAAAAACATAAAGAGATGAGAGATTTTAAAGGTTTAACATTCCAATACTGGCAATCAAAAATTTAAATCTACCCACATCAAAAGCTTTTGTGAGCAAATCTGCAACATTATTATCAGTATGAATTTTAACCATTTGAATTAACTTCTTTTCATTACAATCTCTTATAAAATGGTGTCTTATCTCAATATGCTTTGTTTTAGAATGATAAACAGGATTTCTAATTATGCACATAGTACTGCTATTATCAATAAAGATTTTGGTATGCATAAAATTGTACCCATAATCCAGCAATTGATTCTAAATCCAGAGCACTTGTCCACAGCAACTTGAAGCAGCAACATACTCTGCTTCTGTTGTGGAATTAGCAACCACAGTTTGTTTCTTGCACTGCCATGAGATCAATCTACACTCTCGGAATTGACAACCTCCTGTTGTAGATTTCCTATCCAAGCGTGCTCAAACATAGTCGCTATCAGTGTATGCTACCAAATCAAAAGGTGAATCTTTTGGATACCAAAGGCCCAATTTAGGTTGACCTTTTAAGTACCTAAAAATTCTTTTCACAGCATGAAGATGTGAAACTTTAGGTGTGATTTGGTATATAGCACATGTACACACTGCAAAACATGATGTCAGGTCTTGGAGAAGTAAGGTACATCAATGACCCAATCATTGATCTATAAAAATGAACATCCATTTCTTCACCATCTTCATCCTTGAGCAAAGGGTTTTTAGTGACCATGGGTGTACTTGTTGCCTTGACATCTGTATACCCAAACTTCTTTAAGATCTAAGCCACATACTTATCTTGACTAATAAATATGCCATTCTCCTTTTGCTTGACTTGTAACCCTAGGAAGAATGTGAGTTCTCCCATAGAACTCATCTGAAACCTTTCATGCATCAATTTCTCAAACTCAATGCATAACACTTTGTTTGTTGATCCAAAGATAATATCATCAACATAAACTTGAACTAGCAGAATATCATCTTTGTGTCTTCTGATAAACAAGGTCTTGTCAATCTTCCCTCTACTAAAACCATTGTCCAACAAGTATGTTGACAATGTGTCATACCAAGCTCTGGGAGCTTGATGTAAACCATAAAGTGCTTTTTCCACCTTGTATACCTTATCAGGAAAGTCAGGGTCTTCAAATCTAGGTGGTTGAGAGACATATACTTCTTCTTCAATTGTCCCATATAGAAAAGCACTCTTCACATCCATCTGATACACCACAAAATCTTTGTATGAAGCATAAGCCAAGAACAACCTTATAGCTTCAATTCTTGCAACTGGGGCAAAGACTTCGTCATAGTCAATCCCTTCTTCTTCTGTGTATCCCTGAGCAACTAATCTAACTTTATTCCTCACCACAATACCTCTTTTATCTTTTTTACATTTGAAAACCCATTTAGTACCAATTGCTCTTTTTCCATTAGGCAAATCAACCCGAGTCCAAACTTCTTGTAGCTTGAATTGCAAAAGCTCCTCTTGCATAGCCTCCACCCATCTTGGATCCTGTAATACTTTATGTGCATTCTTGGATTCTACTTGTGATAGAAAATAAGCAAATAAACAATTTTGAAGATCTTTGTGACTGTTTCTCTGCATAAGAGATCTAGCAAAGAAACCTTGTTCCTTCAAATCCTTGGTCATTCTTCTTGTTTGAACAGCAGATTGCATATCTCCGTTTACTTTCTCTTTAGGATGATCCTTGTGAATTCTGGTAGTTGGAATAGGACTGACAGGGATAGTATCATCCATGTTGTTTATGTCAACCTCTGCACCAACTTCTTCATCATTAGTATCTGCATATATATTTTCCAAAGGAGGCATGTTTGGATCAAATGGATATTCATCCTCATTATTATCAATGCCATCCTTTTCAGCAGTATTAACAGTTTTATCTTTGGTAATGCTGTTAATGTTGTTTCCATCACCAGCAGCATTAACTTCATTAGAACTGCTAACATTATCATCCTTCACTTGATCACGGAATTCAGTTGGAGCTTTATCATCCTGCTTTTCATTATCACCTAAAGACTTAACACCATCTTCTTAATCAAGCTTTTGGATCTTCATCTTGATCATCTTCTTCAGAACTCTTTGGAACATTAGTTGAGATAAGTGGATCAGCAGTCCATATAGGTAACAAGACACAATATTTTCCAGGTCTTGTCTCCTTATTAGCTTGACATGTACTTTCACTTGTGTTTGTACCTGCAAAATCATTAGACTGTATACCTGCAACAACTAGCTCATAATTCATTGTTTTGGTTAGTGCATCAATATCAAACAGCTAGTTTGGTCCACTCCCTGCAACATTAGGTGTACTTTCACTAAACCTATTATGCAAGTTCTCTTCCACTAACCTGGTTCTACTATTGAACACTCTAAAAGCTTTACTATTCATTGAGTATCCAACAAAGAATCCTTCATCAGCATTTCCATCAAACTTGCCTAAGTGATCTATGGTATTAAAGATAGTAACAGGACACCCAAATGGTCTTAAAAAGCTTAACAATGGTGCTCTACCATGTAAAAGTTCATAAGGGGTCTTGTTATAAGGCTTAACTACTAAACTTCTATTTTGCACATAACAAGCAGTATTAACTGCTTCAGCCCAAAAAGTAGTTGGTAGCTTAGAATCAGCTAACATTGTTCTAGCAGCCTCAATTAGTGTCCTATTTCTCCTCTCAGCAACACCATTTTGTTGAGGAGTTCTAGCTACACTATACTGTCTCATAATACCCTTCACCTCACAAAACTGATTCATATCCCTATTCTTGAATTCAGTTCCATTGTCACATCTTATCACCTTAACCTTATGATTAACTAGGTTTTCTATCCTGGTAATGAAAGACTTAAAGATTCCACTGGTTTCATCCTTAGTTGCTAAAAAGAAAACCCAGGTAAACCTACTAAAATCATCAGTGACAACTAGGTAATACATCTTTTTCATCAAACTTTTTACAAAGGTTGGTCCAAATAAATCCATGTGCAACATATGTAAAGGCTGACTTATAGAGTTCAATGTTTTGGTCTTACAAGAGGCTCTATGTTACTTTCCCTTTTTTGACAAGCAATACAGGTTTCATCAATTTCAAAAACTTTTGAAGGTAAACCTCTTACAAGATTTCTCTTAACCAATTTATTCATTGTTTTGAAATTTAAGTGTCCAAGCCTTCTATGCCAAAGCTTAGATTCATCAGATGTAGCCTTTGTAAAGAGACAAGTCAAACCTCCTTTGGGAACCATGTTCTCTAAATCAACACTGTATATATTTTCTTTTCTAGGAACCTTAAGCAAACCATGACTTTCATCAGTTAACTTAAAGTAAGGAGACAAGACAAAACATTCAGTGTCAGTAAAAAGAACATTGTTCTTTTTGTCACACATTTGTGAGACACTAAAGAGGTTAAACTTAAACTCTTTTATAAAGTACACATTCTCAAAATCTAATTTACCAGTTTTGATTGTACCTTTCCCTGTGATTTTCCCTCCTTTGGGATTACTCCCAAAGGCAACATATCCTCCATCAATTGGCTCAAAATCTGTAAGATAGGACATGTTTCCAGTCATGTGCCTTGAGCATCCACTGTCAATAACTCCTTGATCTTGTAACTCCACCTGTGGATTTCCCTGCACATAAAGTAAGAAAATCAGTTTCTCTTGGGGACCTAAGCCATTACTAACTTGGAGCTGCCTTGTGCATCAATATAATCAAATTTCTTTAGGACAATTGATGCACTGTCATGTTTGGAAACATGGTCTAAAACTTTTATTTTTGGTTTCCAAACCCAACATGGTGAGGCCTTAACAGCATAAAAATGATCCCCACAAACAGTATTAGTTACTACTTTTAGCTTAGCAGTATAAACTACTGTTTTTGCCTTAGCAGGACTAAATGTTGTATTTCTTTGAATGGGTCTTTTTATAGATGAATGTGCCAATTTTGAAAATTGTAACCTTGATTTAGCACCATTCACTGTTCTCTTAGTGGGAGCAGTATCAACTTGTCAACCAGTATTAGTTAATACTGCTGTTTTATAAACATTTTGCTTGGCAGTATTAACTGATCCATACCCAGATTTCATTAACACTACTCTTGGAACTATGTTTCTCTTTAGCATTTGGGTGAGTATTTTTAGACAAACTTTGGTGATTTACCATCCTAGCATAGTTCCAAACAGGTTTTTGATAGTTATGACAATCTTGTTGCAAGTGTTCAAAACTACCACAATAATAACAAGCTTTATTGAACATTTGCCAATCACTTTCTAGTCTTTGAGATATCATGTTATTCCAATTCCTCTTATTCCCTTTAGGACTGTGTGTGTTATTCCTAGGTTGCTCAACTTGATCAACAATTTTCCTAGTCAACTTACTACCAAAGTCAAGTTTAACAAACTTTATCTTTTCTACACTAGGCTTAACTGTTTTTCTTTCAACCTTAGGTATAGACTCAACCTTATCCTCATCATCTGACTCTTAATCTTCAATAATTGGTGCATCAGAATACTTCCTATCAACTGTAGACTTTTCCTCATTAGACTTAGCATTACTACTCTCACCTACAGACTGATTAGCAGACTCAACTAAACAAGACAATTCTTTTATAGGAGGCACAAATTTCCCTGTAATAGGAAGGGGAACTTCATTATAGCCTATGCCACTACCTTTCCTCATAAGATGGCGCTCTATTATCTTGTTTACTCCTTCAGATGCATGTTCAAGCCTATTTACTTTACATTGAGAGTTATCTTTTTCCTGTTGAGCTATATCTTTTTCTTTCTGAGCTATATCAATCCTTCTTCTAAGTTCTGTGATAAGCTCATCTCTTACATAAATCTCCATTTTTAAAACATTAATCTTTTCTACTAACTCAGTTTCATTTGTTTTAAGGAATTCTAGTCTTTTCTCTACAGACTCTTGACCTACTTTATAACCTAAACAAAGAAACTAAGACTTTCTTAAATCTTCTATTAGTTGATTATTTTGAGCTTTAAGTGACTCAACAGTATCTAAGCAAGATTTATAAGAACAACCAGATTCATTAGATACCTTAGAGTCAGAGCTTGAAGAGGAAGATGAATAAGCCATGAGTGCAAAGTTTGGTCCTTCTGCAGCTTGGTCACTCCAATCATATCCACCCAGGCCATCACAAGACACCAAAGCTTTGGAATTAGTTGCTTCCACAGGCACAGTTTTCCTTGAGCTTTTTTCATTCTTGTAGTCTTGGCTCCTTGGTGCCCTGCATTCACTAGCAAAGTGTCCCTTTCTGTGACAGTTGTAGCATTCAACCTTGGACTTATCAAACCCAATGTTGTCATTCCCTTTGACCTTGAGCTGTCTTCCAGTATTCTTCAAGAATCTCCTTGCCCTCATTGTTAACACAGCCATCTGCCACTTCAGATCCATCTCTTCAAGATCATCTGGATGAATCTGTTCTAAGTCCTCATGCACAATCTGAGGATAATTAGATTGACTAGACAGAAATGCATAGATAACAGCATCACTCAAGTTCTCAATGTTTGTAGAACTAGCAGCATTAACCTGAGTGCTAGCAGTAGTAACCCCATGTGCAGTAGTAACTGCTTCATTGGTACTGCTAGAGTTGTTTGAGGAGGACACAAAAGCCATGTTTTGTGTATTAGTACTTGACCTAGTCTCTTTGACATCTGATTCATAAACTTTGAGGTTGTTGTAAAGATCATCCAAGCTCATTGTGTCTAAATCATCCTTGTTTCTCCACACAACAACATGTATGCTCCATTCACATGACAGGCTTCTCAAAAACATTTGATTCATATCTTCCTGAGAGATCACTTCACCCAACATCTCTAATTGACTTATAAGTTTTTGAAGTCGATCAAAGGTTTAATCTAGCATCTCAGAACCTTGAGCAGAAAAGTTTTCATATTGTTGTTTCAAAAGATTTTTCTTTGTCTTCTTAGTAGCAGTATTACCTCCAAACCTCTTTTCAATAGCTTCCATTAGAGACTTAGCATCTTTAAGGGAGTTGAACTTCAACTGATGCTCATTAGGAATGGCCATCATCAACATACTTCTTGCCTTAACTTCAAGTCTTCTTTGAGCTTTTTCTTCAGCAGTTGTAAGAGGCACAATAGTAGTAACACTTTCTGCAGATGTTGTTTTTGGTTTTTCGTTTCCATTCACAATGATATCCCAGAGTTGGAAATCAATCATCTGAATGTACTGCTCAATTCTCATTCTTCAGATCTCATACTCATTAGCCTTGAGCATTGGAACCTTTGATGCAATAACCATATGTGCAGAGTCTGAATCCATGTCTTCAGTAAGATCTAAACAATCTCGAGCTTAAACAGGTTCTTCTTAATCACAGCTTCTAGATCACAAGCTCTGATACCACATGTTGATCTTAGTTATATACTTGATTGAATTCCCTTAGCTTGTAAAGGTTTAGTTATGCTAGGTAAATTAACACAGCTAGTATAGAAACTGTATTGAATTTACTAAGGTTTATGCGAAATCTAAACAATAGTATTAAGAAAGTAACACAAGAATAAACAAACCAACAGCTTCAATATTATTAATACGAATACTCTCTTAATATTAGGGTTTTAAAACTTTGAAGCTATGAATAATACATACATCTTATATCTAACACAATAACCTAGGACCTCCTTTTATAAGCTAAGGGGTCCTAGTTGGCTTACAATAACTCTCTACACAAGAAAATTCTTTTCTATAATTATCTAAACGTGTTACACTGTATTACTATACTTATCTTACACATAAACCGACTTAATCTCTTCAGCAGCATTAACAAATAACCAGCAGTAGTAATCTTTAACTCTGGCAGCTTTAACTCTTCAGCAGTAGTAAGTTAGTACAAGCAGCACTAATTTTTCTTCTAGCAGCACTAACTACTTAGTGTATTTCTTTGAAGTTCAGCAGCATTACTAGTAGTAATAATATACACCAGCAGTCTTAACATTTATGCTAGCAGTAGAAACACACTTTGAAGATTTTCCATTGAATACCTGAGCAGTCTTAACCATATAAGCAGTAGTAACCTTAGAAACTTTATGTCCCAACACATCTTGATGTACTTGGCCAGCCCAAACATATTTTCATTTCTATATGGAAGGTTAAAAATGGGAGTATTTGCATTTCCATATGGAAGGTTAAGAATGGGAGTATGTTATTAGATTCTTAAATGAGACTGTTACGTACATATTGCATTTTATATGGAAGGTTAAGAATAGGAGTATTTTCATTTCTATATGGAAGGTTAAGAATGAGAATACTTTATTATATTTTTAGATGAGAGTGTTACGAGTTTAAGTCTAGTACATTTAAATAACTTGATCCATTTTGATGTATTTGGCCAACCCAAACGTACTTTTATTCCTATATGGAAGGTTACGAATGGGAGTATTTGCATTTTTATATGGAAGGTTAAAATGAGAATACTTTAATAGATTTTTAGATGAGAATATTACGGGTATTCGCCTAATATATTTGAATAAACTGATCCATCTTGATGTATTTGGCCAACCCAAACGTATTTTCATTTATGTATAGAAGGTTAAGAAGGGCTGAATGGGAGTATTTGCATTTCTATATGGAAGGTTAAGAATGGGAGTAAGTGATTAGATTCTTTGACGAGAGTGTTACGTACGTATTGCGTTTCTCTATGGAAGGTTAAGAATAGGAGTATTTGCATTTCTATATGGAAGGTTAAGATTGGAAATACTTTATTAGATTATAAGTGTGTTACGGGTATTCGTCTAGTACATTTGAATAACTTGGTCCATCTTGATGTATTTGGCCAACCCAAATCTATTTTCATTTCTATATGGAAGGTTAAGAATGGGAGTATTTGCATTTCTATATGGAAGGTTAAGAATGGAAATACTTTTTTAGATTCTTAGATGAGAGTGTTACGGGTATTTGTCTAGTACATTTGAATAACTTGATCTGTCATGATGCAGCCCAAATGTATTTTCATTTCTATATGGAAGGTTAAGAATATGAGTGTTTGCATTTCTATATAGCAGGTTTAGAATAGGAATAATTTATTATTTTCTTAGATGAGAGTGTTACGGGTATTCCTCTAGTACATTTTATTAACTTAATCCATCCTGATGTATTTGGCAAACCAAGACTTATTTTCATTTATATATGGAAGGATAAGAATGTGAGTATTTGCATTTCTATATAGAAGGTTAAGAATGAGAGTACGTTATTAGATTCTAAGATGAGAGTGTTACATACGTATTGCATTTCTATATGGACGGTTAAGAATTAGAATACTTTATTAGATTCTTAGATGAGAGTGTTACGAGTATACGTGTTAGGAATTTTATAATTTTATGTAGAAGTCATTGCTGCTGTTAGTATTAGCTGGTTCCTGCTGGTAGTGTTAGTTGCTGCTGACATTGGTTCCTGCTGGTAGCGTTGACTTGTTCCTGCTGGCAGCCTTCAATGCTGCTGGTCGTAGCTTATTTTTAGTATATTGTTAGAGTTATTCTAAGAAGAGATTTGTGTTTATCTCTTCACACGTTTTCATAGAATTCGGATTAGGGTTTCTTGTCTATAAAAGAAACATACGGCTTAGAGTTTTGTATCGATTTCCAATAGAAAAATTAATAAAAGATCCATAGAGGATCATAGTTCATTAGTCATTGTCTTCTTCACATTCTTATATTTAGTTTCCACATAAGTATAAGTTTGCTATACAGAGATTCTTATTGGCTCAAAGATTAATCAAGGCCTCGATCCTACAAGTGGTATCAGAGCCTGGTGAGGATCTCTGTCGAAGGAGAAAACTTTTCTAAACCAATCTCTCAAACCTTCCTACAATGGGTGATGAAAATCCTAATGCAACTGTCATCAATAATGAAAAACCTCCTGAGACTGCTCAAGTCCAACAACAAGTAATCACAACCACTGTGACTAACAGTAATGCTAAGTTCCCATACCTTAAGAAAGATGAGTATGAAGTTTGGGCTATGAAGATGGAGTATTGGATCTCTAATAGTGATCACAATCTGTGGAGGGTTATCCAAAATAGGAACAGCAGGAAGCAGACTGGGAGAGATCAGAATGGGAACATCACCATTCTTCCACCTGTATCAGCAGAAGAACAGACAGCTGTTCAAAGAGAGACCAAAGCAAGAACTCTCTTGCTTCAGGCTCTCCCAGAAGATCACATGGGTAACTTCTATCACCTGGATGATGCTTGGGAAATCTGGCTTGCTGTAAAAGCTAGATTTGGAGGGAATGATGAGTCCAAAAAGATGAGGAAGTCCATGCTCAAGCAGGAGTTCCAGGAGTTTAAGATCTCTGAGGCTAAAGGGATACACAAAGGCTATGACAGGTTTCACAATATCTTAAGTCAACTCAACCAGTTGCATGCCAGGCCGGACAATGAAGACTGCAACACCAAGTTTTTAAGGGCTCTACCTTCTTCTTGGTCTCAAGTCTCCATTACTCTAAAGGCCAGAGGAGGGCTTGACTTCATGAGTTTTGATGACCTTTACAATAAGCTCAAGACTTTTGAGGTCGACATCAAAGGGGTTTCATCCTATTCACCTCATACCCCAACCCATACAGCCTTTGTTAGTACTTCAAGTGCTAACAAGCTCAAACATGTTGATAGCCCAACTCAATCATCTTCATCATTCTCTTATTCCACTGACGCACCAAGATCACAGTCAAGGTCAAGCAATGTGATGGAGGAAGTTCTTCATTCATTTGTTGCTGATAGTACACCACAACAGCAATTTTTCTATGAAGATTTTGATCAGATTGACAATCTGGACTTGGAGGAAATGGACATAAGATGGTAGATGGCTATGCTGTCAGTTAAGGTTTGAGAAAATGGCAGGGAGGAAGATCAAATTAGATCCACGGTAGGCAGCAAGGTTTGACAAGAGGAAAGTGAAGTGCTACAACTTTTCACAAATGGGTCATTTTGCTAGAGAATGCACTGAAAAGAAGCTTGATGACAAAGCCAGATATTCTGCATTCAAGCTGCAAGAGCTGGACTCAGAAGAACCTAAAGCTTTGCTGTCTTATGATTCCATGGTTGATTGGGAGAAGCATGAGATGGCTAATGCAGAAAAGAGTGCTGCACAAATGTATGGGATGATTGCTGGATATGGTGATAAGACACAAGTGGCTGGTGAATTTGGCTTGATGGGCTACCCATCTCAGGTACAAAAGTGTTTTTTTGGTTGTGATACTTTATATGCTAAATTGAAAAAGGAATTTGATTACATAGATAGTCAATATAAAGATTACTATATACAGGTCCAAGCCTATCAAAATTCCCTTAAAACATTAGAAAAGCAAAAGGCCTGGTATCAAACCAATCAGTTAGCATATGAGGAAAAAGTTAGGGTTTTGCAGAGAGATTTAGGAAATACCACTAATGAGCTTAAATATTCTGAGTCTCAAATTGCTAAAGTGAAATTAGAAAATCAGGATTTACAAACTAAGCTAGATACTGAACTAAATAGATATAAAGCTTGGAAAGAATCTTCTAAAAATCTTCACAAGCTAATTGATAGTTCAATGTCTATAAGAACTAAACGTGGTTTAGGGTATGGTGACTACATAGGGAAAGATCAAGTCTATGACCCTAATGAGTATAGTATATTTGACCCTAAACCTATAGACTACCAAAAACCTGTAAAGTATGTAAAAGAAGGAGGGATGAATGCAGTCCCTCCACCTATAACTGGAACATTTATACCTACATCTCCCCATATAAACTTTGATGATTTACAGATGTCTTATGGCAAGAAGGCAAATGTATTGCCTGATCTTGATTGTGACTCTAATGATTTTGTCTCTTGTTCTAACAGTGACAAATCTTCATAAATCGAGACCAATGACTATGCCACATATGAGTCAAGTGACAAGTCTTCATCCACCAAGTCAGAAGATCTCTTCTCAGATGTAGCTATTGATGAAGTTCATTCAAAGACAGCTGCATTTGAAGATATTTTGATTTTGTTAAAAACAATAATGTTTCTAGTTTTGGTTCTGTTGCAAACAATGATGTTTCTTGTTTTGGTTCTGTTTCTAACAATAATGTTTCTGATTTGAATTTTGGTTGCAATAAGAAAAGAAATAAGTTGTTTAGAAAGAAATCTTGCTATTGTGTGTGGTAGTTATGATCATCTCATCAAAGATTGTGACTATTATGAGAAAAGGATGGGTATGAATGTTGGTCAATCTAGGCCTATGTGGAACAATGTTAATGATATACCCTCATATGTTCCTCAAGCAGCAAGAATGAACTCTTGTAGAGCTTCTTTTTTTGCTGGTAGACCAGTCCCTACAGATAAACCTGTTGTTGCTGGTAAGCCTGTTGCTGCTGGTCAGTCAGTTACTACTGATAAACCTGTTGCAACTGGTAAGCCAGTTCCTGCTGGTAAGTCTGTTTCTACTGGTAAGCCATTTCCTGCTGGTGGTCCTAATTCGGCTAGTTGGAGAAGAAATAATACTAGACAATTCTACAGACCTACAAGCACTTATTTTAAGCATGATTTTAGGCCTTTTTATATTGACTCTATGCACATGGGAGGGGCAAAACTAGAAACTGCTGTTAAGTCCTCAGCAGGTTGTTCTTGGAAAAACAATGACCACTATACCAGAATGGGGTCCAAGAACAATGGTGGATCTCATCAATCTCCATTGTTTAATCATTATTGATCCACTAGGCAGGATCAAGTCAGTGATGGCTTGAGTATCCTTTGTATCTAATATTGTTGTTTGTATTCTTTTGATGTAGGATATTTTTCATAAAAATAAAGATGTTGGCATTGTTGATAGTGGATGCTCTAGATGTATGACAAGAAATCTAGAGAGATTGCATGACTTTGTTCCATTGAATGGTGGAACTGTAACATTTGGAGGAGGAGATGGCAAGATTACAGGGAAAGGAACCATCAAGACATCCAAGCTGGATTTTGAGAATGTTTTCTATGTGAAGGAACTCTAGAACTTCAATTTGTTCTCTGTATCACAGATTTGTGACAAGAAGAATGGTGTTCTCTTCACTGAGACTGATTGTCTTGTGTTGTCCAAAGACTTCAAGTTGCCTGATGAGAGTCAGGTTGTACTTAAAGTTCCAAGAACACACAATCTTTACAGTTTCAATCTTAATGAAGTCCAGCCTGAGGGTACTCTTACTTGCTTGGTGGCAAAAGCATCTGTGGATGAGTCTAACAAATGGCATAGAAGAATGGCACATGTGAATTTTAAGACCATCAACAAGCTTGCAAAGAATGGTTTGGTAGAAGGACTTCCTCTCAAGACCTTCACTAATGAACACAATTGTGTTGCCTGCAACAAAGGAAAGCAACACAAAGCTTCATACAAGGCCATTACAGCTGTGAGCCCCATCACTGAGCCTTTGCAGCTTCTTCATATGGATCTCTTTGGTCCTACTTCCATCAGAAGTATTGACCAAAAGTATTATTTCCTGGTGATTACTGATGCATTTAGCAGGTTTTCTTGGACTTTCTTTCTAGGTACTAAAGATGAAACCTATCTTATAATTAGGGACTTTATTTCCTTAGTAGAAAATCAGCTAAATAAAAAGGTTAAGTCTATAAGGTGTGATAATGGCACAAAGTTTAAAAACTCTAATCTAATTGAACTCTGTGGGAGTAAGGGGATAAAGAGGGACTATAGTAATGCCAGAACCCCTAAACAAAATGAGGTAGCTGAAAGGAAAAATAGGACCCTTATAGAAGCAGCTAGATCAATGCTGGCTGACTCTAAGTTGCCTACCATATTTTGGACTGAAGCAATTTACACTCCTTGTTATGTACTGAATAGGGTATCAATTACTAGCCCCCATAACAAGACACCTTATGAGCTTTTGTCTGGGAAGGTTCCTAACATTAGTTACCTTAAACCTTTTGGCTGTCATGTAACTATTTTGAACACTAGTGATCACCTAGGTAACTTTGAAGGGAAGGCAGATGAGGGGTTTATTGTTGGTTATTCTGCTCATAGTAAGGCCTATAGGGTATATAATTTGTCTGCTAAGAGGATAGAAGAAACTCTTAATCTGAGATATCTTGAGGATAAATGATGCGTGGGTTTCGCAACCTTACAACAGGTTTTACCTCTCGAGGGATCTCAAGAGGCTTACAACCCCACCAGGCAGTGTACCTGACCGATGTAGTATAGTGTAGTGGTAAGTACGGGGGATTGATCGTTCTCCACAGGGAATAGTGTTCGTTAGGTGTGAAAGGCTACTCTAATTAGGTCTAAGGGTTGAGGAAGATTCTTTTTATGTTTTTTTATATTTTTATGAAAGCAAGTAAAATCTCGGGTTTTGAAGGAGTGGGCGGAATTAGTTGCTAGTCAACTAACCCAAATTACTACAAATGCAAATAAAATAAAATAACAAAAATGAAAAGTGGTGAGAAACTTATGTGTAGAGAAATGTGTTTACTTAGATTTCCTTACTCCCTAACTATCTTTTACCGGTTAATTAGTGTGTATTAGTCGCGTGGATGACGGGTGTATTCCTTAATACCATTCGTGGGGTGGCGTACTTACTTCCCCAAACTCTACAAGCTCCTACTTCACTCCTATGTCGAGCCGGCTAGGAAGCTCCTAACATGGGATCACTAGAATTCGCTTGTGCATTAAATACAACCATAAAAACCTTTAGTACGCGTTTGGTTCATGTTTCTTAAGACGTTCAAGCAAGTTACCGAGTAGGAAGTTAGCCAGTTTTCTTAAGCCTAACATAGATAAACAATCATCCAATACAACTAACAACACACTAACAACCAATAATCAATAGCTAGGTTTCATTAGATCTAAGCAAACACAAGATAAAATTAGCCTAACATGTTAAACAAAAGACAAGCATAAGATAGAATCAAACAACACATAGACATATTGAATGATTAATTGATAACTTATCTTTCAATGAAACATGGAAGATCTCAAGGCAAGAAGCCCTGAAAAAGTAGCTAAAATCGTCTTAGGGTTTTATCCCAAAATTCCACACACTAAGCTCTCCCTTAATGACAAAAAATTAGAAAACTATATATAGACTTTGACATCTGACGGCGTCACCTTATGCATTGTGACGCCGTCACCTCGCCGCTTTTAGGGTTCCCGGATGACCATCTTGACGCCGTCCCTCTTTAGCTCTTCAAAAATCCATTCTGGCTTATCAAGGCTTGACGTCGTCGGACCTATAACGTGACGCCGTCCCCTTATGATTTAAGCCGTGACGCCCTTGATTTAGTTAAAGCGTGACGCCGTCAGAATTCTCATGCAAACTCACTGGCCCGTCATGAGTAAATTTCACATCCAACTTTTCTTGCCAAGGCATGACGCCGTCTGGAGTTAATGTTGACGCCGTCAAAGGTGACTTTCAGCACAATTTTGAGACTTTGCCGTTTTCTTCACTTTTATGCTCCAAAAACGTCCAAAATGCCTCCTTTTCCAGATTTCTCCTCAAAAGTACCTAAAATGACAAAAGGAACGATTTAGGGCAATATTTGATCAAATAAATACGATTTCGGGCTTAAATGACCCCTTAAAAGCGGTACACTTTTCGCCTCATCAAATACCCTTACACTTGAGATTTGCTTGTCCTCAAGCAAATGCGCTTTTATTCCAATCAAAATACAAGTTAGGGGTCATTTAATGCAAACATAAAAGTAATTACAACAAATAATCGTTCCACTTCAATCATAATAAGCACGGAGATTACATACTAGCACCTCACAAGTATGTTTTAGATACTCACATCTCTCAAGTGTCATCAAAATAAATCTCATAAATGAAAACGGAAAATATCTCTCACTACCTGTCATAGCAAATAGATTACCATAGGCTTGGGAAAGGATCGAAAACCTCCTCCACTAGGCGTAAGCACCTAAGATAAACTATCAAAGAGGGCTTTTAAATGGGTTATAATGTTAGGTGTAGGGAAAAGGAAAACACGGTTTTGTTGGATACGGGATATTTTACTGGTGGCGAGTTAAAGATCTTGATCAATTACATGTACTATACAATGTTGCTAAGCCAAGACTAGACTCGATCTTAAGCTAATGAAAGAAAATAACAAAACATAAACATAAAATAAACATAAAATGAAACGGGATGGTAGTCCGTATGTTTTTTCTATTTTTCATTTTCTCATTTTTTTGTGTTTTTCTTGAAATTTTTTTTTTTTTTTTTTTTTTTTTTTTTTTTTTTTTTTTTTTGCATACACTTTTACCCTACCATCCAAAATGATACATCATAGGGGCGTCGCATCCCCTTACACTTGAACTTTTACATAACTTTACAAATAACTAATCTAATGACTCGAATTAAGATAATCAAAACACTTGGAGTACTTTTAAAGTAATTAGCACATATGGGGGTAATAAATGATGTTCTTCCCCATTACTCCATTACACTAGTACTTTACCCATGAGTCCCAATCGTCCCAAAACAATATGTACAAGGATATGACTCGACTTAGCAACCATGTAATCAACTAGATAATTAACTTGGGTTTAAACAAATGTTGTCACAATAATGCACTAAAGATGAGTGCATACAAGGTAGGCTAAGGCGATTTGGGTGTACATTTTAGTGGGGTGTAACAAATTCTTCCTTTAAGTAAAATGCTTAAAGGTCGAAACGAAAAGATAGGCTCTGAGGGGTGTACTAGGGGTATCGTGTACTAAAAATGAGTACAACGCAAAGGGTGTGGGAGAATTACTTGACCAATGTAGCCAATGTAATTATAACAAAAACACAGGTGTAAAACATGGGTTAATCCTAATGCCTCTTATCATGTAGTAAATCTAACTACACGAATGTAGTCTCACTTGTGGCCTCGGAATGGTCCTAACGCAAGTTCTAGAATCTAAGTGCTACCGGTACACACATCATAGCATAAATGCTTTTCCTACCAATTCTAGGGGCGAACCTCACATATTTGGGGGTGGAAAATTTTTTAGTGGTACGGTTTTTTGTGCTAGTCATATAACTCCTATCCATGAGACGCTTATTAGGATCAAAGTTTCACTCCTATATGTTGTAAAAAATTTTAAATTTGGCACTAAAATTACCTTAACAAGTATTTCTCTCAGTTTTATTACACATCTACCATTAAACAAACAAAAATCAAGCGCAATTGTATTCTCAAAAATCGTACTTTTACCCTCCCCTTACACTTAAGATGAACATTGTCCCCAATGTTCAAATAACAAGATGTAAAAGAAAAAGTAAAAGAATGAAATCAAATACTCCCCTGATTCGCTCGGTGGATAATGAAATTACACGGTTAGATCTTCCTCCAAAGTAATGTAGAAGCTCCATGACTAATGCATCGCCACAAGCTTGATTCAAAACATTTCCTTGTCCAAAATAACCTGTTGAACCTGAGAAAACAAACACGAAAACCTGCATAACATCGGCGGGATAAAATCTATATATAAGGATATAATGCTTGTGGAATGATAACTTTGCAGATTCCTGGAGATTATAAGTTGGAGATTTTAATAAAAACTTTTTTTTAAAAACAAAACTTTCAAAAATTTCTGAAAATTAAATCTGACGCCGTCAGGTTATAACCCCTGACGCCGTCAGAAATGACCTGACAAAAATTTTCGTTTTAAGTTTCCGGAAAATTTCTGGAAAAACCTTTACCTTACTTCCTGGAAATCCTGCAAAACATCATTATGACTCGATACAAGCATTTGACTCAAACACACACTAATATGTATGTTAATTTATTATTATTACGATTCATGTTAATTTGTGTTCTAATAAACCGATTTAGATTTCCCTTACACTTATCTTTTGCAAAATACCTTTATATGTAGTTAAGACGAAGTTAAAAACAAAATAAAGCATTTTCACAAATTAGTTTTGAACATGAATCAATAAGAATAAAAATTAAACACACATACGGAAACAAATAAAATTAAACAAACAAACAATCAAACAAATAAAGCAAATAAAACAAATAAAGATTGGGTTGCCTCCCAAGAAGCGCTTTTCTTTATTAACGAGTCTTGTAGCTAGACTCAAAGTCACGTACATTACGTGACTCCATCATCGGTCACGGTTCCTAGGCCATTCTCCTTCCCGGTTTTATATTCCGGTCCTAATTTCAAACAATCCTTGTAGAAACCGAATATCCTTTCCATAACATAGTCTACTCCTTTACTTCTATCCTTATCATTCCTATAGTAGACTGCTTGTTTAAGCTCCTTCTCAACATTTGACAAGTGTTGGAATTGTTCTATCTTATATGGCATTTGGTAGCTTACTTCATCGGTCTCATCCTTAAATCTAACTATCCCTAAGGAAGGTTCATAAGTCATTTCAGAGACCTCAACAAATGGTTTTCCAAAAACCACTTGAGTCAAGGATGCATCGACTATTGGACGGATATCTTCTACAATTACAAAGTCGGTGACATAGGCGAAGTTTCCTACATAAACCGGTAATCCCTTAACTCTTCCCGTGAAGTTACTCATCCAACCCTTGTCAGGGAGCATCCTATACCCAAGTTGATTTTTCATTATCAAGTTGTAGTGGGCTCTAGTCATGACGTTTATGGGTGATCTAAGGTCGATATAAGCTTTCCACACATGTAGATGCCCTATGTTGCATGGTATGTTGAGATTAGAAGGGTCGCCTATTTCAATGATTGGTTTACCTAGGAAGTATGGTGTTTCGGGGTCATCGAATAAGTTTGTATGATATGCGCGCTCTTCCTTAGTGGGTAGCCTATTGAAGTAGTCCTCATCATCATCTACTTCTTCAATCACACTTGTCCTAACTTCCTTATCAACCTCGACTTTCCTATCCTCATCCTTAGGTTCACTATTATCCTCATTCCTATCAATTGGTTTAATAGTGACAATGTTGACAAAGTGGACGTGTTTGGATGAAGAAGGGTCTTTGACTTGGGGTCCGCTATTTGTGTTCCTAGCGTCCTTATGTGGAGGTGATAACACTTGGTTATGGAGGGCTTTCAACAAGTTGTCAATTTTATTGGTCATCTCAGTTTGTTGTTGTTTGAAATCGGCTTCAAACTTGGCTAAACGAGCTTCTTGAGATGCCATAAATTGAGACATCAATCCTTCAAAGTTATTGGTACTACCATTGCCGGAAGGATTGTTGTTGAAAGTACGGTTCGAGTTGGAACCGCTTGATTGGAAACGAGTAGGTGGGTTGGAGGAATTGGGTTGTTGTGTGTTTTGGTTTTGTTTCCACCTAAGGTTCGGGTGATTTTTCCATGTGGGGTTATATGAATCACCATAAGGGTTTGGCTCGGGCTTGAAAGTGTACCACTTATCTCCCGCTCCGTCGGTACGCGAGGATGCGTAGTCCACAAAAGCTTGTTCGGGGAGTTCCATGCAATCACGAGTGTCGTGGGGACCACTACATAATTCACATGAAGAAGTGATTTTGTTCACTTGGCTTGAAGGGTTAGGAGCCTCGTAGGATTTCATGAGAAACTTGACTTGGTCTTCAAGTTCTATGATCCTACGGTCGGAAGTGCTTGAATTGTTCAAAGGCAAAGATATTGCCTTGACCGTTTTATTCAAATCACGGGGATCACTCCAACTTTCGTTGTCATAAAGAGCAAGATCCTCTAGGAGAGCCCATGATTGTTCCGCACTTAGATCACGTAGCTTGCCACCGGCCGATTGGTCAATGGTTTGCCTTGTGGAGAGATTGATATGGTCATAGAAGATTTGGACTTGGAGCCAAAGTTCTATGCCATGGTGAGGGACTTTTTGGAGTAAGTCCTTGAATCGAGTCCATGCCTCGTAGAGAGTTTCGCCTTGACGTTGTTGGAACATCAAGATATCATTCCTTAGCTTGGTAGTTCTTCCCGGTGGGAAAAACTGAGCAAGGAAACGAGTGGTGAGATCATCCCAAGAGGTGATGGATCCTGCGGGTTGACGTTCTAGCCACTGACTAGCTTGGTCCCGCAGAGAGAATTGGAAGAGACGCAATCGGGTCGTCTCTCGAGTGGCAACATCAAGGTCTATAGAATCAACGATTTTAAGAAAGTCCTTGAGATGTTGATTAGGATCTTCAGAACGAAGTCCATGGAATGCGCATCCGCTTTGCACCAACCGGATGGTGTCGGATCGCAAGGGTGTGATATTGGCTCCTTGAGTGAGCTCAATGGTGTTTCGATAGCCGTGGTGGCTAGGACGGGAATACTCTCCTAAAGTACGGGCTCTAGGAGGTGGTGGTGGTTGTTGTGGTGGTGGGTTGTGGGGGTTAAGGATATTACCATCTTCCATGATGTCGGACGGTAATGGTTACGAACAAAGACACGAAGAAAATAGATAGACTAAAGAAAACCTAGAAAAATAAAATAAAAATCTCACTAGAAAGGAATCTAGTGAGTAGACCTAATAGAAATAAAAATTCAACCTAAACAATAACTATTCCCCGGCAGCGGCGCCAAAAACTTGATGCGTGGGTTTCGCAACCTTACAACAGGTTTTACCTCTCGAGGGATCTCAAGAGGCTTACAACCCCACCAGGCAGTGTACCTGACCGATGTAGTATAGTGTAGTGGTAAGTACGGGGGATTGATCGTTCTCCACAGGGAATAGTGTTCGTTAGGTGTGAAAGGCTACTCTAATTAGGTCTAAGGGTTGAGGAAGATTCTTTTTATGTTTTTTTATATTTTTATGAAAGCAAGTAAAATCTCGGGTTTTGAAGGAGTGGGCGGAATTAGTTGCTAGTCAACTAACCCAAATTACTACAAATGCAAATAAAATAAAATAACAAAAATGAAAAGTGGTGAGAAACTTATGTGTAGAGAAATGTGTTTACTTAGATTTCCTTACTCCCTAACTATCTTTTACCGGTTAATTAGTGTGTATTAGTCGCGTGGATGACGGGTGTATTCCTTAATACCATTCGTGGGGTGGCGTACTTACTTCCCCAAACTCTACAAGCTCCTACTTCACTCCTATGTCGAGCCGGCTAGGAAGCTCCTAACATGGGATCACTAGAATTCGCTTGTGCATTAAATACAACCATAAAAACCTTTAGTACGCGTTTGGTTCATGTTTCTTAAGACGTTCAAGCAAGTTACCGAGTAGGAAGTTAGCCAGTTTTCTTAAGCCTAACATAGATAAACAATCATCCAATACAACTAACAACACACTAACAACCAATAATCAATAGCTAGGTTTCATTAGATCTAAGCAAACACAAGATAAAATTAGCCTAACATGTTAAACAAAAGACAAGCATAAGATAGAATCAAACAACACATAGACATATTGAATGATTAATTGATAACTTATCTTTCAATGAAACATGGAAGATCTCAAGGCAAGAAGCCCTGAAAAAGTAGCTAAAATCGTCTTAGGGTTTTATCCCAAAATTCCACACACTAAGCTCTCCCTTAATGACAAAAAATTAGAAAACTATATATAGACTTTGACATCTGACGGCGTCACCTTATGCATTGTGACGCCGTCACCTCGCCGCTTTTAGGGTTCCCGGATGACCATCTTGACGCCGTCCCTCTTTAGCTCTTCAAAAATCCATTCTGGCTTATCAAGGCTTGACGCCGTCGGACCTATAACGTGACGCCGTCCCCTTATGATTTAAGCCGTGACGCCCTTGATTTAGTTAAAGCGTGACGCCGTCAGAATTCTCATGCAAACTCACTGGCCCGTCATGAGTAAATTTCACATCCAACTTTTCTTGCCAAGGCATGACGCCGTCTGGAGTTAATGTTGACGCCGTCAAAGGTGACTTTCAGCACAATTTTGAGACTTTGCCGTTTTCTTCACTTTTATGCTCCAAAAACGTCCAAAATGCCTCCTTTTCCAGATTTCTCCTCAAAAGTACCTAAAATGACAAAAGGAACGATTTAGGGCAATATTTGATCAAATAAATACGATTTCGGGCTTAAATGACCCCTTAAAAGCGGTACACTTTTCGCCTCATCAATAAACCTAATGTACAGGGTGCAGGTCCTGAGTGGTATTTTGACCTTGAGTATCTGACTGATTCTTTAGGTTACTCTAGATTTAAATGTAATCAATCTGCAGGTACACAGGATTCTCAAACTAACAATGCAGGTACCTCAGATGATGATTCAGACTCAGAAAGTGATGAACAACCTATTGTTGTTCCTTCTTTTCCTTCTAACCATTCTGCAGGTCATGATGCTGGAGTTATATCAGGCATGAGTGAAGGTGATTTAGGTTTTGCAGAGGAACTTGCAAGACTTCAAAGACAAGAACATGGTGCTAAAGAAGCAGCTGAAGAGTTTGGATCTGAGCTTTCACAAGTAACACTGGAGCTCTTGAGGAATGCTGCAGCTGAAGCCCGCAGGAACATGGATTCTGCTGGTGGTATTTCTGTTCCTGCTGCACCTGTTTCTGCTGGTTCTTCTGATGATACTGCTGATACCTCTAATCATGTTGCTCCTTTAAGCACCCCATCTGTTGACATATTGGGTGTTGATGACTCTCCTTCAAGATTCCCAAGTCCATCTGATCTTGGTAATTCATTCTCTTCTGGAGATAAGTTGGAAGATCCTTACCATCAATCAAGAAACTGGCATTTTCACTTCCTCCTCATATAATGATGGATTCAATCCTTCTATCACCAACCAAGCCTCAACTATTGATGTCAATCCCAATGCTACTAAGAGGATCAACATTGTTCATCCTCAGTCTTTGATTCTTGGAGATCTCAATTCACCTGTCCAGACAAGAAGCAAGGTACAACAACCAAAGTTTGGAGAAGCTGCCTTTGTCAGTTATATTCAAGATCAACTAAGGTGTAATCATACAGACCATCTTCATTCCCTCTATGCTTGTTTTCTATCTCAAATTGAACCAAGCAGTGTAGCACAAGCCCTTGAAAATTCTGATTGGGTTGAGGCTATGCAAGAGGAAATGCAGCAGTTTCAGAATCAAAAAGTGTGGAAGTTAGTACCATTGCCTGAAGGAAAGTCTGCTATTGGAACAAAATGGATTCTTAAGAATAAAAGGGATGCTAGGGGAATTGTGGTTCGCAACAAAGCTCGTTTGGTTGCTCAAGGACATAGGCAAGAAGAAGGAATTGACTATGATGAGGTGTTTGCACCAGTGGCAAGAGTTGAAGCTATTCGGTTATTTTTTGCTTTTGCTTCTTTCATGGGGTTTGTGGTTTATCAGATGGATGTGAAGAGTGCATTTCTATATGGTAGGATTGAAGAAGAGGTGTATGTCACTCAGCCAAAGGGTTTTGTGGACCCTCAGAATCCTGATTTGGTTTATAAGGTGGTCAAAGCATTATATGGGCTTCATCAAGCACCAAGGGCATGGTATGCTAGGTTGTCTGCTTTTCTGCTGAAGCATGGTTACAGAAGAGGGGCAATTGACAAGACACTCTTCATCAGGAAGACTTCAAAAGATATCATCCTTGTTCAGATTTATGTGGATGACATCATTTTTGGTTCTACTAATGAAGAGTGAATTTGAGATGAGTGCTATGGGAGAGCTCACATTCTTCTTAGGTTTACAGGTCAAACAAAAACCTGATGGGATTTTTATCAGCCAAGAGAAGTATGTGCAAGACATACTTAGGAAGTTTGACTTGGAAGGTGTGAAGACTGCAACAACACCATTTGAAGCTCCAAAGCCTAAATCAAATACTGAACCTGATGATGCTGTTAATGTACATCTCTACAGGTCTATGATAGGTTCACTCATGTATTTGACAGCTTCTAGACCTGATATCATGTTTGCAGTCAGTGCTTGTTCTAGAAATCAAGTTACACCATTGACTTCCCACTTGAATGCAGTCAAGAAAATCTTCAAATATTTAAAAGGACAGCCTAAGTTGGGTCTTTGGTACCCAAGAGATTCTCCTTTTGTGCTGGAAGCTTATAGTGACAGTGATTATGCTGGTGCTAACTTTGATAGAAAGTCTACTACTGGGGGTTGTCAGTTTATGGGAAGAAGATTGATTTCTTGGCAGTGCAAGAAACAAACTATTGTGGCTACATCTTCTACTGAGGCAGAGTATGTTGCTGCTGCTAGTTGCTGTGGACAGGTCCTTTGGCTTCAAAATCAGTTGTTAGATTATGGGTTCAACTTCATGAACACTAAAATCTTTATTGATAACCAAAGCACCATATGCATTGTTAAAAACCCAGTGTTTCACCAGAGCACAAAGCACATAGAGATTAGGCACCACTTTATCAGAGATGCTTATGAGAAGCATCTTATCCAAGTGCTTAAAATAGATACTGTGAAGAATGTGGCTGATCTGTTAACTAAAGCCTTTGATGGGCCCAGATTTAACTATTTGGTGTTCCATATTGGTATGCTCAATCCATAAGTGCTCAGATTTAGGGGAGGTATAAGCCTGAGGGGAGGCTTATTTCATTGTTGTTGTTGTATAATTTTCTTTTCTTTTGTTAGTTAAAAAAATCCTGTGTATATTGTTTGAAAAAAAAATTCCTTTGTAAAAAAAAAAAAAAAAAAAAAAAAAAAATCCTTTGTATATTGTTTGTGCTAACTTGTTTGTTTTGAGGGCACCACTTGCAGGTACAGTGTTGGTTCTTGAACCACACATCAAATGGTACTCAACTTACCATGTCTCACAGACAGGGAAAAGTTGGCTCACCATGAGGGTACGGCTCTGGTGTGATCCTCAAATCCGTTGATAGCTGTGATAGTTTGCTCAAAACTATTAGGGCACTTCAACTCACCCTTGTTTCTCAACTGAGAGTTGAAATGGTTTTCAATTCACCATGGATTTCACCCTTTTGGGTTTCCAAAGAATTGACTAGCCCACATGTATATGGCTTGTGGTAAAGGCAGTTGGAAAACCATATTTGGTACTCAATTCACCAAGGTTCTGCTGTAACCAAGAATTGACTAGTCCTGAGCAAACGGCTACAGGTAAAGACAACTCAAATCCGTTCATAGTTGATGATTTACTAAAAATCATATGGTTATCAATGTACCATGGTCTTACACACCAAAACATTGGCTACTCCAGTAGTGATGGCTATTGGTAAAGAGACATCAAATCCATTAATTTTCAATGATTCACCTCTCACAGGAGTTAACACACCTGGAAGTGATGAGAATAGTATGAAACTTAAAGTGATTTGATGTACACATTGTCATAGTAGCAGTCAAGATCAAATGAAGTTCATGGTAACCAGTTTCATTGGAGATGCTTTCCTGTTGCTGCTGTTATATAGAGGTTGCTGCTGGAAGTTTTGCTTTAAAGATGTTGCTGCTGGTTACTTATTGATGTTGCTGCTTAAGTGCAATCCTACGGCCCAAGTGTTCAAAGCTCAATCAAGAAACTGGAACTTAACCTAGTCAAGTACCAGTTTAGGGGAGGATTTTTAGGAATTTTATAATTTTATGTAGAAGTCATTGCTGCTGTTAGTATTAGCTGGTTCCTGCTGGTAGTGTTAGTTGCTGCTGACGTTGGTTCCTGCTGGTAGCATTGACTTGTTCGTGCTGGCAGCCTTCAATGCTGCTGGTCGTAGCTTATTTTTAGTATATTGTTAGAGTTATTCTAGGAAGAGATTTGTGTTTATCTCTTCACACGTTTTCATAGAAGTCGGGCTAGGGTTTCTTGTCTATAAAAGAAACATACGGCTTAGAGTTTTGTATCGATTTCCAATAGAAATATTAATAAAAGATCCATAGAGGATCATAGTTCATTAGTCATTGTCTTCTTCACATTCTTATATTTAGTTTCCGCATAAGTATAAGTTTGCTATACAGAGATTCTTATTGGCTCAAAGATCAATCTAGGCCTCGATCCTACAATACGTCTAGTGAATTTTAATAACTTGATCCATCTTGATGTATTTGGCCAACCCAAACGTATTTTCATTTCTATATAGAATGTTAAGAATGAGAATACTTTATGAGATTCTTAGATAAGAGTATTACAGGTATTCGTCTAGTACATTTGAATAACTTGTTCTATCTTGATGTATTTGGCCAATCAAAACGTATTTTCATTTCTATATGGAAGGTTTAGAATTAGAGTATTTGCATTTATATATGGAAGGTTAAGAATTGGAGTACGTTATTAGATTCTTAGATGAGAGTGTTACGTACGTATTGAATTTCTTTATGGAAGGTTAAGAATGAAAATATTTTTATTTCTATATGGAATGTTAAGAATGAGATTACTTTATTAGGTTCTTAGATGAGAGTGTTACGGGTTTTCGTCTAGTACATTTGAATAACTTGATCCTTCTTGACGTATTTGGCCAACCTTAATGTACTTTCATTTTTATATGTAAGGTTAAGAATGGGTGTATTTGCATTTCTATATACAAGGTTAAAATGAGAATACTTTATTAGATTTTTAGATGAGAGTATAACGGGTATTTGTCTAGTATATTTGAATAACTTGATTCATCTTGATGTATTTGGCCTACCCAAACGTATTTTCATATCTATATAGAAGGTTAAGAATGGGAGTATTTGCTTTTCTATATGGAAGGTTAAGAATGGGAGTACGTTCTTAGATTCTTAGAAGAGAGTGTTACGTACATATTGTTGGAAAAATTTGGCATATGGTGAGTTTGAATGACAATTGATGGTCATCAAATACACTAATGGGTGTTAACACAAAAGTTAATATGTGGTTAAATGTAACGACCAAATTAATTGTGTGTTAATGAGCCATTAGTATAATTTATTATTTGACCATTTTTCTTTCATTCTCCTTGACTATTTATTAAGAGTTAACACAAGTCATCACTCATCTCCTTTTTGTTATAGCTCATACTTCTTGTGTATCCAGTTCGTAATAAAGGGAATGCACATTTTTTGGTTCGCCTTGATAACACGTTTTTGCTAACGGATTTATCTGTTGTTGTTGTATCATGCGAGATGGACGTTCACGATTCTCAAGCACCGTAGAGAGGATACTATGAGCATCACAGGCCTCAACATTTTCCTTACTTGTGTTTTTTGTGTCTCAACAATCAAAAAAATTACAGTATCGTTTTCTACGCTTCACTTTCTTATTATGATTAACTTATTCTTTGTTTATCTCTAATAGCAATACACTTAATATATAACAATCTTAAGACAGAATATTTGGCTATTAGTGTCTGAAATAACGAGGCATGATATTTTGAAAAACTTTTTGATGTGTGGAAGAAATATTAAGGCTGTGTCTTTTCATAAGTGTAATTATCTAAAGATATTAAAATATTAATTACTCGCACGTAACTTACATGGGAGTTCTTGGGGTGATGAATATTCACATGATTTTTGGGACAATGAAAAAAAAATGTTTGGTATTTTATCTTCTCAAATGACCTGAAGGAAGTGATATAACCTTCGTTCTAATGTATAATGTTTAGAAAGGGCATGTTAGATAAGTACATTTTTCTTTGGATTTGTAACTTATTTTAAGATTATGTTGCATTTGACTGTTTTAAAAAATAATATACATGTGCAGTATGAACTAAAATGGTTGGTGGTTATGTTTGAATTAATCATGTATAACGTACGATTAAAAAATAAAATAAAATAAAATAAAAAATGTTCAAGTTTATTTCTGAGCTTGATTAGTTGGTTAATTGATTGACCAAAATAAAATAAAAGAAACAAGGCAGTTATGAGGTTTGTTTCAATTGTTTTTGCAACTTTACTTACACCGATTCTGCTCATACATATATTATTTGTTGAAATTTATTTGTATCAATATTAATGAGGCATTATGGTGACGAAACAGTTAGTTTTTTGGGTACTAGTATGTAACAAGAAATGATTCATTCTTATTGTTCGATTATAAAATTGTACTAAATGCTTCATTATGTGGACACTTTATACGTCGTCCATTCTGAAGGGCCACATTTTTATTTTCATAGGATCACTGGTCTGTCAACTTTTAACTACTAAAATCCTTTAAAGTTGTTCCGTTGTTTTGTCAAAGCAAACTTAACGTTTTCCTCAATGTTATTTATGAGATTTAATTGCATTGATGATTAGCAATAATGAAATGTGATTTATTTAATGAGAAAATATGTGAATGTTTTGTGATCCTTCTAATATCTACGTACTAAGGGAAACAACTTGTTTGATTTTCAAGTTTGTATGTAAATCCTACTTGCTTCATATATTTCAAATGCATGTGAAGTAATATAACATAAAGAATTAATTTAACACGGGTCATGTTACCTTTTGCCTTAATTTGTGTCAAATAATATGAAACGAAACTTGTGAGTAATTATGTTGACACTATCATGTAAAACAATTATCCGCTCAATACTTTTGACTTTGTTAAGATGGTATGATCTTACGAAAAGCTATAGTTATCTTGTAAAATCTTGTGTAAAGAATAAAGCTAGACTACAAACTGTTTGTGATATTTGTTGTAGCGGGAATTCGAGATTATTACATTATGATAGAACAATAGTGTTCAAAGCATGTTGGTTGAAATCTCATCATGATATTGGTTTGTGTAACTAGTATTGGTTTCATGACATAGATATTGGGATTAAACTCGTTCTTGAAGAGTATGATTTTTGGTGTTATCTGACTCCAAAATACTGTCGCAGTTGTGTTGTCGCGAGAACATGTGTTGTTCTCATAGTAAACGGATGAGTTTTGTACCCAAAGTGTTTTTATATAGTGCGTAACTAATATTAAGCTTCAATTATGTAAAGTTTGAGTTTAAACGGATGAACCTTTTGGTCACACCTTTTATTTTGACACAACAGTTCAGTTTGGACAGGTTTGTTGTCACAACCGCAACATCGTGAAAAAAAAATGCGATGTTCGCATTGTAAACAAATGAGTTTGGCACCAAATTTTTTATAGTGACTTGAATGGGAAAAAATAAAAAATAAAAATGAGTTGTTTGGTACAACATTTTCTGTTTTTTTTAATGCATAAATATGTGATGTTTTGTGCGATGTTCAAAAAATAAAAATATTTGTGTTATTTGGTGCAAAATATCGTAGATAATTAGTGCCTATTTATGTTTTTTTGGTGCGGTGTGTTTAGCACTATGCAACTAATTTTGTAACATACGAATAAGCAAGTTGCTCGATTTTGTACTGAGTATTGAAAGTTTAGATGTTGTGAATATTGTTGCAAATAATCAAACTAGTTATTCAAGAAAGATGAATATAACTCATATTGCTAATAATCTAACGGTTTGTCATTATGTAAGAAATGACTAAATGTTGAACATAACTATGCAGGGCATTGTGAAATGTCAAGAAAGAACACACATATAGATGACAACAAATTACGTTAGTTTATGTAACTAACTTGAATGATGTGATTGTCATCTAAAGTGAGCTGTTGTTGATTCTTTACATTAGACAAAGTTTAATTGTGTGAAATGATTACACATTGATTATGTATGATTATAATCACATAATAAGTCATGATAATCATATAATGATAAGAGATTAAATGTGATTACATATATATAATCACAAGTGAATTGGAATGACATCTTGTAAGTGTTGGACTAACACAAATACCTTCTGGGATCCTTCTAAAACATGTGTGGTTTAAGTTGGTGATTTATCTAAAAGAAGAATGTTAGCATATGAAGCTATGAGTAATCAAAATAATGCATCTTCTGTCAAACGCTTGATTCCTTGGTCTATAGCATGCTAGACTTGGAATTTGTTAATTATAATATGGAAAATAATTAACATAAAATATTCAATAGGTATGTATACACTAGTATGAAACTTGTGTAGTGATACATTACTAATAGTCTTGATGTCATATCTCTGTAAGGAAAATTTTATAAACAAGGTTCATATATTGAAAGGGAGAACCTTTCTACAAAATTCTTGAGATAAATTTCATGTGGGGGATTCCGGCCTAGCTAGAGTTCAAAATGGCACCAACAAAGGTGAAGTTCTTACCTAGTTGGAATACTCAAGAATTACTTAGAGCATGATATATTTAAAGAGTTGAATGAAACCCGAATTTGTATAGACATATTATGTCGATACGACAACTACTCTCAGCATGAGTTATCCCTATTGATAATGTAATGTCATAGAATAACATCGTAGATCCGCTTGAGAAATGCTAAATGTGAGAGTTAGTTAGCAAGTCATGAAGAGGAATGAGACTAAAGCCCTTGAAACGTTTATATGAAGGAAAACCTAACCCAGCTGACTGGAGATCCCAAGATCTGGGTTTAATAAGACAACCTACTTGTATAAACTGAGGTCACTGTGGGAGAGTAATAAACTCCACATTTATTTAAGGGAGTTATTAAACTTCATAGACCATTCATATAACAGTGACAATATGAGGTTAAGCATATGGCTTTTACACTCTGTTCCCGAGTTTTAAAATAGAAGAAAAGAAGAGAAGTGACAAAAATGGGCAGAAGAGAAGAGGAGAGAAATGAAATTTAATTTTTTAGTTCGTGTTCCCAAGTTAGAAAGAAAAGAAAAGAAGAAGAAGAAGAAGAAGAAGAAGAAAAATTATGATTTTACAAGTATACCCTTTATTTTATATAAAATTATGTTATATGTTTAGGGCATTTAAGTCATTTATATTAATTAAAAGTTTCCTTATTTACTTTCTCTCCAAATCATCCCACTGTTGCGAAGAAGATTTTGGAGAGAAAATTAATCAAATTTCCTCTCCATCTCTTTTTTCTTCTCTCCTAAAAAAACTCGGGAACATGAATTTATTTTGATTTCTTCTCACTTCTTTTCTCTTCTTTCAAAAATAAAACTCGGGAATGTAGTGTTAATGAATAATCGAGAATCACCTATGTGAGAGATAAGTGGGGTCACTTCTAAGGGAATTGTGGGGGCGCAATTCTTAACAGCTCTCGCAGAACCAGGCTAATGTTCATAACCATAACGAACATAACTATGAGAACCAAAAAATGTCAAGGAGATATTTCTGTGAATATATATTGTCGTCTCCACAAACAGCAGACAGTTCAAAGGCATCGAGTTCTACTGCCTACCAGGAGTCTAAGTATGTTTTACAAGCGAAGGTTCAAAGGGTAACACCTACCTATCCGTTGCAAATATCAACTGCAAAACTCTATTACAACTTTGTGTCCTTGAAATTCATTTCCCTTATCAATTTCATTTCCCTTATCAATTTCATTTATGTGGGGGATTGTTGGAAAAATTGGTCATATGGTGGGTCTGAAAGACAATTGATGGTCATCAAATACACTAATGGGTGTTAACACAAAAGTTAATGTATGGTCAAATGTAACGACCGAATTAATTGTGCTTTAATGAGCCATTAGTATAATTTATTATTGGACCATTTTTTTGATTCTCTTTAACTATTTATTGAGAGTTCTTCTCTTATATATGACACCGAAAAAAAACACAACACATCACTCCTCTCCTTTTTGTTACCACTCATATTTCTTGTGTATCCGGTTCATAATAGAGGGAAGGCATGTTTTTTTGTTCGCGTTGATAACCCTTTTGTGCTAACGGATTTATCCGTTGTTGTTGTATCCTAGGAGATATACGTTTACGATTCTCAACCACCGCGAAGAGGATGAATCTGTCTTAAGGAAACTGTTAGCATCACATGCCTCAACATTTTCCTTACCTGCGTTTTCCACACTTCACTTTCTTGTTATGATTAACTAATTCTTTGTTTGTCTCTAATAGCAATACACTTAATATATAACATGTATTGCATTTCTATATGAAAGCTTAAGAATGGGAGTATTTACATTTCTATATGGAAGGTTAAGAATGAGAACACTTAATTAGATTCTTAAATGAGAGTGTTACGAGTATTCGTCTAGTATATTTGAATAACTTGATCCATCTTGATGAATTGGGCCAACCCAAATGTATTTTCATTTCTATATGGAAGGTTAAAATTGAGGGTATTTGCTTTTCAATATGGAAGGTTAAGAATGAGAATACTTTATTAGATTCTTAGATGAGAGTGTTACGGGTATTCGTCTAGTACAATTGAATAACCTGATCAATCTTGATGTATTTGTCTAACCCAAACGTATTTTCATTTTGTATATGGAAGGTTAAAAATGGGAGCATTTGCATTTCTATATGGAATGTTAAAAATGAGAAAACTTTATTAGATTTTTAGATGAGAGTATTACGAGTATTCTTCTAATAAATTTGATTAACTTGTTCCATCTTGATGTATTTGGCCAACCCAAACGTATTTTAATTTCTATATCGAAGGTTAAGAATTGGAGTATATGCATTTCCATATGAAAGGTTAAGAATGTGAGTATGATATTAGATTATTACATGAGAGTATTATGTACATATTGCATTTTATATGGAAGGTTAAGAATGGGAGTATTTTCATTTCTATATGGAAGGTTAAGAATGAGAATACTTTAGTAGATTTTTAGATGAGAGTGTTACGAGTTTTAATCTAGTACATTTGAATAACTTGATCCATTTTGTTGTATTTGGCCAACCCAAACGTACTTTCATTCCTATATGGAAGGTTAAGAATGGGAGTATTTGCATTTCTATATGGAAGGTTAAAATGACAATACTTTATTAGATTTTTTGATAAGAGTATTAAGGGTATTCGTCTAGTATATTTGTGACAAATGATAATTTTTACGTTGTTAATTAATATTATATGAGTATTAATTATTTTTAATCTAAGCTAATTTCTATGCGCATTTGCATGTTTCTGAGTATTTTTGAGCATTTTCGAGAGCTGTCCCAGCATATTGTAGCTTACAATCACTGCAGAAAAGTTTATTTTTGTCAGTAAAGTTAAATTATCACATTTCTGATAGTTACTGACAAGTATTATAATTTACTGAGAACTTTCTCACATTTTTTCTGAAAAACAACCGCACGCGCGTACCGACAGCCCAGTACATATGGTAATAGTCAAATAAATATATTTTTGAGTCAGTAATGACATTGTATTATATTTCTGACGAAAACGTGGTTAAAAACTTTATTTTACGTTATCAGGTCCAAAAACGTCAAACCGGGACTTTACGGTAACTTTTTAACTCAAACCGACACACAATACACCAAAGCGGGATAAAACCTAATTTACCCTCACCTCTAATAGCCCTAACCGGCCATATAATGCCACCTAGCCCACATGGGACAATTTTACCAACTTATCTTCAATGCAATCTAAACTTACTAAATATGGTGTGTTACTTTTGAGATTTTCACATTCTATCTCTTAATACTTCCTAGATTAGAATTTCCATTCACACCATATACCACCATTTCATACGCCCCATCTCACACACTAACATCATTTTACTAAATTGTTCTCTCAAATATCCAAGATCATAAGTGTTTGCAAAGGATTTTGGGTAATTTGGAAGCTTGATTTGGGTAAAACTAGCAAGGTTTTGGGTGTTCTTGGTCTTACTATCACACGTACAACTTCAACATTTTGTAAGAATTCTTAAAACTTTTCTAAACTTGTTAATCTCTTGTCCATTTGGTGTATAATGATGTTTAAAAGTGTTAAATGTGTATGTTTTGATAAAATGATTAAAGCTAGGGTTTGATCTTAAGTATGTAGTGCTCGACATTTTTGAAAGTATATGAGTTAGTTTGTAGATTTCTTGCTTGTGTGGTAAATATTGTTGCATATGATGCTAGTTTGAGGATACAAACACTAGTTATGGTTTTTACACAAATTTATGCACTATATTGAATTTTTGAGCACATATAGTGTTCGGCTACTATTAAAAATATGAGATTATTGGGGTTTTGAAAAACATAAAATTTTGGCTCAAATGGTGAAAAGGTGGAAAAATATAGTGAAGTGCTTATTTAGATTGGCTTATTTAATAAGTTATAAGTTATTAAAAATAACTAGTAAAAATGTGAAAATAAGTTGAGGTGCATAAAATGGTTCGAATGAACAGTAGTATGGTCAAGGTTGACTTTTTGACAAAAGAGCTTATTTATTAGAGCTTATTTGATAAGTAAAAAGTATGTTTGGTAACTAAAAATAACTAATAAGTACCAAATAAATACAAATTGGACTAAATGGCTTTTTGGGCCAAAAAGTCCACGATTTTACTGTTGGGCCGAAGCCCATGGACATTTTTGGTGTTTTGACTTTTTGACCAAACGAACGTATTGAACGTGTAAAATGATTTTTAGTAACGTGTCGATATATACGTTATAACTAAAAATGTGTTTTGGGTCAAAAAAATGGTAAATGGGCTTATTTGAGAAGTTTCGGCCCAATTTACAAATAAAAATGATAAATTTGGTTTTTGAAAATTTTCCGACTCGCCGTAGTTAATAATGTTTAACGACGCGATAAATATAACGATAACTATTTTTGGACTTGTTTTGAGACGTTTAGTCTCCAAAAGGGTAAAAATTGGCATTTTTACTAAATTGATATTGAGATTGACTTTTGACAAAAATATTGACTTTACGTCAAAAACCAAATGTTATTACTTAAAAGTTAAGATAACGAACAATATAACTACGAATATATATTCACGACACTTGACATATGTCATTAAAAGTATTTTGCACTTGTAACTAATTAGCGAAGTATTTGAGTAAAGTTTACAACACGTGAGATAAATGGAAACGTTGTATAAACGAATGGGTCATGCCCAAATTTTCTAAAAATCCAACACTTAGCATATTTTGAGGTAATCCACAACTTAAGAATACTTTATGGAATTACTTGACAAAACTTGTTTTCTTATAATGAAAATAATAAACGATGTTTCAAAACATAATGATTTTCACTAACTATATTTTATTAACCAATCTTCAAAACGTATTTAATTAATCTTCATAATAATATATGAGAATGAATTTATAAGATAATGTATTATAATTTATAAAGAGTAATATATATATATATATATATATATATTTATATATATAATGTATAATATATATATATATATATATATATATATATATATATATAACGGTTGCACGTTAAGTTGCGAATACTAGCACGGATGTTCCGTTACGTATTCCCACCATGCACTTTCACCATGAGCTACCCCTAAAGAGTTATAAAAATAAATCATTTCGAAATATACTTTACCACACAGCAAGCAAGAAATACACGAGCACAGGTCAAACGTAAAACTTTTCAAATAAAATAAAGACACTTGAGACACGAACGTTTTGCTAAGACTTACCGTACTAATTTAGGGTGCTGATCGGCGCGGTTGCATTATTTTGATTGATTGCTGAATTGATGTATTTGAAAGGTGAGTTTATAGCCCCACATTTTATACGATTTTTGATTTATAAGATTGGGGTGAGAAACATGCAAAATTGTTTTCATGGACCAGAAATGAAATTGCTTTTAAGATCACACTAGTATGCAGAAACCTAAGTTGTTGAATCCCATTTTGTGCCCACTATCATCTGCCGTTAATTCCTGTTGGGAAGTCGTTTGTTATAAATAGATCTATTGGGAGTGACGTCCCCGTTCGGTTGGCTCGGCATAGCCAAGGCGAACGTATACCAAGTCGGGTTTTTGGCCGAGTGTCTGGGGATTAACACTCGCGGGCAACCTTTATTATTTTGCTAACGCTAGTCGTGCTGCATTGTCTTAGTTTCGGTAGGATGAGGCTTAGTGTTTGCATAACGGATAGTGTGTATCTGCTGAATTGTTTTTATGATATTGCTATTGGTCCATATGTGCTATTTACTTAAACCTATGAACTCACCAGCGTTAGCTGACTTTTAGCATTTTTTTCTCAGGAAACTGAGGTGCGTTTAGCCGGGAGCAGTGCATGGCGTCGGTCACAATAAATGATGGAAATGTTTTTAATGCGTTTACTCTGACAACTGGACCTTTTGTTTAAATGGGCTTCATTTTCATCTGAAATGGTTTTTATGTATCGCTACATGACTTGACTTATGTAACATATTTTAAAACGGATTTTTAATCCGTTCACTATATCTTGTGTGATGATTATCAACCTCGTAGCACCCCAAATTGTATGCTTCCGCGAATATTGTGATTTTGGGGGTTGTTACAGATTGGTATTCAGAGCCCAGGTTATAGAGAACGTGGTTTATAAAAACCTCAAACTATAACCGATTTTGAAAAACTTTCCATCATGACCGCCGGATGCCTGCCAGTTTAGCTTGCTATGATTTGAGCATTAGTTGCTTATTTGATTTGAGCATTGTTTGCTTTATTTGATTAAGTGTTTTTGGCATGCTATTTGAGTATAATATACTAAGCATATATGATATAAGTAATTTCTATATACTTATACATGTCGCACTATATTTGTCACAGACCATGTCTCTCCCATTCGGCACACACTCTGAGGTAGATGCTACTGGATTCACTTCTCAGACACAGCAGCCAGTTCCGTTCATGGATGACCCACTGATGCAGGTTATTCGTGCTGCTGCTCAGCCATCTATTCCAGTTCAGCCTGCACACATCACTTCAGTATCTACCTCGCCGTATTTACACAGATCTACCACAGCACACCGTTCATCACCAGCTCAGTTGTACACCGTTACTCAGCATGATCTTGATGCTCCACCTGTCAGACGTCGGGCATCATATAGGCGAGTCCGTGGACGCTGTCTTCAGTTATCTTCTGTATTGACTTCATCTCTTAGTAGGACCCGTTATGGTTATATGGGTACTCCTGCTGATTCACCACCTCAGTCACCTATGCTATCTCCAGATGATTCCTCACCTAGTCAGAGACGTAGGAGATAGTGGAGACTTATTCTGATGAGGATGAGGATCCAGTGGAGGATCCAGAGCAGGTTCAGGATGAGCCTACTCCTACTGTGACTGCACCTGCTGAGCACACTTCTATGGGTTTAGAGGATGATAGGGATAGGGATACTCCTATGGACATAGATCAGGTTATGATGCCGAGGGATGGCAAGGGTATTATGGAGGATGTTCAGGGATTGTTTGAGGTTGGACAGAGCTTGAGAGATGCACAGTTTCAGGGTATTTTTGAGATTGGACAGAGCTCCAGAGACGCTGAGATTCAGGGTTTGGATGATAGTCAGTGGTTGGACATTGCTTGTGATGTTAGCACGGGTGTACGTGCAGCTAGCCCAGAGTACACACCGTCATCTCCTTCTTTTATACCACCATCTCCGATGCCTACTCCACTCCCTTCACCAGTAGGTTCCCCACTTACAAGCCTGAGCTTACTGAGATGGATCAGATCTGGATTAGTTGACGAACCAGGCGAGCTTACTTGATGTTCATTCTGATCGGCTTGGGATATTGGAGCAGTCTGAGCGTATTCAGACTGTGGAGAGGCGGATTGGGACTATTGATCAGGCAGCTTGTGTTTTGTTTGAAGAGTTGTATTCTGACCGTAGAGTGATGATTGGATTGAGGGCTAGATTGGATGCTTTAGAGAGATTACATGGTAGGGAGCTTAGAGGTTTGGACTTTAGGGCCATTGGTTTAGGTAGAGGCCAGCAGAGGATTCAGGGTATGTTGCGACGAGCTAGAGGAGTCGATCGTACCCAGTGGCAGAGGATTGTGACCGCTGAGATTATCATTGGTTCAGTGATGAGGGAGAAACCAAGAGCTTAGAGACCGGGTAGCCCAGCTAGAGACCACCATTGGAGGATTGACCCGAGCATTTGAGGAGCTACGCATTGCTAGGACCGACCACTAGATGTAGTAGCAGTGATGATGTATTCCTAGATGTAGTAGTAGTGATGATGTATTCCTAGAGTAGTAGTAGTGATGATGTATTCCTAGAGTAGTAGTAGTGATGATGTATTCCTAGGACTAATAGTATCTCCGTAGTATCTTAGAACTATCTATTGACGAGCTTGTAATTTTGTGAACCTTCATCTTTCGATATATATAACAAGCTTAGTCTTTCTATCCGATTTATATTTTTCTTTCCTTCTTTCGTTGTTCCTCTGTGGTTGACTTTACTCTTGTATTTTGTTTTCACTATCTACGTATCCGTATAACTTATTTTCCCATAACCAAAGATCTCATTTATCGCCATCTTTTGTGATGCAGATAAATGGCACCAAAACGAAAGTCAACCGGAGTCACACGAGGACAACCCGCTAACACACCCATTCAGACAAGGTCAGTGAGGGGAAGGACTGCTGAACCTGCTGCCCCGATCAGAGTCACACGAGGACGACCTGCTAACACACCGGTTCAAACAGCAGAGGAAGAGGCACCAACTAGGGCCGCAACTGCTACCCCAGCAATGAATCAAGCAACACTAGATCAACTTGTTGCTGACCGTGTGGCAGCCGCTCTCCCAGCTGTGACCAATTCGACCACCAACACCGGAACATCTAGACCAGTAACCAACAGCCGAGGTTGTACTTACGCTGAGTTCCGAAAAATCATGGTTGAAGGATTTGGAGGAACAGAGGGAGCCGTTGGTTTGACTAGATGGATTGAGAAGCTTGAGACCGTATTTCATATCAGTGGATGTCATGAGAATGACAGGGTTAAGTTTGCGTCATTCACTTTCATGGATTCCGCTTTGACCTGGTGGAACAACTACATGAAGTCTGCTAATATGGAGGTTGCTTATGCCATGCTTTGGGAAGATTTTAAGGAACTAGTGATTAGGAAGTATTGCCCACGAAATGAGATTAAAAAGTTAGAAATTGAGTTTTGGAATTTGAAGGTGCAAAACAATAACATCGCTGCTTACAACCAGAGATTTCAGGAGTTGGCTTTGCTATGTCCAGAAATGGTTCGGACGGAAGCCAGATTGATTGAGAGGTATATCGGTGGTTTACCGAAATCTATAAGAGGTGATGTGATTACCTCGAGGGCTGTAGATCTTCATGAGACCATAGAGACAGCAAACAAGTTAATGGATCAGGAACTGGAGGATATTCCAGAGAAGAGTACTGACCACAAAAGGAAGTGGGAAGATCACTCCAAGGGTAACAACAACAGCTCTCAAAACAAAAAGCATAATGGAGGCAAGGTTTATGCAATTGGTTCAGGAGACAAGAAGGGTTATGATAAGAATACGCCTTTTTGTAACCGCTGTAAGTTACATCATAGGGGACAGTGCACTGTGAAGTGTAACAATTGCCAGAGGATAGGACACATAGCAAAGAACTGCAGATCAAGACCACTAGCCACAGCACAAGCAGCACCAGCCTACAATCGTAAGGCGGATGTCACCTGCTTTGGGTGTGGTGAAAAAGGTCATTATCGGAATGAGTGCAATAAGCCCCGAAACCAAGGAAACGGTGGTAGACCAGGGAACCAAGTGGCAATGATTAACAATGGGAATCAGGGAAATGAAGGAAGAGCTCATGGAAGAGTTTATGCCGTAGGCCGAAGAGAAGCACAGGACGACCCGAACGTGGTGACGGGTACGTTTCTCTTAAATAATCGTTATGCTTCAGTACTTTTCGATACGGGAGCAGATAGAAGTTTTGTATCAACCAATTTTAGTCCTTTACTTGACATAGCCCCGACCACCTTAGATAATGCCTTCGACGTAGAATTAGCAAACGGAAACCTAGAAAGAGTAGGTACCATCATCAGGGGTTGCACTCTAAACTTGTTGAATCGTCCTTTCAACATTGATCTGATGCCAGTGGAATTAGGTAGTTTTGACGTCATCATAGGGATGGATTGGTTATCGAAATATCATGCCGTCATCGTTTGTGATGAGAAAATCGTTAGAGTTCCCTATGGGAACGAAGTTCTGATTGTTGAAGGTGACCGTCCTGATCGTGCGCGTTCGTCAAGATTGGCAATCATCTCATGTACGAAGGTGCAGAAGTACATCGAGAAGGGATGCTATCTCTTTTTAGCTCATGTCACGGAAAAGAAAGAAAAGGAAACTGGAGAGAAAAGGTTGGAAGATGTGCCAATCGTAAGGGATTTTCCAGAGGTCTTTCCAGAAGACTTACCGGGACTTCCACCGACTAGACAAATTGAATTCCACATCGAATTAGTGCCAGGAGCGCGCCTGTAGCGCGAGCACCCTATCGTTTAGCACCTACGGAATTACAAGAATTGTCAGATCAATTAGCTGAATTATCTGGAAAAGGTTTCATTAGACCGAGTTCATCGCCTTAGGGAGCTCCTGTTTTGTTTGTTAAGAAGAAGGATGGATCCTTCAGGATGTGTATAGACTATCGGGAACTGAATAAGCTAACCATTAAGAATAGATACCCACTCCCGAGGATAGACGATTTGTTTGATCAGTTGCAGGGATCATCGGTTTATTCTAAGATAGACTTGAGATCGGGTTATCACCAACTTCGAGTCCGGGAAGAGGATATCCCGAAGACCGCATTCCTAACCCGATATGGCCATTATGAATTTCAAGTTATGTCATTCGGCTTGACAAATGCACCAGCAGTATTCATGGATCTCATGAATCGTGTGTGTAAGCCGTATTTGGACAAATTTGTGATAGTGTTCATTGACGATATCTTGATATATTCCAAGAATGAGCAAGAGCATGAGGAACATCTCAAGCTAATTCTGGAACTATTGAAAAAGGAAGAGTTATATGCTAAGTTTTCGAAGTGTGAATTTTGGATATCGACCGTGCAATTTCTTGGTCATGTGATCGATAAGCAAGGAATTCACGTAGATCCTGCTAAGATTGAGGCCATTAAGGATTGGGCAACGCCCACAACGCCGACGGAAATCCGACAATTTTTAGGACTTGCCGGTTATTACAGAAGATTTATAGAGGGATTCTCTAAGATAGCTAAACCATTGACGAGATTGACTCAAAAGAATGTGAAATACGACTGGGGAAATGATGAGGAAGAAGCTTTTCAACTCCTTAAGGAAAAATTGTATAGTGCGCCTATTTTAGCTTTACCCGAGGGTAGCGAAGATTTCGTTGTGTATTGTGACGCATCACACAAAGGTTTAGGAGCCGTGTTGATGCAAAGAGAGAAGGTAATAGCATACGCTTCTCGACAGCTGAAAACCCATGAGAAAAACTACACAACCCACGACCTAGAATTAGGATCAGTCATGTTTGCACTGAGAATTTAGAGACACTACCTTTATGGAACTAAGTGCGTAGTGTATACTGATCACAAGAGTCTACAGCATATATTGAACCAGAAGGAGCTGAACATGAGACAGCGCCGATGGTTGGAGTTGCTTAGCGACTATGATTGTGAAATCCGTTATCACCCAGGCAAGGCAAATGTTGTTGCCGACGCCCTTAGCAGAAAAGAACGGATCAAACCTCTTAGAGTTAGATCGTTAGGGATGACGATTAATTCGCCGCTTCCAGCAAAAATTCTTGAGGCTCAGGATGAGGCACTCAAAGATGAAAACCGACCTAGTGAAAAGATTCACAGAATGCCAGAACTTGAGAATGGATTAGTAAGAAGATCCGATGGAATTTTGCGTTATGGAGACAGGTATTGGATTCCATTGTATGGAGGAATTCGTGATTTTATTATGCACGAATCCCATAAGTCCAAGTACTCCATTCACCCAGGATCTGACAAGATGTATTTAGACCTGAAAAAGTTGTATTGGTGGCCAAACATGAAGGCCGATATAGCAGAATATGTCAGCAAGTGCTTAACGTGCTTGAAGGTTAAGGCAGAACACCAAAGACCATCCGGTCTGCTTGTTCAACCTGAGATTCCGGAATGGAAATGGGAGCGCATTACTATGGATTTTATAACAAAATTGCCTAGGACATCGAGTGGTTATGACACGATTTGGGTAATCGTTGACCGTCTCACAAAATCAGCGCATTTTCTTCCTATAGCGGAGAAAATTAAGATGGATAAACTCGCGCGTTTATATGTTAAGGAAATTGTTGCAAGGCATGGTGTGCCTGTTTCTATTATCTCTGATCGAGACAGTCGATTCACGTCAAATTTTTGGAAGTCGCTTCAGGATGCATTAGGAACCAAACTCGATATGAGTACGGCATATCATCCCCAAATGGATGGTCAGAGTGAAAGAACCATTCAGACATTAGAGGACATGTTAAGAGCCTGTGTAATTGATTTCGGAAACGGCTAGGACAGGCATTTGCCTTTAGTCGAATTTTCCTATAACAACAGCTATCACACCAGCATTAAAGCTGCACCGTATGAAGCACTTTATGGACGTAAGTGCAGATCGCCGATTTGTTGGGCGGAAGTTGGAGAGAGCCTGTTAGGAATATGAATATTCAGCAGAAGACTCGGTCACCCCGAGTACTTATTAGTTCATCATAGCTCGTAGGATTATCAGTAATATTAATAGCTTAGTTATTAATTAGTATTAGTATTAGTCGTATCTATATTTGTGGAGAGGGTCGGGGCTTTCCCCACTGTCAGCTCGCTCCACAGTCCACTAGGGACATATTATGTAATAGTATAAATACTCCCTTCCCAGCCATGGGAAGGGTTGGACCTTTCACATTAAGCTAATATCATCTTGTTTCTCTCTCTAAAAGGCTCCCAACCTCTCTCTTTCTCTCTCTAAGTCTTCTTCTATTCGATCCAAGTAATAGCCTCAAACTAGTGTTTCTTGTATTGTGAATACCCTACAATTGGTATCAAGAGCCATGGTTAGGTCCATGAGAGTTGGTATTCACGGATTTGTGTAGTTTGTGAGGTTTTTGGTTCGAATTTTAAGATATTTGTTTAGATACATTTATTTCATTTTGTGCTTTGTTTAGTTATTTAAAGTTGTTATAATTTGTACTTTCTAGCTTAGAAATAGTATAGGAGTAGTATTTAGTGCTTGGATTCACAGATTTAAGGTTCGTGTGGTGTTTGTGGGTGATTCGAGTGCTTTTCTTTCAAGAGTTCTTGGATGCGGTTTGTGTGGTTTGGACGTTCTTGAATGCGGTTTGTGTAGCATCGGGTACGCGGTTTGTCTTTATACTAGTTTAGGCAAAAGGACAAACGGCATTGATAGTGACAGGTTTGGAAGTTTGTGCCAACGCGGTTTGTCTCTACGGTGAGTACGCGGTTTGTGTCTACGCGGTTTGTACTTCCAGTGTGAACTCGGTTTGTCTATTAGGTGCATACGCGGTTTGTGTCAACGCGGTTTGTATCTCTGGTGTGAACTCGGTTTGTTTCTACGGTGCGTACGCGGTTTGTGTATCTAGTGTGAACTCGGTTTGTATCTCCATTGTGAACTCGGTTTGTCTCTTGGCACATACGCGGTTTGTATCTCCATTGTGAACTCGGTTTGTCTCTTAGGCGTATACGCGGTTTGTGTCTACGCGGTTTGTATATCTAGTGTGAACTCGGTTTGTATCTCCATTGTGAACTCGGTTTGTCTCTTGGCACATACGCGGTTTGTATCTCCATTGTGAACTCGGTTTGTCTCTTAGGCGCATACGCGGTTTGTGTCTATGCTATTTGTCTAGGCGGTTTGTGTCTTGGTGATTTTAGAAATTCCCGCGAAAGATTCTATTTCTCGGTTAAATCACAAGATCTGTAAAATCCCGTAGTTACTATGGCTACCACATCAAGTGCATCATCAGATGACATTCAAGCTGCAGGGTCTGACACTCGTCCACCCATGCTAGATAGGACGGATTATGAGTCTTGGGCACAACGAATAAGACTTTACTGCTTGGGAAAAGATAATGGTGTTAACATTCTTAAGTCAATTGATGAAGGACCATATCAGATGGGTACCACCAGAGACGCTGTCACAACTGGTGAAGATGGGACTGTAACTTTGGGCATTGATAGACCTAGAAACTATAATGATCTTAATGAAGAAGAAAAGAAGAGGTATGATGCTGATATTAGAGCCTCAAACATAGTCATTCAAGGTCTTCCAAAGGATGTATACAAGCTCATCAATTTTAACACTGAAGCCAAGGCTGTGTGGGACAACGTTAAAATGCTATTGGCAGGGTCAGAACTCACAAAGGAAGATCGTGAGTCACAGCTGTATGATGAGTTCGAGCATTTCAAAATGAACCCAGGAGAGAATATCACAGATTACTATGTGAGATTTCATAAGTTGGTGAATGATATGAGGATGATCAGAATGACTATGCCCAATATCCAACTTAACTCAAAGTTTGTGAACAACATGACTCCTGAATGGGACAGATTTGTTAGTGCCGTCAAACTCAACAAAGGTTTAAGGGAGACTAACTATGAACAGCTGTATGCTTACTTGCAACAACATGAGAAGCATGCTGCCTATGATCGGGTGCTGAGAGAAAAGTTGAATCCTTCAACTACAAATGACCCACTGGCTTTCATGACAAATGTACAACCAACAATCCAATCATCATCCAATCCAAGCTATCACCAACTTCACTCACAAGTACCTGCTATGAGTTCACAACTTGACTCAGGCTACTCTCAGACCGACAAAATGATTGACAACCTCACCAATCAAGTATCTCTACTGGTTCAACAGTTTCAAGCATCACTCCCTCAGACCAACAATCAGTTAAGGAATTCTTCCAACCCACGCAATCTAGCAATGGTGGAGGATGGGAAAATTGTGGTTCAGAATGTGCAAGGGAGAGCTGGTAGAAACATGGGTCGAGGTTATGGGCAGAATAGAGCAGGGAATGCCAATCAGGGGCAAGGTAAACAGATCAAGTGTTATAATTGTGGGGGGCTTGGACACATTGCTAGAAACTGCAATCAACCTAAACGTCCTCAGAACTCAGATTACTTCAAAGACAAGATGCTGTTAATGCAAGCTCAAGAAAATGGAGCTGTATTGGATGAGGAAGAGTTATTGTTCTTGGCAGGAGATGGAGGAAATACGTTTGATGAAGATGTGGATGAGAAACCTGTTCAGGATCTAGCACTTAATGATCCTAACATCTTCAAGGCAGATGACTGTGATGCATTTGACTCTGATGTGGATGATGAACCTACTGCTCAAACAATCTTCATGGCTAACTTGTCTTCCCTGGCCTCATCTCGTCAAGCCGGCCCTTCTAATGCATCCGTGATATCTGAGGTACTAAAAATTTATGACACATATATTATTGTCGAGAGACAACAGATTCCCGAAGAAGTACATCAGGCAGTTGTTTCTGACTCAAGTGATGTTGATATGGAAAATAGCAATATTGTCTCATATGAACAGTATTTGAATAGCAACAACTCGCCTGATGTACCAAATGGTGAATCCATTGTCAATAATGATGTGTGTGCTGTGAGTAATGTATGTGCCTTAGATAATGCGGGTAATGTAGATAATGCATGTGTGTATCATGAGAACAAATTGCCTGTCCCTGATGATAACTTGATCACTAGACTAAACATCTATAAAGAACAAGTTGCTATGTATGAACAGCGTGCTAAGTTTGAGCTTAATGATCGTGAGCAGAAATTAGAATGTCAAATGAGTACACTTATTAAAGAGTCTAGAGTGCGAGAAGAAACATTAAAATTAGAGTTAAGTTCTTTGAAAAGTCAGCTAGAACAGTCTGTCATACAGAAACAAGAAGCACAAAAGTGTGTAACAACACTTAAGCAAGAATTCAAACAGAAAGAAACAACTCTTTTAAATGATTTCACTAGACTCAAGACGTTAAAAAATAAGCTTGAAGATAAGTTGTACACACAAAATCAAACCATACAAACTGCTTAAATGATTCATAAGCACAGAAAGTTGAGTGATAAGCACAGTAAAATCATGATAGGTGAACCTAAGTCAACCATCCTTAGGGACATGAAAGTACTTCAACCATCGCTTTATGATGGTAATGTGATGCTTATGCCTATTCATGACCAACCTGAGCATATCTACACTGATGAAGAGGATGAGTTGAGTGATAAAACGAGGGAAAAAATGAATGAGAAAATGAGGGATCCCGAGTGCATAGCCAGACGAATAATAATCAAACCCCATGATTATTATGAAGAAAATCGTTTGACTGTGTTTGCTCCTCAAAAGAAGTTAACACCTGAGCAGATATTTTGGAAACAAGATAATGAAAAACTTAAGGTAGAAAAACTTAAGGCCAACACCCCCTCATTAGAAAAGTTGCGTCCATAACGGTGTATCCTCCCAATACACCTAGGAATTTGGTGCCTTTGTCTCTTCCCACTGAATGCAAAACCTTTATTAGCTTATATGTGCTTTGGCAACTGTTTGCTGATTTCGATAAAACATGTAAGAAGAGAATCACACCCACTGGCATTACTGAGGGGGAAAGGTGTTTTGAACATGCAAAAAGGTGTTACTTAACTGAGGTCATGCCATTCTTTAAACTACTTAAAGAACACTTTGAAGGGTTGCAAACTGCCCTTAAAGCCGAAATAAATGAAATGAAAGTAGTGTTTAAAGATATGGAAAATGAGGTGAATGAACATGCAATAGAACTTAAAAGTCGAGAGATTGAAAGAAAAAACATACTCATTACTAACGACAACTTGACTGCTAAATGTATTGCACAAGATGTATTTTACACTGTCACTGATTCTGCATTGTCTGCTTGTCAATTTAATGAGTATGCTATTGCGTTAAATGTCACCCAGAATCGTGTTGTTGAGCTTGAGGGGGAGAATTTGAAATTGCTTGAAAAAATTCAAAATGATGACCATGATAACATGGTTAAACGTTTTTCGAAACTTGAAGTTGATTATCTGAACTTGCAACTTAAACATCAACACTTAGAAGAAAAATGCAAAATATCAAATGTCAAGACATCCACGGATGCTCCTGAGTTTGATACATATTTTGAATTAAGCAAACGTGATGAAACAATTCAAGCTCACACGAACACGATTCGACTGCTGAGGGCCCAAATTGCCCAACTGAAATCCAACAAGTATGAAGTGTATGGCACCAATAAACCTTCGTCTTCAGATTCTCAGAATTTTCAATATCAAAACACCATAAATAAGTTACATTATGAAAATGAGTGTTATCGAGAAGAAAATTCAAAGGTCAAACAACATTTCAAAGAGTTATATGATTCTATAAAAGTTACAAGAAACTATCACACTGATCAAATAACCTCTTTGACAAATGAAATTGAGAATCTTAAGGCTCGGGTGAAAGGTAAAATGCCATGCACCACTTGTAATTGTGATGCACCAAAGGCTACTGATAGTAAGAAGTATGATGTTGATGTTGGGCGTATTCCATTTAAGCTTAGAAATAACAGCCTTGCCCATCAAACATATCTCGATCATCTTAGAGAAGGCCTTAACACACTTCGTGAGGTAGTTGAAGAGGATAGGAATGATAAGCCACTTGATCAAGCAGTTGTCTATGCATGCAAACTCACAAAAAGGATTCAGGAAAACTTAGAATATGCCATAGGCTCAATTCCTAAGTTTAGAGGCCATAGAGATAGATTTGTTGCATCATCATCCAATGTTGTAAACAAGCATGTAGCCTTTGATCTACCACCAAAAAAATCAGAATCCAACACATCATTATCAGGAAGGCATGTGACAGAAAAACAAACTAATGTTACCTTCGATACTTCTACAGGAGTAAAAAGTGACACCCAAGCTAGCGGGTCAAGGTCTAGAGGAAATGAAAGAAAGGATATGACTGCGCCAGCTAAGAATGATCACTTGAAGAATGTAGAAGTCCAACCTAGGAACAATAAGTTTGCAATGAGTAGGATGAATCGTGTTGATTCTAGTATCAAAAGTACTGTAATTAATTCGAATTCTAATGCTATCTGTAAAACATGCGACAATTGTTTAATTTATGCTAATCATGATGAATGTGTTGTGTCTTTCCTGATGTCTTCTGCATCATCCCATGTTATGAATGGTAGGATAACTAAAGCATGCAAAAAGGTTTGGAAAGCAACAGGAAAAACATTTGCTAGCATAGGCTATCAATGGAGACCCACTGGAAGGAAATTCAATTTAGGAAAACAGTGCACGTTACCTAAAATGAATAAGCATAAAACTGTGAATGTTAAGGAATGGAGACCCACTGGAAGGAAGTTCAATTTAGGAAAAGATAGATCATTGTCTAAAATGAATGTGCATGAAATTGTGATGAATAAGGAATGGAGACCAACTGGTAGAATCCTATCTTTAGAATCACAATGCCTTCCATCTAGGTCTTGTCCTACCTCTAGTTCTGTCTCCTCAGTAAAGGCAGTAGCATCTGTGAAATCTTTGGCTTCTGAATATGTATGTGCTGACCAAATGGAACCCAATTGCACTTGGGGATCCACATTTTTCAGTTATCCATTGTTGTCTGGTTTCAAATGCAGGTCGTACAAATCGTCCTATGGTATATGGACTCAGGCTGCTCAAAACATATGACTGGGGATCGCTCACGGCTCAAGAACTTCATGAAAAAGTTTATCGGGACAGTTAGATTTGGGAACGACCACTTTGGTGCTATTATGGGTTATGGAGATTATGTGTTTGGTAACAGTGTAATCTCAAGGGTATATTATGTG